>JAJHZJ010000213.1:3589519-3990250 GCA_023548195.1 Bettongia penicillata ogilbyi
ACTCTCTTGCTCTTTAGCTAAATTGGCTCTTGGAAAGCAGGTTGAAACTATTGCAAGGGCCATATTTAAAGTATTTTCATCATAGTAGAAACTTTTTGCCACAAAGAGGCATCAAAGTAAGATGCTGTGGAATAATTTCCATAAATTATGTCTCATGAACTAAAGATTAGCACTATGTCCTGTCCATTCATTAAATGCATTAAATATTCCTTGAACTACATTATACCATGCATTAGTTTCTTCAGGGAGCTTTGCATTGGAAATATTGGGCAGGAGAGGAGTAGGAGATATATGTTGATCCAAAATTTCGGCCACTCTCATCAATGAGATCCAACAGAAAGTCCAAGTTGAAGGGGTGAGATGATCCTGGGCAGACAATGAAAAGGGACAATGAATTGGGCCTAGAATTAAAGATGAAGAGGAAAGATGACTGAATTTTCTTTTGGAAATTGCAATGCTCCTTTAATGATCCCAAATTCCTCAAGAATCAAGGTCCTTTTTAACACCAATACCATAACAGTATTTTTTCATGTTTGTAAGTTATGATACACTACTGACTATGAAAAACTTAAAAATTTAGAGGATATCAAGGGGTACAGAAGCAGACAGTAACATACAATAAATAAGGAATTATGAAGAACTGGACTGAAAGATACCATCAAAGAGATTAAGATGATGCACTGGTCATGGAGAGACGAAGGGATAATTAGAAGACAGCCTGTGGTGTCCTTATGATATCTCAAGAACTCAACAAGTCAACATTGGGTGAATCCTCTGTACTAAAATTATGGGAGAATCAAGTCAAGAGTATGACAAAAGTCAGGAAGATATGAATGGGTTATGATCACATTGTTGGAGAGAATATTTGCCCAATGAGATCCATGGCCTATTAAAATATTTTACTACATGAAATAAATTCAGTAATATACAGTCTATGCAAAAATTTAAATGAATATCACTCAAAGAGCATGTGGTAGGTGAGAGTACATACTAGAACATATATTAGCACATAGCATGAACCACAGTAGAATACATGTTATTAAGCAGGTATCAGATTAACTCAGTTGTTTTATTTGTTTATAACATTAACTTCTATTCATGGGCATCTAGTTCTTAGAATTGTTGCTAATGAAGCATAAATGTTGGGTCATGTGGTATAGTCATTTACTCACACAAAATAAAAGAGACAAACATCAGTGAGTGCTTAGGGAAAAGGAATTAACTCAACTGTGGAAAAACATATTAAATTGTTGTATTGTTGGAGGTGATAGGAGAGAGGACTAGTACCTTTAAGAATTTTATATTGGGAAAAATTAGATATCAGTTTGGTTCTTTATAGAAGTCAATTGTTTATTAATGTAAATATCTGAGAAATAGAGAAAGACCTCTACACTGAGAGACAATTTTTTTTTATTCCTGTTCTAATTGGATGAAGACCATCATATGAGATATTCTTGTGCCTATGTTCATGTTGATTATAATCTCTCTCTAGATTTTTCCAAGCAATGCAAATCAGAAAGCCAAGTTTTCTTTCCTGCAAAGAGGCACCTAGTAGTTAAATTAGGTGAGAAGTATTCATTGCTGTCCAGATGTCCAAAGTCCTAGAACCAGGAGTAAGCAATCTATCCCAGTAATCATTTGGTTTTAAGCATAGGCTTGTTTAGTGTAAAGATTGTTTTTCTTCTTCTTGGGAATGAAAGAAGGCCAAGGTTGGAATAAGTGACTGAAAATAATTGAAGATTAGAATTATATTGTAACCCAGAATTCAAGTGCATTTACATAAGACCATGCACTGGTAGAGAATACTTACTCAGTGCTCCATGCCTGAATGAGGGATGGAACTGGTGAGAGCTTTAAAGAGAAGTAATCTTTAAGTAAGATGGGATGGAACTGGTGAGAGCTTTAAAGAGAAGTAATCTTTATCCTTCTGGTTTCCATCTTCAAGAGAGGAGACATAAAGTTCCAAATGTTTTGTCAGGAAGCCATCTGGAAGAAGGAAGAGTTTTCTGCATCAGATAATTATGTTTGATAGTTTTAATTCTCAGTCTTCCTGTAGAGTATAACAGTATTTGTTAGTTACTGTACCCTGCTTTTAATTTTTTGAATTTTCTTTATGCAATCTTGTGGGTCTTGTGTGTAAAACATTTCACTTGTACACATGTATAGAGCATTGTTGCAGGAAATCTAACTAATAAATGAATTCAAGATAGATGGTAAATAAATGCACAGTAACTTGCAGGGATGAGGAGGTACCAATAACAGGGAATGTGTAGATAAACCTCATGTAGATGGTGGTACTTGAAGTACAAAAACGTGGAAATGGGGGTTGGACTGAACTCTGCAGGGGATATCAATTAGGTCAGTTTTGCTGAATCATTAAGTTTCATGAAGAAGGGTAATGTGTGATAATCATGGAAAGAGAGGGTAGAGCCAGATGTGAAGGACTCTACATGAAAAGGAAATGAGGTTGTATTTTACCCAAAGGCAACTGGTAGTCATTAGAGCTTCTTGAGCAAGGGAGTGGCATAATCAGTCATCTTTTAGTATTATCAATTCTCCAGGTATATAGAGAATGGATTAGAAAGGTGAGGGACTTGAGGCAGGGAGAACAATTGATAAGCTACTGAAAATGTTAGGAGATATGAGAAAGGTCTTAAACTAGGGTGCCATCCATGTGAGTCAAAGGAGAGGGATGAAAAAAGACGTTGTGTGTAGAAACAACATGTTTTGCAACTGGTGTGATATGGCAGAGTGGAGGAGGAAAGAGTTAATAATGATGCTAAGGCTATGAATCTGGGAAACTGAAAGGAGGGTGGTATCTTTAAAGAAATATAGAAGTTAGGGAGAGGAATTGGGAGGGGATGATAATGAATTCTGTCTTAGAGATATTGAGTTTAAGATGTCTATGGGACATCCATTTTGAGATGTTCAAGAAGCTGTTGGTAATGCAAGATTTGATCTCAGATCAAGACTATAGATCTGGGAAACATCTGTACAGATATGATAATTGAATAGATTGTAATTAATGACCTCACCAAAAAGAAGAGAGAGAGAGTGGGTCGAAGAGGGTGAAGGAGAAGGAGAAGGAGGGAAGAGTGAGAGAGAAGGGAAGAGGGAAAGGGATGGAGTAATGAGTAGAGTAGTAAGGAGAGAGGGAGAAGAAAGGGAGAGAGAGAGAAAGAGAGAAAGAGAGAGAGAGAGAGAGAGAGAGAGAGAGAGAGAGAGAGAGAGAGAGAGAGAGAGAGAGAATAAACCTGAGGATAAAAATCTGGTTACATTCACATATAAGGGGCAAGACATGGGAAAACTATAAGAGCATTGTTTCATGAAAACCCAGGGAAATGCTGTAGAGAGGTCAAAACAATGAGAACTTGGAGGAAGCCATTAGATTTTGCAATGAAAAGATCAATGGTTACCTTGAACACAATCATTTATTTAAGTGATAACATCTGAAGTCACACTTCAAGGTAGGGAGAAGCAAAGTAGAGAAGATGTGGGAGCAATGTGTATAGATAGGTTTTTTTTTGGATTTTGTATAAGAGAAGAAAGATATAGGATAATAGTTTGAAGAAATGGTAAGTGTGAAGTGTAATATTGGGGAATCTAGGTAGTATTTGTAGATAGGTGGAAAGGAATCAGTAGATAAGGAAATATTGAAAATTAGGAGGGGTGATGGTGCTTGTAGGGAAATCTGCTAGAGGAAATAGGAAGGGATGTGATCAAGGACCAAGTAGGGAACTTGGCCTTGTGGAAGAGAAGCTCTTCACCAGAATTTGGAGCAAGGGAAGAGAGGAAAGGGGAAAGGTCACTTTGAGGTGAAGAGAAGAGGAGAAGAAACTCAAGAAGAATGACAATGAAGGACTCCACAAAAAGGGGGTGGTGGAAAAGGCTCAATAAGAGAAATACGGACTATTTTTTGGGAATATAAGAGTCAATTGGGGGAAACTAAAAGGTTTTCCTTATGGCAGTGAGGCCCCAGGTGAGATAAAATAACACATTTTCATTAGATCCAAATGGCACTTTTGGATAAGTTCCTCCAGGACCCTTTGGCAGCATCTGAGTAGAAGCAGAGAATGCAAGTGGCGGGAGATAATCCAGGCTTGGAGGCTGATGAGGTGGGAGTGGTGGCCTGCTGTCATGCATCATCATCCATATCGTGCCCTCTAGTCATGGATATTTCCCCAAATTCTTTTTTTTTTCTTCTTCTCCCTCTATACTCTCTTGAATCTGACAACTTTGCGTAACTCTACCTCACTTAAATCCAATTCACACATAAGTCAAGGCATCACCCTGAGATATCATTGGTTCTTTTTGAAACTAGGATGAACAACATGTTCTCTTGTAGTTCTAATCAGCTCCCATGGGTTCAGTCATCATCTGTATGTAGATATTTCCCCTATCCATATATCCAGCCTTGGTCTGTCTACTCCCTGCATAGTGCCCGTGCCAACTAACCCTGCTCACTTCTGTCACCCTCACTCCTCACACTACGTATCAAAAATAAAATTCACCCTTCCCACAAAATCTTATTGTCCCCAGCTTCCCTAGTGCTGTTCAGGGTGCTACCATCTTTCCAGCCATCCAAACTCTTGACTTTACTGTAATCCTTAGACCTTAACTCCCTACTTATACTCACCCCACAAATCCAATCTGTTATTAAATCTGATCATTTCTCCTTCACAATTTCTGGCCTTAAACAACCAGCACTGTGGGGCATGGTCCCAGCACCTCTCATCCCAATTACTACAATGGCTACCTAACTGGTCTCTCTGCTTCAAATTCTTTTCTCACTCCATTTTAATGTGTAGATCAGACCATGTCAGTCCTCTGCTCAATAAGCTCCAATGGTGTATAGCCAATCATGCCAGCACACCTGAGAACCGTTGCTGTGAATAATTTCAATGGTCTAATCACATAATGTAATGAGTTCTCTATTTATTCAGCAATAAACTAAACATTGTTTGATAAAGCATAATATTCATAATAACATCCTTAAGCAAAACATATCATTCCATATATATATGCATATGTATATGTGTTTATGTTATGTGTATACATATACATACATATATATTATATAGACACACTCAGTATGCCATATAGCATTTACCATTGCATGCAGTAACATTCCCCAAAATACTTGTTTATATAATCAGGGGGTTTCAGACTAGGGTCTTCCCTAGCACAATATCTTTAAAGGGTAGTAGAAAATACCACACCACCCACCCCTAGGTCACAATGAGAAAAATCTCCCTAATCAGTACCAAGTGTCGAAGCAAAGTCCTCTCTCATCTTAACTCGAGGTTGACTTCCAAGTCCCATGGCCCTTCCTCTGTGGGCTGACCACTCCCAACTCTCTTTTGGATTCACACATAGGCAGCTCTCTGGTCTTGTCCCATGTCTCAGCTCATGGGAACTGCTCCACTCCAAACTCTCACAGCTCTTGCCCACGAAAACAAAACTCAACAGAGCAGCAGCAGTACTGACATACACCACCAGCACCATCTTCTCATTTCACCTCCAAATTCCAGAGGCTGTATCATAACAGTTTAGTTCACTTTAACAGCTCTCAAAAGGGGATTAAATTAAGCCTTCTGCCCTACAACTATTCACCTTTGGAGTTCACAGGTTCCTTCAGCAAGTCTCTACCGTCAGAGGTCTCCTCTCTGCTCTCAGAGGCCTCCTCCACTCTCTTCTTCTCAACACTGGCTCCCTTCAATGTCTGCTTTCTCAGCACTGGCTCTCCTTATATACAGTTCTACTCAGCATCTGATTGACTAGAGCCCACATGCACATGTCTAAATGGCTAGAGCTCACTTACATGTCTGATTGACTAAAATTCAATTCAGAAAAACAGCAAATGATCTGACTTTGCTTGCTGTTACAAATGGTTCCTTGGATCTAATATAATCTCCTGCATTTGATGTTTAAATTCCTTCCCAACTGGGCCCTTCCTATCATACTTTGCTCCCCTCTGCACATATTTTAATGTAGCTACATGAATTTACTTGCCCTGCCTCATACACAACACACCATCTCCTCATTCCATGTCTTTGTACCAGCTGTCCCTCATGCCTGAAATATGCCCCCTTCTGCCCCTTTGCTTCCTTGGCTGCCTCCAAAATATAGTCCAAATGCTTCCTTTTGCAGGAGGTCTCTCATACTTCCCTCTCCCCTTCTAGTATCTTCCCTCTAAGATTACCCTACATTTTCTGTCTCTCTCAATACACACACACACACACACACACACATACACACACACATAAATACACAATACACATGTATATGCATATAGACTGTGTGTATGTGTGTAGTTTGTACATATAAATAGTTATTCATATGTTGTCTCCCCAGTACAATATGAGATATTTTTAAACAGCTAATGGACTAGACTGGGTCTATAGTTAGGAATATTTGTGTTCAAATCTGACCTCAGGCACTTAGTAGCTAGGGACCCTGAGCAAATAGTTTGATTCTGTCTGCCTTGGTTAACTGAACTCTGAAATGGATAAAACAACTCCCAAAGTTGCTGTGTAAACCAAATGAGATAAAATTTGTAAATATGGCTTACATAAATAGTGCTTATAGTGTAAATAGTGGTTAACAAAGTGCCTCGAACATAGGTCTTGCTTATCAGTTCAGTCATATCCGACTCTCTATGACCCCATTTGGGAGTTTTATTGGCAAAGATACTGGAATGGTTTGCTGTTTTCTTCTCCAGTTCATTTTACAGATGAGAGACTGAGACAAGAATGGTGAAGTGACTTGCCCAGGGTCACACAGCTAGTACGTGTCTGAGGTTGAACTGAACACATGAAGATCAGTGTTTCTGATTCCAAGCCCAGTGCCACATCAATTGTGCCACCTAGGCACATAGCAGACATCTATTATGCCCCCCTTTCTTTGTATCACCTGAACTCAGCATTTAATAAGTTCTTGTTAATTCTCTGACTAAAGGCTAGCACAAAGAAGGCAGGAAATTCAGATGTGGAAAATATGTATAATTGATATGCTTAAGTATAAAATCAAGTTGGGGAAGAGCGTATTGTAAAGCCAATACTAGGCTGATAGTATTTGAAAACTCGGAAAGATGGATGGCAGTGGCAGGGGGAGTCACTAAGGGAATGAGCAAACTTTAGGAGTGAGTCATGGGAAGAGACAGAAGGTCTAGAAGATTCTGGTCAGATAATGCAACTTCAGAGCACTTTATAATGGAAGCAGAACATTTCCAGATGATGGTGAGATCAAGGATATGACCATGTTTTGTGTGACTAAGGCAGAAAAATGAGAGTCAAGGATATTAATGAATTGGGATGTCAGTGTGTTTAATGGAATGACAACATGAATATTGATGTCCCCAAGTATAAAAGAAGGGTTGGAGTTAGACCATATGTTGAGTCAAGCACTGCTCCTTGACAAAAGAAGGAGTCCAGGAGATAACTACCACTGTCATCATCTGGGCAGGTTAATATATCTGAATGGAGAGAGAGAGAGAGAGAGAGAGAGAGAGAGAGAGAGAGAGAGAGAGAGAGAGAGAGAGAGAGAGAGAGAGAGAGAGAGAGAGAGAGAGAATACTGAGTCTGGAGATAGGTGTAGGAAGAAAGGACTATGTTTATTCCTTATCCTGATCCATTGTTTTAGGACAAGAGGAATAGGGATGAGAAATGGTGAATTTAATCCTGGAATGGGTGGCCAGGTCCTTGAGGGGATCCAGATGTCCATGATTCCCAGAATATATAAAAGGTCTAAGATAAAAGAAAGTTTGTCAGTAATAACAAGTGTTCCAGAGGACACAATAGAAGGACAAGGCAGAACTGGATGGAGACACAGGAATCAATGTGTGTTAAGTAATTGAATAATGTACTAAAATCCTACTCTGATGCCTCATCACAGTGTGGAAATGATCCTGAATTCCTGAGTACTATGCCAGCAGAGCACAAATTTTGCCAGGTCCCACCAAGCTGGAAAGGTTTTCACTAGAGGCCTGGCAACAGATGCTGTCTCTTGTCTGTGGACCAATCTAGCTAAGTTTAGGAGACTCATCATTGGAATGTTGACCACTATGGGATGAATTGTTTTTGGCTGAAACAAACTCCTCATGTACCATGGTTGGGGGTGAGGGAGAGTGGAAGGTCTGAAATATGTGTTGGTGGAATGATTACCCACACCCGATGAAATCATGGATCTTTTGAAGCATTGAAGTCATTAATATATAGGGTCTGGATTTAATGACTTAAGAAATTTACAAATGTTCCACACTCATTTTGGAGTGCCACATATCCCAGACTACCAAATCACAAGCATTTTTTTCCCTCCCAGTGAGGGGCCTGTAAAATATAGAGTACTGCTAATGAACAACTGTGATCTCCACTGTAAAGGGTTGATTTAATTATTTTAAAATCACTTTAGTTCTATGGGGTTTATTTTGAGATAGAGCAGTAAAAAAAAATATGCTCACTTAGTATAGGACATGAATGTAATGAAATATTACTGTGCCAAAGGAAATGATAAATAAGAATTCAGAGAATTGTGGACAAACTTGTATGAACTGATGGAGATTTAAAATAGACAGAAACATGAAAATGGTTTGCACAGGGAAGACAACGACGTAGATGAGAAGAGCAACAAAATGAAATTGGATGCTGTATGGTTATAATCAGGAAAGCAGTGCTGGGAAGACTCATCTTCCTGAGTTCAAATCCAGACACTCCAATCTCAGATACTGACTAGCTGTGTGACCCTGGCTAAGTCCCTTCACCCTATTTACTTCAGTTTCCTCATCTGTAAAATCAGCTGGAGAAGGAAATGGAAAATAATTCTGGTATCTTTGCCAAGAAAACCCCAAATGAGGTTACAAAGAGTTGGACACAATTGTAAATGACTGAACATCAACCACACTAGTTATAATCACTGAGACTGGTCCCAGAGAATGGTTTTAAAAAAAATGGACTTCCTTTCCTTCAGTGTAGAAATAAAGGGATTTCAGGTGTGGAATATTATATATACTATCAAATGTAGTCTATGTTCTGGTTGTATTTGCTATTTTTTTTTAAGGAAGAGAAGTTTTGGTGGATAGAATAGATAGAGGAAGACCATATATAGAAATGAATGTAATGCAAAAGTAAAAACATTAATGAATTTCTCACTTTGCTTGCATAAAATGATAAGCACTTATTAAGCACCTAGTATATGCAAGGCACAGTACTGGTTAGGTCCATTACGGCATGACCAATTCTAAGCTAGACTTAAGGTGCTTGTTTGAGGTCAAAGTTCAGCTTTTAGTATGTCAGAGGGCTCATAAACTCTTGGATTCTTCATATAAACAGGATCTAGCTCTCAAGTGGCCTCATGGGCTTTTCCCCCATTCCTTACTGAGCTCCCTCATAGGGACAGTTTTACTATTTACAAATGACTTGGGATTTTTCTTGGTTTTTGTGATTCTCTTGGTTCTTATATAATTCTCTTACTTTCTACACAGGTAACATTTGGAATTTTTCAGGCCTTTAAAATTAATTAGCAAAAATAATAAAAACTCAATTAATAACATATACCAATATATGTATAATATACATATAACATATGCATATATGTAATATACACACATATGTACATTATACATATACACACACACATATATATATAATACAACTAATTCATGTGTTTGTATGTGTAACTATTAGGACTATAATTTTGTTTTTCCTACTAATTGTTACATGACTAATTCAATTCAACATATATTTTTGTGGCTACTGTCAGGCACTCTGCTAAGAGTTGAGGATACAAGGAGGGGTAAAAACACCTAACAAACTAATACCTACCTTCAGGATGTTAGAAAAAGAGGTAGAAATGCTCTGTGCTGATGTTGGAGGCTGAGAACCCAGGTTAACATCTCAGTTTTGCAAATTGCTACCTGCATGACCAGTCAGTTAATTCTGCTATAATTCAGCTTTCCCATTTGCCTAATTAATAGTTGGACTAGATGAACTTTCCCTATATGTCATTGTTATTCAGTCTTGTTCTACTCTTTGTGACTTTGTATGGGGTTTTCTTGGAAAAGATACAGGAGTAGTTTGCCATTTCCTTCTCCAGCTCATTCTATAGATGAGAAACCGAGGCAAGCAGGGTTAAGTGACTTGCCTAGGGTCACACAGCTAGTTATGGATTCCAAGCCCAATGTTCTATTCATTATGCCACCTGTCAGCTTTCTTTATATAGTACTGACTAATATGTAGTATATCTAAGCATATTATATAAATTATGTGATCATAAATTTAGAGCTGAAAGGAACCTTAGAAATCTCTAGGGCTATCACTCATTGTATGGATGAGGAAACTGCATAAGTGAGTTTTTTATATATAATATATTTTCTATATTCTGGGTAATACGTATTTACAGTAGGTCACTCCCTCCTCCAAGTTCGGTGGGTATAAACACATAAAGTGAGCGATAGATAATAGAGATGACAAGATATGAATGAGTTAAATGAAGTGTGTAAAAGACATCAGAAGAGCAGCTTGCCACTGGCTGATTAAACATTAGCCATCCATTTAGGAAGTTAAGATTTTTGTCCCTTTAAATAGTTGAGAAATATCAAAATAAAGAAATAACTTGGACCGTGACTCCTGTACCTTTCTTTCCACCCTCACCTCTCACACTGACCATGGTACCTTGAAGCTGAGATGATAGGAAATGCCACAAAAAGAGAGAGGAAAGGAAAAGACAGAGGAAGAGAAGAGATGGGAGGGGAGGAGGGGAGGGGAAAGGAGGTGAGAGAGGATTTGGAGTCATGATAGTTGCTTCCAAAGACTATGACCCCTGCAAACAGAGAAGAGACAAAATGAGAGACAGAAGAAAAAGAGAGAAAAGAGACAGAGGAAATAGAGAAGAAACAGCTATGAATTCAATAAGAAGTTATCCCTTGTAATAAGCTGAACTGCAGAAAACAACAGGGTCCGGAAGCCCAAATGAGCAACAGAGATGTTGTGCTGGAGCAGTAGTAGATGAAGACATGATGAGAAGAGAAAGGAAATCAGGGCCTGGCAGTCCCAAGAAGCTCATGAACATGTGTCCTTTTTGTATAATTCTCACTGCCATTGTACTCTGATTTTGTGTGTATTCTTCCACACACATATACATATATACGCATGTGTGTATACATGTATGCAAGCACATATATACATACATGTGCATGTACACACTGTGTGTGTATGCTTCTTCCCATGTTTACAGGGAGGATACTTTGTTACCATCATAATTATTATAATACCTTTACTAAATGTCTTTACTTTGAGTGAATTGTCTACTGACAGTCTATTAATGTTATGTACACCAGTGGGGGCTCATGACCTATAGTTTTAGGAGTGTAGTCCCATAGAGTACTTTTAAATCCCAAAGAAGTAATTACCCTCCTATAGAGCCAAGCTACCAGTATGAGTAAGAATTGGGGAAGTAAATGGAAAGGGGTTCCATATATATGCCCACTGAGTAATTTTAAATTGAAGGGAGAAACAGCAATTCCAGGCATTAGGACAGCCACATGTAGGCATGACACTGTGATGCTGTATGCACCATGTGTTTGCCTTTTCTCTCTGTGGTGCTTACAATCTCACAATCTAATAGATATTTAGGTTAAAAATAACCACTTGAACTTCCCTGAACCCCTCATTAACAATTGGCCACAAATGAACTCAAGTAGCTACTGTATATGTAGCAGCTGGATGGCACCATAATGCAAAGAGCACTGGGCATAGAATCAGGAAGACTCATCTCCCTGAGTTCAAATCTGGGCTCAGACATTAGCTGTGTGACCCTGGGCAAGTCACTTAACCCTGTTTATCTCAGTTTTCTCATGTGTAAAATGAGCCAAAGAAGCAAGTGGCAAAGTACTGTAGTGTCTTTGCCCAGAAAACCCCAAATGGGGACACAAAGAGTTGGACGTGCCTCAAATTATATAAACATAAGCACACACACACACACACACACACACACACACACACACAATCTCACCTGGAAAATATCCAACACTGAAAACAAATCAATATAATCATTGATAAAAATGCAGAATGTGAACTACAGTACTGAATCAGATAAGGAAGACAGTGTAGGAATGTGGGAAGTCAGGACCCCCACAACCTAGTCTCAGATGAACCAAGGAAAACATTAAAACTTCCTCCAAAAGCTCACTCTCCTTAACTTTGACACCTTCATCCAGAGTTTACTCTTCGAAAACTCAGAATATAATTCATGTCTAGGCTTCCACAAAAATACATAATAAGATCTCCAGCTCCTAGATAAATACTCAAGATAATAAATGCATTTCTCAAGTACAGGACAATCTTAATTCCATTCCGCAGACAATACAGAAAACCCAAAGGATGCACAGGTGCCCATATGGAGAGCATAAAATACATAAAGAAACTCAAAATAGCCTATAAATTATAACCTTATTTCCCTTTCTCTTCAGTGAGCCCTTTTTTCCACCAGGACTTTAGGACTCACAAGAGTCCCACAGACATCTAGACTCAGTGCCTCCTGATGCTTATGCACAAACCCCATTGGAACGGAATTGAACTTGGGGTTGCCACTGGAGCAACAACTCAACCTTGCAATGAGTCCCTGTAGAATGAAGGACTCATACAGTCTTTCTTCCCTCTTCGACTCATAGCACTCTCCTATAATTTGGATTCCCGCCAGAAGTGTGTGTGGGGGAGTATTTTGGACTCCTACATAGACCACCTTCTTTCCCACTGAACCTGAACCTTTAAAACATTCATAGTAATGGTGAAAAACAAAGTTTTCCCCCACACCCACACACTCCCACCATCACATTGTGGCTTTTGATCCATTTCTCCCTCCAACAGGAGTGCTGCTCATAAGTTTCTTCTATTAATAGGTCAGGTACCCTAACTATCAAATTAAGGGTTATTCATGAGCCAACCTCTAAAGATACTGTTGCCCAAGAAATCTTCTTATCTGATTGAATTTCAGGAATATGGTGACTTGAACCCTTTCTTCACCACACACACACACACACACACACACACACACACACACACACCAAATAACACACAATAACTAGGAGACTAGGATTCAGGAATGTTATCCAGGAACATTCTTCTGAGACCACAGGTATATCACTCTGCTAAGTCACAGAAGCACCTCTATGCCATGTGCTTCTCCTATACCCCCAAATCCCCATCTGTGCCTATGCACTCAAAATTTCTTTGAAAGTAAGTGGGAGGAGGGGGTAAATATTATTAAGAAAATAAATCAGGGGTCAACTAGGTGGTATAGTGGATAGCACTGGCCTTAGAGTCAGGAGGGCCTGAGTTCAAATCTAGCCTCAGACACTTGACCTTTACTATTTCCTCAACCCCAGGCAAGTCACTTAACCCTGATTGCCTCAAAAAAAAAAAAGTGAAAATTCCTAGTTGAGGGCTCTTTTTACGGACCAGGACAAAGCAATACTTTTCTCCCTCCACCCGAGTCCATTCTATGTAAGTCAGAGCCAGATGGCCCAGTCATCAGAATGTGGTGGGAATGGGTGGCTACAGGGGTGAGGATGGGAGTTATAGTTTGTCCTCGCAACTGATTTTCCCATTCCACAGAGGTGCTAAAGTCTGTGGGGAAAAAAGACCTCAAAAAATCTCCATCCAATCAGATTAAAATGTAATTGGGAAATATTTAGCAAAATAAATAAAAATGCAATAAAACATAGATAGTGCTAATTTGTGGTTTTCTAAGTCAATAAGCAGTCTACATGGATTCAACCACATATATGCACATTCCTGCTGGAGATACAGAGATGAAAAGCAGATCCATTCCTTTTATAGGGAGACAATCAATGTCTCCAAGACAAATGCTTCTCACCTAATACATTTATCAAGTTGGTGGGGAAATTTTTCTGGATAACCCCTTAAGCCCCAAATTCCATACAAAGGTTTCCTTCCCATTTCAAGAGGGAATCAAACCTCTGATTTCAGTTGTTTATGGGGCTTCCTGCCCCTATTTCCTTCTCCCAGTGCAGAAACACCTTTTACCAGTGTAGCTTTGCACTTTTTCTCATTCTCATGGTGCTGAGAGTTGCCTGGGGAGCTGAAGATTTAAGTATTCCAGAATCCAAGCCTATATCTGAGTCAGGATCGGAACTCAAGGTTTCCTGACTATGAAGCTGACTCACAACATACTGTCTATATACATAGGCCTCTCCATCTCACTATAAGCTCATCCAATTGTTGGTTACAACTATTTGCTCAATCTCCTCCTTGCAAATACCAGGGTGGGGGGAAGCAATATATCTAGAAGGCATGTGATACCTTTTATTCCTGTTGCAGAAATCCTACCAGAAAGTTTTCTTTCCCCACCTCCATTTAAAAGAAAAAAATCTGAAAAGGATGAGATTATTGCTGAGTGAACTGAATAAGAAAAGCTCTATACCCAATACCTTTGACCAGAATCTGAAGAGTTAAATGTTCTCAATGTTCAGGACTTTCATGAAAGCCTGTATTTGGAGCTCTCTAGGCCTGCTTGGCCCCTGTACATTGATGCTCCCCCCCCAACCTTTATTTGAGGAGGTTTAGCAAAAATGAAGGACATCAGCTCATAGTTGAATGGGGGGGTCCTCAAAGGTGAGTAAATGTTGGCAATACACCAAATATATCAATTACTCACCCCCTACGTTCTCCACCCCTTGCCCCAGCAGGATGCCTAAGGAAACAATCATGTTATATTAGCTTAGCTTAATGAAAAAAGTCAACTAACATATTTAACACACTGGATAAGGGTTCATTAAAAACTGCCTCAGAAAGTTGGCCCCAATTCTAAGCAATAGAAGCAGGAAGAAGTGAGTTGTATAGAAAATTAGGAATTTCCAGCTGTTAGAAAGAAGCACCCCCCCAAGGGCTCCAAAGATGCAACCATCACAAGGATGGAAAGAAAGTGCTGACAACTTGGTGTGTGCCTGACAGCACCCACAGTGACTGGGAGAAAGACTCAGGTGATCCCAATGAGTGAAAGCTGCCTCCCCAGTCAGGGGAAAGATGCCAGAAGTGCCTGGATGGTAGGTACCTTAAAGAGGCCCCAGCAAGAGGGGGAGGGAGAGAGATGATACTTTCCTAAAGATAACCAGCATCCAAGGCAGATGCATTAGAGGCCACAGTCAATCGGCCTAGCTGGTGATAGCAGACTCCTGCTGTGATTAAAAGAAAATGATAATAATAAAGGAACGTAGAAGGAATATCAGACGGGGGAAAAGTCTATTTTTCAAAATGTTGTGCTGGAGACAGCAATACTTTAGTGCCCAGACTGTATCCCTAGTCCGGCCTCAGAGAGAACTCAGAGAGCTTAGCCCTGCCTGCAAAGGAGGGCTGTCCTTCCTAGACACAGTTGACATTTTTGGCTGGGGTTTGCCTCAGAGAAGTTTAGATTGGCACCCTCTGGTTTGTAACTGGACACTGAGTAAACAGAGTTCTTCAGTTCCCAGCCCTGCCAGACCCTAAACTCCATAAACATCAGCACTCACCCCTCCCTCAGTGAAATTGACAAGAAAATGAAACTGTAGTGCCCATTATTCCTGTTGAATAAACACTAAACATTTTAAAGGAGAAAAAAGCAAACCAAACCTAGAAAGCTTCTCTTTGTATGTCTCTATTTCTCTGTTCCTATGTCTCTGTCTCTCTGTCTCTGTCTCTGTCTCTCTGTCTCTCTCTCTTTCTCTCTTTGTGTCTGTCATACAAAACCTTGTCACTATATCAAGAAATCTGAACCTGTAAATTAAGCTCAGAAAGGTAAATGAGGAGTGGAGTGCAGAAGGAGAGTGGGAGAGAAGGGAAAGAGAAGTCTGATACATGTATCTATAGGACATGAGAAGTCTTGACACATTGTATCCATTGGAGGTTCATAAATTGATACATTGTGTCCATGTTCTGCAGTGGGGGGGAATGTTTGCCTTGCCAACATTCTACAAGATGAAGTAGACTTCTTCTGCCCCAGTCAGCAGTATCATGCAGCCTATTTCTGAGAGTTTCCAACCATCCTTTGTGCACAAAGGCACACACATTTGAGGTACATTGAAATCTCTGCTCTAGAAAATTAGACTGTGATTCTTCTTCTGCATCCCTAAATGAATACAATCCTGTCAAAATGATCTTGGGCAAGTGACAGAATAATCAGTCATAGACTTACTAGGAGCCTAACTGCATCAGAAGAAGAGTTGCCTTAACTCTAAAAGCAGTTTCTTTGGTGTGTGCTTGCTCAGGTGACCTGATGCCTTAGTCCTTTAAAAAAAAAAAAAAGAAATAACCCTGGACTAAGGTCCCACCTAACCCACTGGTTTAATTGACTTTCCTTCTCCTTGCCCAATAGGGGGAACTAGGACTCCTTGTTAAGGTCTTTCTCTTGCACTGGAAAGAATGTGACAATAACAGCTAGTATTTATATAGCCCTTTGAGGTTTGCAGAACACTATACATTTTTTGTATTATTTGAACCTCACAACAAACCTGGAAGGTAGGTACTATCACTGCTCTTGTGGTTCAGTCGTTTCAGTCATGTCTGATGTTTATGACCCCCTTTGGGGTTTTCTTGGCAGGATATTGGAGCGGTTATTACTTCCTTCTCCATATCATTTTACAGATGAGGAAACAGAGGCAAACAGGGTTAAATGACTTGCTCAAGGTCATGAAGCTAGTAAGTGTCTTGAGGCCAAATCTGAATTTCGGTTTTCCTGACCCCAGGCTCTGCACTCTGTCCATGGTACTCCTTTGCTGCCCAGGTACTATTATTATTCTCCATGCTACAGATGAGGAAAATCAGGCATAAATGAGGTTAGGTGACTTATTCAGGGTCACAGATTGAAAGTGTCTAATATAGAATTTGAACCCAGGACTTCCTCACTCCAAGTTCAGCACTCTTTTCACTTCGTAACTTGCTGCCTAATCAAGAATATTTTTCTCTCCCTTCTTCCTCTAATTGAACTCTCTACTCCTTACTCCAATTTCCATGTTCTTAATTAAGGTAAGATGTTTTAAAAATATTTTGATAACTATATTTTAATATAACTGGTTTTTAAAATCCTCTGTATTTTATCATATGCATTTTAAAAATATTATTTTGAGGAGTCCATAGACTTTCCCAAACTGCCAGACGGATCCACAATACAAAAAAAGTCTAAAACCCTCATTCTAACTGGAAACAAAACAAAACAAAACAAAACATGGTTCCTCTTGACTGTTTCCTTAGCCATATGCAGAGAAGAGCCCTCTTTCCATTCAAGAATTTATTTTGTTCTCTAGTCTAGAGAAAGGTTTGGCACGACAGGAGCCATTAAAATCAGGCCTTTTATGAGGGAATGCTTAATGTTTTTTTTTTAATGCACTTGCCTAATTTATTGGATTACTTTATATACTAAGGGGTAAAGAAGTGAATGAAACAATACACACACACATCCAAAGCTGACTCAGAGTGCATTTAGCTGGACTCATCTCTTGGGATTAGATCCCTAACTTTGTGCATAAAGACACCCTCTTTGATCCTTCTCATTGCATTTCTTTGTGCTCTTTGCCTTTCTTCTCATATTCTGTCAACAGTCTTTCTCCTCATCCCCAAAGATCAGATTAGGTCCTTATCTCTCTCTTCTAATGTATCTCTCTGCTTTCAGTATAAAACCAGAAAAAAAAGGGGGGAACCTTTAATTTAGGTCACTGTTAGATTTCAGAACCATACAGCCAGGGACTTGGGGTCTAGGTCATAGCTGCTTGCTACTTATTGGGTATCTGCTAGTGTGGTACAGGGCCCATTTATCCAGGACTGTGTGTGCCATCTCTCTTCCAGTGTCCTAGAATGGGGATGATTTAAACTTCCTTTGAGGTTACTTCTTTTTCATCCTAGACTTCCCCCCTTTAATGTCTTCCCATGAATTCTTTGAGAGAAGACAGATGAGTACAACCCTTTGTATTGTTACAGGGCCTCAAGAGGTTTTGTTTTGCAGGTGATAGTTTTTCGGACACCTATGAATGTGGAGATAAGCCATAGCCCGTATTAAAAGTCCCTTTTTATTAAAATCTAAGATATGCCAGTCACTTGCTATCTGGGACAGAGGACTCCTACCCCAAGACTGCCCTAATCAGTATGCAGGTTTGGCTTCTTCCACTTTCTCCTTTGGCTTCTAGAAGTCATTTGTAGTAAAAATGTCATCCTTATCTTCCTTAGGTTAATTACAACTCATCCATTCATCAGTATCCATACACTCAACTGCATATTAGATACTACATTATACTTAGCTGCTGCAGAATCCTCTTAAGATCACAAATTACTAGAGCCAACAGTATTGTTCACCCCACTTTGGAGAGTATGAAACAAAATATAAATGGAGCCAACTCCCTGTGGTGGTGTAGGAATTTGGGGACAAGGCAGGAAAAGAAGTGGAAACCCCAGTTCTTAGATGTCCCTTGATCTCTGTGCATGCTTGAAGAAAGGGGATCTCTATATGAGAGAACATAGTGCAGAGTATTCCTAGGAACCCTTCTTAGGTCTGTCATGGATATTTTCAGCTATTTTTGGAAAGGAAGAGAAGGGATGAAAAAAAGAGAGGAAGAAGAAGAGTTAATGAAACAGGTATAGAAAAGAAAGAGCAAAACAGGGGAATTATGAAGACAGAGAGAAAAGAAGGGAGGTAAAGGGAAGAAAGAGAGACAGAGACAGAGACAAAGAAACAGACACACAGAGAGAGACAAAGAGAGAATATATTAGATGTAGAAGTTTATCAGTGTAGCCTCCTCATTTCACAGATGAGGAAACAGAGGGTCAGGGAGAGAGAGTCCTGTCCAAAGTCAAACTGTCACTTAATGAAAGATGGAATGGGAACCTTGATGATCTGATTTAATTCAATACTCTTTCTACTACATGCCCACTCTCTCCTAGATCATTTGTATCTGTTAATTGGTAGAAAAGTGAAAAATTAGAAGCAAACATAGCATGCAACCCCCCAAAATAAACTTCATGTCTTTAAAACATTTTATTCTCCAGAGGCTCATGATTTCATTTACATGGCTATTCCCTCATCCTAACAATTGCTCTGTGCTTCAGCAAACAATTTCTTAAATTGTAATTGAAATAATTAAACCCTTATTGACCCAACTTCAGGTGGTATTGTCTGTTAACTGAAGTAAGCTTATCTCTGGACATGGCCCATCACCAGGTTTACACTTCAAGGTTCTCCTAACTTAGTAGACCTGTCACATGCAGCACCTAGCTCATTTTTAAAAGTTTATTTTGTTTTTAATTTATGAAATAAAACAAACATTTCCATAACATAGTACAATGAAAAAAGATGATTGTACATGAAACTGCCGATCTACTATGCACAATTTGCTATTACTTTCAAATATACAACAAAACTATCGTGTAAATTTCTTTCCCCCTCTCACCTCACCTCTACCCTAGAGATGGCTACCATTAGACACAAAGAGGTATATTTTTATACACACATATACACATTTACATGTGTATCTAAAATTATTCCATATATATTTCTATTTATCAGTTCTTTCTCTGGATGCAGGTAGCACCTTTCTTCATATATCCTTTATAGTTAATTTGAGTATTTAAAACAGATAAAATAACTTAATTGCTCAAAGTCATTCTTAAAACAATACTACATACATTGTTCTTTCGGTTTTACTCATTTGTCTCTCAATTATTAGTGCAAGTCTTCCCATGTTTGTTAGTTTGTTTTTAATTACTCTCATGAAAGCATGGCTTTGTCCTTCATATGCTTCCATTTCTTAAATATCTCCAAAAACAGTGTTGTGCTAAAACCAGGCTAAAGAGAGCTTATTGTTAAAGTTTCAATCTGAGTATTTACACTTTAGAAATCATCAAATGCTATGAACCAAGGCTGGATTTTTTTGTTGTCATTGATTTTCTAAACTTATTGACTTTTCTAGAAAGTGATGGAGAAAATATAACCAATACAAATTAAACTTAAAACTGTATTGTGCATACATTATATTTTTCAAAGAGTCAATTGTTAAACATTTGCCAGTATACCCCTGCCCAAAGACTGCATGATCTTACAGCTATTCATTGATTACCAGTAACCAGGGGCATTATTAAATTTATTGGATGTTGGGTGACACCAATGCAAACACACAAATGTGAATAAATGTCAAGTAGTAGGAAAATGGGTATCAGTCCTGCTCTCTGGAGATGTGGTTATCACTGAAAACTCTCTTGCAGCCTGGGAGAATTTGGTGTAAAGAGCTGTCATACCCAATAGCAGCTTTTAGACAACCACATATTTACAAATGTTTCTTATTTATGTGATGTAACTGAGAGAAATGAGTATTAATAATCAATAGTCTGGGGAGATTAAGATCTTCCCCTTTTTTAATCTTTATTTCCAGACCTCTGTCTTTGAAGGTTGAGCTAACTCTCTGCTCTATCTAGATCTCACCCAGGTGGGGTAACCTCCATTGTGTCCTTCTCAGGCTTGGGTAGGGCATAAATTCCTTGAGTAGATAACTGAAGACTGGGGGGAGGTATTTAAATGTGGATGACATAATCAAAGTTCTGTTCCAGCCTCTCATTGTAATATTCATTTTCTCATTAACTGTTAACCAGTGAAGATTGATTGCCACTTTGGGAAACACCTACTCTTCAGAGAGCTTCTGTGAGTCTGAAGCCATGATTGTCTTTGATCTAAGAGAGAGATAGCCAAATGACCATCCTTTGATTAAAATGCTGATTTTACTTTAAAAAAATGATTAAATTACCCAGGAATTATATCTCTCAAACTTTTTAAATCATCACATAACTAATGAGTTAAGTTTTACATACCCTGGTGCATCAAGGTTCCATATGAACATTCCCTCATTTCACTAAAATAGATCACAGTCCTTCTGTGACTTGTAGCAAAGTCTTCTAGAGTTTTTGTGGCTTAGAAACTCATGACCCTGGGGTCAAACTGATGATTAAACTCTTCAAACTTGGATGAGCTTGTCCTCAGACAGTAGACCTAAAGGTCCATCATGAGACTCATGCTAGAAGACTTTGCAGCTTACAAGGACCTGCCTGAGTTTGTACCTTGTTGGCATATCCTTTGAAAATCCAGGCTCACTGTCATATTATTGTGAGTCATTGAAAATAGACAAATATGGGGGCATGAGTCCTTAAAAAAGGCACTTTGTTCTTTCAGAGATATGCTATTCAAATGAAAATATTTATTAGGTAGCATATTATTTGGCCAGCTGTAGAAGATAATGATACAAAAGCCCCTCATCATCTAACAAACTCCACAAGATTATGTGCCCTCATGTTTCATTAAATTAAACTTGTACTTTTTAAAAGAATTTTAAGAAAAAAATTAACTTTTAATAGATCAACTTTCTCTGTTAAAATAACTTGAAGTAGAATGGCATCAATTAAGTATGTAAACAAACACATAAATGAATAAATAAATAAGTAAATAAATGAAACAGTTATTTGTGTCAAAAAGAATAAAGGCAGCTTCCTTTGAAATCCAACCTATTTTCCATTTCTAAATTGATTTCTTCCATTTTAGCTCCATTCTTTGGGCATTCCTAAACGTAATAGCCTATATCCAGAAAAAGAAAAAAAACACCTTTAAAGTATTTGGGACATCTCCTCTTTTCCCGCTACAATTCATTAGAGTTCAAAGGTGAAATGTGTCGTAGGGCTTAGCCCTGGGCCATTGTCAGATTAAATTATCTATCCTCCCATCCTCCTTTGGAATTGATTACCTTTTAGCCTTTGACTGTCTCCTCTATATTTTGACTCTTAAATCAACATTTTTGGGCCCCACCACTCCATTTTTGCTCTGTTCTTGTGTTTCCAACTGCTTACCAGTTATCGCCACTCAATTGTTGCTCAACATATTTTAAAGTCTAGTACAGTAGAAAGAATGTTGGCTTTGAAATCAGAGGACCTGGGGTTCAAATCTCAATTCTTCTCCTTATTAACTGCTTGAATGTGAGGGTGTCACTTCAACTCTTAAGTCTCAGTGTCTTTATCTGTACAATGAGGTCATTGGATTCCCTGACCTTGAAGAACCCCTCTGGCTCTAAATCCATTATCTGGGTCAGCCTCTTCTTAAACCTTGCCACATTGACCATCCCCTTCCACTTTTTCATCTTTGATCTATATCCTTTCCCACTGGTTCTTTCTCCCCTGCTAATAAATGTCCTTAAGTCTGTACTATTCTGGGACAATAAACAGACAAATGAATGAGTGAATGGATAAACAAGCAAGTAAATAATGCTTCTGATTTGCCAATACCTCAAGCTTTATGTCATCTTTTTCTAAACATTGAGAAAGGAAAACTTCCTATTCCCTGCCTTTTCTACTTGTCAATTACCCATTCCTCAACTGCTTCATCATGCCTTGTGTGCCCACCACTTTACTAGTTTCTTCAAGATTACCAAGAACCTTTCAGTTCCCAAATCCTTTGGTCTTTTACAAGTTCTCATCCTTGACCTCCTTATAGAACTTGATTTTTAGAACTGAAACTAACCTTGCCAAAGTTTTCATGATGTCTTCATTGTCAAATGCCTTTCATCATCTATCTGTAGACTTTCCATGATAATCTTTTCTTTCTAAGTTTTGCTGCACTGCTCTCCTGGTCCTCTTCCTACATGTCTGACCACTATATCTTCATACAGCCACACTAACAGTAGGTGTCCCCCAAAGATCTGTCCTGGGCCCTCTTCTCCCTCTATATTATTTTTACTTAATAATCTCATTATCTTCTCTGGATTCAATTATCGTGTGATTTTTCCATTCTCTTTCTCCAGTCCTAACCTCTCTGCTGACTCGCAGTCTCACATCTCCAACTCCCTACTGGATATCTCAAACTGAAAATCTGTAGACATCTTAAACTCAGAATGTCCCAAACTGTACTTGTTATCTCCACCCCACCCCCAATCTCTCCTCTTCCTAAACTGCCTGTTATTATCAGAATATTATCACAATCCTTTCAGTAATCCAAGCTCACAATCTATATGTCATCTTCAACTTCCCCCCCTTTCAGACTCACTCCCTGTATTGAAATCATTTGAGAAATCCAGTTGTTTTTACTTTTGCAATATCTCTCATATATGTTCTTTCTCTCCTCTGACATACCTATCATCCCAATGCAAGTTATTATCACCTCACATTTGGATTGTTAGCATAGTCTGTTGGTTAATCAAGACTCTCCTTCATTCCATCCTCTAGTCTTCTGTTATTTTGATCTAATAGAGCAAATCTGACCTTGTTACCACCCATTGCCCCCCTATCCAACCAACTTAAGTGTCTTCCTACCACCTCCAAGATCAAATACAGTATCTTCTTTTTGGTTTCTAAAGCCATTTATAATTGAGAAGCAGCAGCAGCAGCAGCAGCAGCAGCAGCAGCGGAAACAGTAGTAATATTACCTTTCCAAGTCTTCTTGCACTTTCCACCCTCCTCCACATTTTCTGTGATCTGGATCTTTTTCCTTCCACAAGACACTTCACCTCCCTGTTCCATGCATTTTCACTGGCTACCCCTCTTGCTTAGAATTCTCTTCTCATCTTTTCCTCCTCTCCTCCCTGACATCCTTGAAGTCTCTGCTTAAGTCCCATCATTATGTCCAATTGCTCTTGTATGTAGCTTGATTGTACAGAGTTCTTTGCATGTTGTCTCCTCTGTTAGACTGTGAACTCCTTGAGAGAAAGGACTCTTCCTATCCATTTTCTTTGTATCCTCAGTCCTTAACACAGTTCTCACCACATAGTAACTGCTTAAGAAATGCTTTTTGGTATGCTGGAGAAGATGTGGGAGAATTGGAACACTAATTCATTGTTGGTAGAACTGTGAGTTGATCCAACCATTCTGGAGAGCAATTTGGAACTATGCCCAAAGGGCTACAAAAATGCGCCTTACCTTTGACCCAACAATATTGCTTCTAAGGCTATATCCCAAAGACAACATAAAACTGGGAAAATGTCCCACATCTACAAAAATATTTAGAGCAGCTCTTTTTGTGGTGGCCAAGAACTGGAAATCAAGGGAATGCCCATCAATTGGGTAATGGCTGAAGAAGTTGTGGTTTATGAATGTAATGGAATACTATTGTGCTATAAGAAATGATGACTAGTTGGACTTCAGAAAAACCTGGGAAGACTTGTAAGAACTGATACTGAGTGAAATGAGCAGAGCCAGGAAAACATTATACGCAGTAACAGCCACAGGGTGTGAGGACTGTTTCTGGTAGATTTTTAGCCTTTCAAAGCAATGCAAGGACCTAAACATTCCCAAAGAACTCTTGAATAAAAATGTCATCCATATCCAGAGAAAGAACTATGGAACTGGAATGCAGAATAAAGCAGGTTATTTTCTCTTGTATTATGTTTTGTTTTGGTTTGGTTTGGTTTTTTTTTTTGGTTTGCTTTTTGTCATGGTTTCTCCCACTCATTTTAATTCTTCTATTCAACACAACTAATGTGAAAATGTGTTTAATAAGAAAGTACATATATAATCCATATAAGATTGCAAGCATCTTGGGGAGTGCGGGAGGAAGAAGGGGGGGAAAATTTAAAACTTATTGAAATGATTGGTGAAAATTGAAAACAAATAAATTAATTTAAAAAATGCTTTTAGGTTTGACTGGATTTTACACTCTTCAGCCCAGCTCCAATTGAACTCTAATTCCTCATCTATAAACTGGGAGCAGAGGGGTAGGATATAATATCTTGAAGGTTGCTTCCAACTCCATATCTATGAGCCCATAGCCACGTGAACCTTCTTCTTGCTCTATTTATAAAGTACTTTGCAACTTTAAAACACTATAGAAATACCAGCTGTTATGACTATTGTTGTCTCACATCTTCTGCTTCCATGCATTCGCACAAACCATTACCCTTGCTACTCCCCTGCTGAAGAAATCTCAGTGCTTCCCCATCGACTAAGATAAAGGAAGTAACAACAAAACAAAACCCGCTCTTATTTAGCATTTAAAACCCTTCACAATCTGTCTTCAACCTATCCTTCAGATCTATTTTCTATTACTCTCCTTCAGATCCTATATGTTATTGTCAAAAAGCACCTACTTTCTGTTCTCCAAAAGCAATATTCCATCTCCCACATTGACAATCTGTGTCTTATCCCTGGAATATCCATCTTCTCCATTGCTGCCTCTCAGAATCTCCCACTTCATTCCTACTCAACTAAATCGTACTCTATGCAAAGTCCTGCAATACCCTCCAAAGTCTTAATGCCCTCCCCCCACCCCCAATTATTTTGTGCATATTTTCTCTTTATCCATCTGTGCACTTGCCACTACCTCTTAATAAAGCATAAGCATCATGATCCCAGGGATAATTGTTACTTTTATCTTGGAATCCCCAGGGTCCGGAATGGTGATGCTCCATAGTAGCCTCTTAATAAATGTCTACTACTGATTGATTGTGGAATTGAAATAAAACAATATTCCTCTTTTTAAAAGTCTTTTTCATTTATTCAATTAGTCAGGCAGCAAGTATTTGTTAAGTGCTAACTGTGTGTTAGGCACTTCCTAGGAGCCATTTTGAAAGCCTTAACTGATGGCCTCAAATTTCTTTCAGTACTTTATCTCAGTTTCTCCTTTGTGGCATTCTGCAATCTAGCTTGTATCAGGTTTTTATATACATGCTATATCCCCACTCCATTTAATTCTAAACCACTTGACAATAGAAACCATGTTATTACCTCATCTCTGTCTTCCTCCCCAACCCCAGGATTGTATCAATTAGTAATTACCACTGAGGCAACTAGTGAATATATTTATTTGTTCAACATAAATGCACTGTCACTATGAAAACTGGGAATGCCCCCCCCAAAAGGACTATATTTCCTACTGAATCTTATCAGCTTTCCTTTCCTGACCCTCTCTCCAACGGGAGCACCAGAGGCTTTTACCAGAGCAGTACTCAAAAGTCAAAGACATTCACTCTATCATTTAAGGAACTTGCTTATGTAAATCTCATTCCCTGGCTGTTACAGAGAATCTGAAATCTAATTCTATTGTACAGTATTTTAAAAGCATCTTGCTGATCCCCATTTAATTACATTTAATTAAGACAACTACCCAAGAATAACTCCCCCTTTTTTTCCAAGCCCCGTTTCTAACTAAATAGATGGGTGTTATATTAGAGAGGACAATGTGGCAGTTGGGCTAAAGGGAGATAATCAACATGGTAAATGACCTTGGGATAATGCCACATCCCAATTTGAGGAACAAATACAGAAGCTGAAGCTTAAATACTTTGGTCACATAATGAGAAGATGGGACTCATTGGAAAAGACTCTGATGCTGGGAGAGATTGAAGGCAAAAGGAGAAATGGACAGCAGAGGATGAGATGGATAGATAATGTCATGGAAACAACAAACATGAGTGTGGACAGATGTTGGGAGATGGTGTATGGGGACACAACTGAATGACTGAAAAACAAGTTTGAAGAAACTGGAGATATTTTATCTGGAGAAGGGAATATTTAGGTAGGGATGCTGATTGCTGTTTTTTTTAACACCTTAAGGATTGCTGTGTGGAACATGAATGGGACTTGGGCAGGACTGGGTACAATGGTAGAAATTGAACATAGGGCAAATTGCTTCTTGATGCAAGAAAATACTAACAGTGAGAACTTCCCCAAAGATAAATGAGATGCCTTAGGAAGTAATGCCCGCCTCCTCCTCTTCCTCTCTAAATATCTCCAGACTAAGACTATATGACCACTTGTTGGGGATCTCGCAGAGGGGATTTTTGCTTAGCTATGGTTGGACTGGTCCAAACAAAGCTGAGGTTCTGTGATTATATTGGAAACCATGCCTGAAGTAGTATCTTCATTTCTACATGTTCTTTAATCTGTCAGATGAAGAATGAAGGCTAGTATAGCTTAGGGGATAGAGAAGTGACCTTAGCATAAGGAAAACCTGCATTCAAATTCTGCTTCTGATATATACTGGCCGTATGACCCTGGACAACTCATTTAGCTTCTCAGTGACTGCTCTAGGTTATGGAACAGGTGCTGATCTTTGTTGGTGGAGAGAATTTCCTCATCGGGAGTTCTTGAAAATGATGAAATCATAGGTCCAGGCCAAAAAAAAAAAAACAGATCAGAACAAATTTAGAGAAAAGTGACCAATGGACAAAAGGGTCTAGAACAGAAATTCTTACCTTTTTGTGTGTCCTGGGTCTCTTTGGCAGTCTAGGGAAAACTATGTTGCCTTTCTCTGAATAACATTTTTAAATTAATCAAATAAAATACATGGAGATTACAAAGTAAATCAATGAAATTGAAATACAGTTATCAAATTAAAAAAAAAGGCAGGAAATCCCAGGTAAAAAACCCCTTGACTAAAGGGGCTGACTGATGAGGTCAGATTTTTGTTTTTGTTCAAACCTACAATTTTACTATTGTCTTCATTTCTCTTTCTATCAATGCAGCATGTGTTCTGCATTTTATAACCTTAGAGAGTTGCCTGAGGACACTGTAAGGGAAACTAAGTAACTTGCTCAGGGCCATGTATGCGGTATTGATACAATCCTAGACTGCCAAAGAGACTCGGGACACACAAAAAGGTAAGAATTCCTGTTCTAGACCCTTTTGTCCATTGGTCACTTTTCTCTAAATTTGTTCTGATCTGTTCTTTTTGGCCTGGACCTATGATTTCATCATTTTCAAGAACTCCCGATGAAGAAATTCTCTCCACCAACAAAGATCAGCACCTGTTCCATAACCTAAAGCAGTCACCGAGAAGCTAAATGAGTTGTCTAGGGTCATACAGCCAGTATACTTGTCAGCATATGATACGGCAATTGTATTTAATATAGCTAGTATGTGTCAGGCAAAGTTGGAATCCTGGTAGTGTTGACTTTACTGCCACCCTCTCTATTTCTGTCTCTCTGTGTGTCTCTCTGTTTCTGTTTCTCTGTCTCTGTATCTCTCTGTATCACTGTGTCTCTCTGTATCTCTGTCTCTGTCTCCCTATATCTCTCCCCCTCCCTTCTTCTCTCTCTCTCTCTCTCTCTCTCTCTCCCTCTCTCTCTCTCTCTCTCTCTCTCTCTGTCTCTTTCTGTCTCTCTCTGTCTCTCTCTGTCTCTGTCTCTCTGTCTGTCTGTCTCTCTCTCTCCTTTTCTCCATTAGGCCATGCCACTTGTTATCCTGCCTTTATCACACAGGCTATAAGAACATGTTGAAATGAAGATACCACTCCAAGTGTTGTCTCCAATAGAAACATAGAACCTTAGATATAAAACGGGGCCTCAGATTGAAAAACTGGGTATATGGGCTTTGAATTCAGCAAAACTGCTCGGTTGAACACCAAAGGGGAACGTGCCTAGTTTTCCAAATGGGCTTGAATTCTATTCACCAAATACTTAGTAAGTAACTACTGTGTGACATTAATGCAGTGTGAGTAGCTGGAGATGTAAGAAGGAAACACTGGCACCAAATGGGACTACACGCTGATGGAGGTGCATGACATGCAAATAAGGAAGTATGAGATAAGGTAGGATGGAATAAGCACCGAGGGGATGTCTGGCAAAAAATAATTTAAGAAATCCAGAGAAGGATAGACTATTTTCAAAATATGATTGAGGTTCAGGGAAATAAGGACACCTGAGCTGGTACTTAGAAAAAGAGAAGAATTGCAACAGGTAGAGAATGACTGCATACAAATAGGCAGATGCAAGAGAATACAGATGCAAATCAGTGTGTTATAGTGGGAAGAGCCAGGACTAACACTTCTGATACAAGCTTGCTGTGTGATCCTGGGTACCTTGCATCATGTCTAAGTGTTCCAAGCAAATATCTAAGACCATAAATTGTAGAGTTGTTGCTCAGAGACAGCTTGGAGGCACCATAGAACACAGAACTCTGGACTTCAGTCAGGAAGACCTGAGTTCAAATTCCATCTCCAATACTGACTAGACTGTGTGACCCTGGACAAATCACCTAATTTCTGACTCAGTTTCCTCATCTGTAAAATGTGGGGTAGAAATAACACCTACATCCCATGGTTTCTGTGAGAAGCAATTGAGATGATATTTGTGAAAAGTTTTGCAGGTTTTAAAATAGAAGCTATTATTATTTTCATTCATATTGATAATTTCCTCACAGGGAATTGCCTGTGTCAATGAAATAAAAAAAATAAAACATAATAATATAAAAAAGATAAAACAAAAAAATAAATATTATTGTTCAGCTCAAAAGATTCTACTTGAAGCACAATTGTACTTTTCCAGAATGATTTCCCTCTATTCCACCTCATACATTCTACCTTCCAGCCAAACTTTGCTGCTGATTGCTCCTCCATCTTCATAGAATTACAGGTTTAGAGCTGGAAAGGAGCAGAGAGGCTGAGCATCACAGCCCTTTTATTCACATTTGCTAGCTTCCCTGAGGTCCCAAGGATTGGAAGTGACAGAAGACAACTCTGTGGACTGTACCACACAGCCTCACGTTAAGCATGGGCGTTACAAGGATCACTTTGGCAACCCTATGAAGGCTGGTCTGGAGAAGACAAAGGAAGGATGAGCACGTAGTGGGTTCCTAAATAATGTAGCTGAGGGAAATAATGTCCTGAATTAGCAGGTTGTCTCTATGGCATTTGAAAGATATTATGGATTTTTATTAGTGAACTAGGTAAAGTTATAGATAGTTTGCTTGTGCAATTTGTAGGTGACATAAAGCTGACAGGAATCACTAATATACTGGATGACACAGTATCCAAAAATATTTTGACATACAGGTGAGAAAAATGGGATGAATCTAATCAGATGAAATGGTTAAAAAAAAACAACTTCATGGGTACAAACTAAAGGAGACATAACTACATAGTGACTCAGAAAACAAATCTGGGGGGGGGGTTTATTATTGGATTTCATAGATTATAAAACTATCGCTCTATGAGTAGAGACCATCTACTCCAATAAAAGTATGAGCAACATTTTGCAATTTGGAGGGGAACTGATAGAAGGGATTTTTGTTTAGGTTTGAGGAGTAGACATTTTATGAAATCTCTTTTCAACTTTGTAATTATGAGAGTTTTACCTACTCTGATTGAGTATGGAACACAAAAGGAGTGAGAGAAAGAAAAGAAATAAAGATAACCATAAGTTTTCAAGCCACAGTGACTAGGAGAATGTGGTACAGCAAATTAAAGAGTTATTCAACTTTTGGAGACGAACTTAGTCACATTTTAGAGAAGGATATGTTAAGGAGGCAAATGATGAGATCAGTTAAATCTATGTTAAGTGTAAGGTGCCATCAAGGCATCTAGGTGGAATTGTCCACTGGGCAGGTTGGGCACACTAAAACCTTTCTTTCAAGGAGAGCTTGGATCTGGATACATATAATGTTATTCCTTCCACATTACAACTTTCCCTATCATGATTTTGATACATCATAGGATGGCATAAGAAATTAAACAGGGATGTTTTGGGAGTTTCATGGAAGCTTTAGATAACATGCAAAGGGCAGCAGACAACATATAAAGTGTATTTTTATTTAACATTGATCTACATATAGCCTATGACCAAATATTTAACCTGAATTTTACAATAAGGTACTGAAAACACACAATAGAAGAAAAGAATCAGACTTCTTCTCTGGTATAAAGGGAGGGCCAAAACATTTTACACAAATTTTCCAGATCACCAGGGTGCCACGATGTAGAAGGGATCTTTCGCAGAAAGATGACAATTGAAACCATGGGAATCAGCCAACACAAAAGAGGCAGAGAGAAACAATAGTAGACACTTGAACATAGATACAGGAGACTGAAGATAAGTCAGCAAAAGAAAGATAGAAACAACAGTGAAGCAAAATACAAATTCAACTTTAAAGAAATATTGCAATGAGATCCAAGGGTCATAGAAACACCACTGTAGAATGGAAAGAGATTTTGGACATCATCTAGTCCAATCCCTTCATTTGACAGGTGAAGAAACTGAGGCTAAGACAAGTTAGGTAACTTACCCATATGCTAGTAATCCTCAGAGGCAGGATTTTAACCTATTCCAGTTCTCTTTGCACAACATCACTCAGAGAGAGCCACCAAAGCCATCAATGTAGTCAAATACACTGGTGAGGTCAAAGAGGACAAAGACTGAGAAAAATCCACTGGGTTTGGCAATCAGAAGGTCACTAGTAGTTTAGATATAAAGGAAGTGTGCTTTGCCCTTGTATACCTTGGATTGTAATACTGTACAAAGTATTCTATACTGTAAGATCTAGTTTATCCAGTATTTTATCAACTGACAATCTCTATTAAGTCTTTATTATTAACTTGCATATTTGGTTAACCAGAACATTCCATTTACCAGTCATGCCACATAACTGAAAGGTGATTCTAACGCCTGTCATTCTGGAATCTGGCAAAGTTTTAAAGATATTAGCTTGCCCGCTCCTTCAGCACAAGTAAGATGCATAAATGAAAGTAGAACAAGCTGATGTCACTTGCTCAAGGTCATATAAAGAGTCACCAGCAGAAATGTCCAGAGTGGTCATGGCTATGCATTCCCAAGTGATTATGTCAACTATCTGACTAGGTGTCATCTCCCTCTCATGCATACTTGAACATAAGTATGGTTCATGTGTTTGTCATATTGGTGGCTGTTCCTCACAAGGCTGGTTTGAAATGACTTAACTAGGCATTTTTCCAAATCAGTAAAGCATGAGATAGGTTTTCACCAAAATGCATGAATACCACTCTTCCCTATTCCCTATGTTATAGGGAAGCAGTTATAGACCCGACAAACCTAGAGCTGGAATTTATCTGAATTTGCCTGGTTCAAACTCCCCATTTTGCAGATAAGGAAATTGAGCTCCAGGGACATTAAAAGAGTTGCCTAAAGTTACTCAGATAGAAAGGACAGGAAGTAGAATTAGAAACTCAGTCTTTTTATTGAAATTCCAGTGCTTTTTTTCCTCAAACTATATGAGGGTTTCATAACTTAAGTAGAGAAAATTAAATGTGCAAATGATTTTAGAGATCAGATTCTTCAATCCCTTATTTTATACATGTGGAAACTGAGGTCAAGAACCATTAAGTGACTTGTAGTCTCCTATTTGGTCTCTATCTCTCAGACCTCTCTCCTTTCCTGTCTGTCATCTAAAAAGCTGCCAATATTATTTTCCAAAACTGACCTCCAAAACATCTTAGTTAAATCGTAGGTCTTACCACATCATTGTCTTAATCAAGTAGCTTTCACAACAAAGTATTACTATAAAGATAAAATACAAACTTCTCTGATTAGTATTTAAAGCCCTTAAAAAGCTGCCTCCAACTGATCTTTTTCTACTAAATTCCTATTAATCCCCTTTGTGCACCCTGTGTTCCAGCCAAAGTGGTCTCTTTACTGTTCTGTGTGTATAATACTCCATCTCCCATTCCCCAAGCCTTTGGACAAGCTATCCCCTATGCCAGAAACGCTCTTCATTTTCACCTGTTCCACATAAAATGAATGATTGCCTTAAAAAGTATTTATTGAAGTGTTTTCTAAATGCCAAGCACTGAGTATACAAAAATCAGAATGAAAACAGTCCTTGACCTCATGAAAATTATATATATACATATATGCATGTATGTGTATGTATATATTCACAGCACACATATGTATACGTGTACATATATGTATATGTGTATAAATAGGTGTGTATATACATGTATGTATATTATATATGTGTGTATATATGCATATGTACATGCATATATACACACATACATATATATACATAAATGTATATTTATATAATTAACAAATAGAACTGCTGGGGGTCCCAAGGTGTTTGGACATTGTGCCTTCTCTCCTTCTACCAGGTGGCCTCTTTGGACTAAAGCATGTTAATAGATGAGGTTCAGCCCTGCAGGACCCTAGCCATGTAAAGAAGGGTATGACTCATTTTTTTATATCTTCATACCCCCGATGAAAACAATATTCAAAGCTTAGTTTTAGTTAAGGTCTATGGTATTCCAAAACAGGTGGGATAGCAGTTAGTGGAAAAGTACAATATGAAGGTATGGGACAGCTATTCATATCCTGCTCTGACAAGCACACATTAACAAATACTTCAAATGTAGCAATAATAATTACTTTCTGAATAGTTTGAGAATTAAACTCATTATAACATAAAGTATCTGATAGTACTATTGAGTAGACACTTTACATTTCACCTTATTGTATAGTGCCCAAACAATTTCCTCTAGGTTCATCCTCATCTTACATGAGCAAGGTAGCTAGAGCGTCAGGCTCTGACTTCCAGATAGGGAGACCTCAATTTGGGCTGTGTCTGCTTTGAAACAATGCCCAAGGCAGTGGATCCATTTATTCTTTCCCTTCCCTTGCTCTCCCCTCAACAGTCCCAGTTACTCAGAGGGGAAAACAAGAAGCTGTGAGTGGGAGTAAAAAAGACAAATTTAGTTTCCATATGAAGGAAAACTTCCTAATAATGAGAACTATCAAAAATGGAATAGAAAATCTCAAGCAGTAGTGGTTTCCTAATCATTAGAAGCTTACAAGTATAGTCAAGGTGCGAAGATATGGTTGAAGCAACTGTTCATTAGTTATAGGTTGAATTATAAAAAATGATTGAGGCTATTTCCAAATTTTAGATGCTTTGGTTATGCTGTATCATGTTTCAAAGACTTTTTGCATCACACATGGCTTATATTTAAGCAGAATGTAAGTTCACTGAGAGCAGAGACTGTTTGACTTTCCCTGTTACATCGCAAGCATCTAGCACAGTGCCTGCCACATTGAAAGCATTTGCTAAAAGAATTGGTGAATGGATGAATGAAGGAATGCTATAAACTCTAACCTATTTTTTCTAACAATCAAGCTAATTCTCAGGATTAAGAGAGAACAGTTTTGTTTTGTTTTGTTTTGTTTTTTTAAGAGCTGGAAAGAGTGTTAAAGATTATCTAGTCAAATTCATTTCTTCTTTCTGCCATATTTGGGGAGGGGATAAGTATTCATATAGTGCCTACTGTGTGTTAGAACCTGTGCTAAGTGCTTTTTAATGAATATCATCCCATTTGATCATCTCTATATGAGTTAATTAAACCCTAGAACGCTTATATAACTTGGATAAGGTCACATAGCTTGTTAGTGTTGGTGTATGTCCTAGAACTCAAGTTTTCTGATTTCTACTCCAGTGCTCTCTTTATAAAATCCTGCTGTCTAGACTCCCTATAAATTCCGTCTTTAATTTCTGAATCCATTTCTTCAGTAAAGCCTTCTAGTCATACTTAATATTAATTAAATAGCTAGATGAAGTCATCACAGATGAGGTCCTGGAGCACGACCAATTCAGAAGTAATGAGGCCATGCTCAGTAGAACTTAGCTAGACTGGGCTTGGCTGGGCATGTGGAGTGGATGGATGGAAGCAGGTTGTCTATTGCTAAGCAGAGAGGTGACCATGAAAGGGGAGCAAAAGAAATGCTGTAAGGAGCCTCAGTTAAAAGTTGTGGCGAAAGAGTTTAGAGAACACAGGTTTAGGCAAGATACAAGCAGAACGAGTTGTTTAGATTCAAGAAAGGCTGAAAGCTAGAATTGGAGATGGGAACTGAGTCCACAAACAGTGATCCCTAGTCAATCAAAGGTCGGAGTGTCCATGGGGCATGGAAAGAAATAACTGAAAAAGTGCACATATGTGTGTCTTGTTCTTTTCAGGGTTTTGTATACACAGAGAGATAGTAGTGTTGTCTGTTTATCTCTAATTGTAGACCCCATTGGCCCACAGTTTCCTCAAATAACCAGCCCATTTCCAATTTGCCTGTGAAATTGATTTGGGAACAGCTGGTGCTGTCATGCCTCGATTTGCTGAAGACACAAAACCATTCGGTAACCAAAAGTCAGGTGACAGTGCATGGAGACAAAAGGCACATGATCCCTTAGCCATAGGTGGTCTTTAAAATTCTCTCCTGGATTATTTTCTCTTCTCCCTTTATACTACTTCACTTGGTGGTCTGATTAGCTCTCATGGATTTAATTAGCATCTCTGTGATAGTTTTCAAATATATCTCATTCTGCCCCGAAGTCTCTCTTGGCATACAATCTTACATCTCCAACTGCCTTCAAGATATCTCAAACAGGATGTCTGACAGACATCTTAAACTCAATGTCAAAAACTGATCTCTTTATCTTTGTCCCTAAACCCTCCCCACTTCCTACCTTCCCTATTACTGTAGAGGGCAACACCAACCTGTCAGCCCCTCAGGTTTGCAAGTTAGGTATCATTTTAGATTCCCTACCATCTCTCAAGTCCCATATCCAAGCCTTTGCCAATGCCTGTCGACTTTATCTTGGCAACATCTCTCCTACATCCCCTTTTCTCTCCTCTGACACTGCTACCACTTTAGTGGGCACCTTCGCCCCCTCACACCTAGACTATTGCAATAGTCTGGTGGGTCTTCCTCCCCCAAGTTTCTTTCCACTCTACTCAACTGTCTATTCAGCCACTAAATTAATTGTCCTTAAAGCTTAGATCAAATCATATCATCCCTTTACTCAATAAACTCCAATGACTCCCCATTCTCCCAAGGAGAAATATAAAATCCTCTGTTTGGCATCTAACCCCTCCTACCTTTCCAGTCTTTTTATGCCTTACTCCCCAACACATAGTCTTTGATCCAGTGACACAGGCCTCCTGGCTGTTCCACAAATAGGACCTTCCATTTCTCAGCTCTAGGCATTTTCTCTGGCAGTTCCTCATTCCTGGATCACTCTCCTGCCTCCACTCTGGCAACTAACTTTCATGGCTTCCTTTAAGTTCCAACTCAAATTCCCCCTTCTCCAGTAAGCCTTCCCCCATTGCCTCTTACTTACTGTGCCTTCCTTCTCTTAATGACCTCCAATTTATCCTATATAGAGCTTGTTTTGTATATATGTATCTGCCTATCAAATTATAAGCTCCTTGAGGGCAGAGACTGTCTTTTGCCTGTTGCATCCCTGATGCTGAGCACAGTGCCTGGCACATAGTAGATGGTCAATGACTTTATTAGTGATGAAGATGATCTTCAACAAGGGAGGTTCTTCTCCTTTGAGAATCGCAATGTTGGGTACCATTACCACCTTTGCATTCTTTTCACACTTCTCAGGTATCCAGAGGAAGTGCTGCATGTCTATGATGACAGAAGGATTTTGAGGATGCCAATTAAGATATCTGATGGACTTAAGTGTTGAGTGTTCTGGATTCTCTGTTGTTGGCACATCTGGGGTGTGGGAATGATTTGTGAATGAAGGTCTCAAAGATAATAAATGTAGAGAAAATTAGCTTCCCCCTTCCCCACCCAAATCAGCTAGTTTCCAAATGTCAAATGATATTTATAGAAAGGAGGGGAGGTAAATTTCCCCTCAATTGACTGTGTCCTTAAATTGACAAGGAAGATAAGATAATCATATTTTAAGCAATCTTTTCTGTTTAGGTGTTTCTGTAATGGTTTTGTATTGCAAACTTAAAAATAGAAGGGCCTATGCCTGTGCTCATGCTGGCTGGGATATTTTGAACTTGATTTTTGAGGTTGCTGACAGCTTCTGAAAGATTTAGCAACTGGCAGCAAGAAAAAATTCCCATAGAATCTATACTATGAACTTTATTTTTCTGAAAAAGAGAAACAGCATCGTTTAGCAGGTAATATATTTGCAATAAAATTATGGTTATGTAATAATGGTTCACTAATATGGTAAATCATAGTATAACTTCTTTTATTAATGCAATAAGGAATTTATGGAAATAAAGAATTCTCTTTCCCTCCTGGCATATTTCAGTAGTTTTTGGTTTGAGAGGGCTGTTTAATTTTTTTTTGGAATTTTATTATTATTATTCAAAACAGTCATTTTGATTTGCGCAGAAGATAACAGTTGTTCATGACATTTTTATTTCTGCATAAACAGATTTCCATTTTGGCGAAGGTTAATACAGTAGGCATTTATTTTTGCTTTTGGATAGGCTGAGAAACGCGAGAGCACTTTGTTTGGTATGTAGCCGCTAATTTATCCTTTATGCCTTTACGATCTTGTCAGTGCCTCATGTCTCCCTTAGTTTTTCTAATCTAAAATAATCCCAGTGAAATCCTTTGATTGTCTGTTTGGACCTGATCCACTCCTAAAGCAGGAATGTAATGGGCTTTATGGCACTTACATGGGAGTAATTTATCCAGCAGAGTGACTATAGATACTTGTTTTAATAAGAATATGCTTTATGGTAAGTGGGGACTGCTATTTAATTAGCCGAAGGGAAAGTAGTTCATGATACAATCTGTTCCAATCATCTTGGACATTAAACAAAAAGTCAGGCTAAGTTATTTATGTACACATACTTTATTTGGACTTGCTTTGAGCAAACCTCTTCCTGGGGAACTTTATAGTATTCAGGGAGGGGGAGGAGACTGGGTGGTTGTGGAACAGGGGGAGAATAGGGGGAAGCAAATGATATGAGAGCATCTCATAAAAATAAAAAAAAAAGGATGCAGAAGGTTGTGAGTTCAGGCATACCAAATGAGAAATGAGGGATGTGGAGATTATCCTCTTGTCTTTTGTAACCTGCATCTTTAGTAAAATAATCTGGTTGCAGAACAAAATGAGAGTTGAGCAAAGAATTGTGGGATTGTTTTGTCCAGAGTATTTCTGAGAAGCTGCATTTGATGCTGTTATGTCATGTTTTTGAAGGATACCGATTCTCATAGATCCCTTTTCCTACTCTACTTTATGTACCAGATGGCAAATTAAAATCTAAGAAACTCAGAGGAGACATACCTCCTTTCTGCTCTTAGAGACAGTACAATGGGAAACATTTTAAGCAATCCACTTCTCCCTAGAAAGCCATCGTGGTAAAAGTATGGATACTATTAGAATTGATTTCTGCTTGCTCAACACATTATCGTTCAGCTTGGGCAAGTAGGCAACTGACTACTTACAACTCCATCATAATTGCACTTTTCCAGTCAATGCTTAGAACCAAGAATATTCCTTGTAAAAGAAAGAGTCTGCACTCTGCTTCTGACCCTAACCCTAACCCTGCAACTCTCACCTTAGCTCTAACCCTAAATGTGCCTCTTACTCTAACCCTATACAAGATGTGTCACCTACTCTCAATGTGTTTGTGTGTATTTGTCTTCACCCAAGTAGATTATGAACCATTTGGCCAACAGCATGACTTCTTTCATATTATTCTGTAGTATTCAGTATACTGACATGTCTAATTGCATTGGGTTCATGGCATTGTGCCTTCAGTAGGCATCTAATAATGGATTTTTGTTGACTTTATCCTTTTCAAAATGTCTATAAATATTAATAAAAAAATATACCAAACTTGAAAGGGCTCACTTTGGTCCAACTGATTGTGGTTTAAAAAAAAGTCAACTTCTCTCTCTTACAAGTACAAGAAAGTTAAAGTAAGTGAACCAAGTGTGACTCCAGAGGTGTATGACCAAATATAGAGGGTAGGAAGTAGAAGGAATTAGGAAGAAGATAAAGTGTAAAGAACTGACCAACTTAACAATATAGTAGACATTCCAGAAGGGTGCCAGGTGGCATAGTGGTTAGAGTGCCAACCCTGGAGTCAGGAAGATCTGATTTCAGATCTGACCCCAGACACTTACAAGCTCTGAGACCCTAGATAAATCACTTCACCCTGTTTTCTTCAGTTTCTTCATCTATAAAGTGAGCTGGAGAAAGAAATGGAAAACCACACCAGTGTCTCTGCCAAGAAAACCCCAAATGGGGTCACAAAAAGTTGGACATGGCTGAAAATGAATACCAATAAAAGGTATTTCAGATAATGCCCAACATTCTTCCTCTGCAGCAAATTTCTTCTTTTCTTCTCTATTCTGCAGCAAAGCTGTCTAAAATGAGAAATTCCAGGTGGTCATTTCTATACCTGTTTAATAGACAGAGGTAGAAGATCAGGTAATATTTCGAGCTTCTACTTCTAAAAGGCCAGGCTCATATGAAAGGCCCCTGAGTCCCATCTATTAGGTAACATAAAACAACTGTATACACACTTTTCTTGTTCAAATTTAAGGTTCTACCTGAGCATCATCTGATTAGCAAAGATGACAATAAAAGACGATGAAAATTGTTGAAGTGGCTGCAGAAAAATAGGTTGAGGTGTGAACTGAACTAGCCATTCTGTAAAGCAATTTGGAACTATATTCCAAAGTCACCAAGCTGCACATATCCTTTGGCCAATTGTATCAGTAATTGACATCTTCCCCAAAGAGATAAAAGAAAGATAGAAAGGAATTCTCTCTCTCTCTCTCTCTCTCTCTCTCTCTCTCTCTCTCTCTCTCTCTCTCTCTCTCTCTCTCTCTCTCTCTCTCTCTCTTTCTCTCTCTCTCTCTCTTTTCTCTCTCTCTCTCTCTCTCTCTCTCTCTCTTTCTCTCTCTCTCCTTTCTCTCTCTCTCTCTCTCTCTCTTTCTCTCTCTCTCTCTTTCTCTCTCTCTCTCTCTCTCTCCTCTCTCTCTCTCTCTCTCTCTCACACACACACACACACACAAACACACACACACAATTTTTTTTCTCTAGTAAAACTTGGAAAGAAAGTCAAAACCCATCAATTGAGGAATGACTGAAACAATCACGGCATATGAAATGGAATGGAAAAATTTATAGTTTAAGAAATAATAAAAGGAGCGGATTCAAGGAAACCAGGGAAGACTTACATGATGTGATATAGGGAAAAATGAGCAGAACCAAGAGAACGATTTAATAACTAAAACATTGTTACAAAAAGCTGATGGATTTAAGAAGTCTACAATTAAGGTGTTGGACTTGAGGGGCCTATGACCCTATGATCTTGTAACTTTAGGGTCCCTTTCCCAGCACAGGGCCTCAACAGTCCAAGCTGAGTTACTGGGGGACATTTTGGCCCCTTCATAATTGGCGTGTTGCCCTAAAAAGGCCAACAGTCATCCTGATGAATATCTGGTCACTGGACCCAGATGAGTCTGGAGGAGAAAGTGAGGTTGATGACCTTGCACACCCTCCCTCACGCAAATCAAAGTCAATTGCATATCATGTCTTCATTTCTCCGATGCTGTGGTCTTCTTCAAAAACAAAGGATGAACACAAGTTCCTGGAGGGCAGAGATGTTTTCATTTTTGGCTTTGTGTCCCTAGGGCCCAGCTTAGTTCCTAGTACATAGCAAGTACACAATTAATATGTGTTAAATTGGATTGAATTGAAAATAAGGACCAAGCCTTGTAACTAGTTTATCATTTCAAACTTCAAAAAGGCCAAAAAAACCCAAACTAAAGTTGAAGATCCTTTCTTTGGATCCTAGATACATTTCACGGAGCCTTGGAAAGGTTTCTGGCATAAGACAGTGTGCAGAGCATGCTCACTGCTGCCCTCTCCCCATGACCCAAAAATGTGTAAACAGCTGGTGTGTGCAATCCTACTTGCTGGAGTGAAGTAAATGCAAGACTTTGATGTTAAACAAATACAGACCTGTACCAAGGACCAGAAAATATTACATATACAAAATGACACCCAGTCCATCATGATCCATGAGCACATCAGGTTTTAAGTGCCCATGTTACGTGTATACAAGCCCAGCAACTGATAAAAACAGGTTATGAATTTGTTTCTCGTTTTGAATGATCCAAGTCCTTTGGCTGAAGTTGTATTTTCATGGCATTTACTCAGTCTGTAAAATGCTGAAAGCTTCTAACCCTCCATTTCTGTAGCTTTAGACCCTTGCTGGCCATTTGAAAGAGCTTTGCTGTTTTTCATCTTATCTGGACAAAACAGGTGGGGTACCATTTTCCCCTCAATCCAATCTGGTAACTCATTTATACAAATAGTGAGCATTCAAAGGGACTGATCAAAGGGAACAGAAGCTCAGCTCCTGTTAATTTTGTTTACCTTCCCCTGGGGAACTGGGTGTACAATAGTTCCTGCCCACTCAACAAGGTCCTTACGTACCAGGTTTAAAAATACACAAAAAATAGACATTTCTTTAAGAGGATTTATTGAGTTCACGAGTCAATTGTTGAAGTCCTTGATTCAAAGTCTAACATGGATACTTATTGGTCACATAAACCTCTCTGAGTCTTATTATGTCTATAAATGATGCTAATAATTCCAGGAGAAACAACTGTATGGAGCTATTGTTAGATTGAAATGAGATCATAGATATAAAGTGGGTTGTGATCCTTCAAGCACTAAATAAACACTAGATCTTAATATCTTGGCCAAAATCCATGATTTTATTGATACAGGACATTCTTGATGAGGAAACTCTGTGTTCTAATGTAGGCTGCAGACTTTTCTGTAACTTATAACTTTATAAAGTTGTCTGGGATACAAAGAAATTAAGTGACCTGTACAGGATCCATATATGCTAAGAACTGGGATTTGAATATGTCCCTAACTCTACCCCCTATTCAAAGACACTGATATTATTATTTTATTGTTACTGTTATTTTGCTTTCCTCAAATTTTTGTTCAATGAAATTTAAAGAAAATTGGTCCTAGGCAAAGGTACTACCCTCATATTAGATTTTTATGACAGTGTTTAATGAATTATCACAAATATGAACAAAAATCATTATTTTTTGTCATTGAAAGGGTTGAGATCTAAGCTCATCTTCTGTAGTTTCACTTAAAGTCCTTTTGGGGGAACAACTCCAATAACAGACAGGATGATGGGAGTTCTTGTTCTCATATGGTTTTGGATTCTAGTACTTGATCTCTATATTTTGAAGCTCTTTTATTTCATGTAGTTTGGAAGTTATCAGTGTTTGTTACAGTAGTATCTGCTTGTGAATGAGTGTTACATCATGACAATTGTGGGAGACAGTTTTGTCTGTAATAATATTCCATTTCCAATATAATTTATTTCTTAAGTTATCAGAAATATTTAGAGGTTTGCATTTGTAACATGAACATTCATGACGTGTTAGTTTATGAAGCATAGTTATTTTCTGGTGTATAATTCCTGCTTATCATTATTATTAGTAGTAGTATGTAATATTAATTAGCACGACATAACCAGGAGCATGATGAAAGTACAAATTCCTTCTTTAAAATGGTATTTTCTTGATTTTTCTGTGTGTCAATTCTGTTTTCTATTGGTAAATGAATTTACAGTAGCTTTGTAAATAGTCACTTTCGTATGTGTCTAGACTGAACAATAACGTATTAGACAAGTATAAATTTGTGCTAATAGTATTTATTTTATTAATGATATTGGATGGAGTGAATTAATTAGTTAATGCCCACCCTTAAAGAACTTAAAATCCAATGAAGATACCACTACTATAAAGAAAAATATAGACAACTATGGGAAAATGAGTAAACAATGACCCTTGCAAAAACTAAATGAAATAAAAAAAGATTTGGTGTGTGATCATTCCACCTTCACTTTATTTGGTTGAACTGACATACCTTTAAGAGAGCCAGCATATTTCTGCCTTGCCTTTTTGAGCTCCATCCACTCCTTTGGTATTCAAGTAATTGATCTCAAAGCAAATGATTTAAGGCTTAATGTGACTTTGGAAGCCCTGGAATCTTGCAGAGTCTTGGAAATACGAAGTGGACCAATAGATGGGGAGGTGATCACCATGGCCATGAATCCCAGTGGACCCAACTGATGATCACAGTTAACTGAGAATCATGAGAGGAGACATAGAAAGAGAGAGAGAGAGAGAGAGAGAGAGAGAGAGAGAGAGACAGAGACAGAGACAGAGACAGAGACAGAGACAGAGACAGAGACATTCTAATTGTAAATAGATTTGTGAGGGGGAAATGGTAAGATATTTAAGAAATTAGTGGTGAGTGGAGTCATAGAAATCACACATTCACAGGATTTAAGAATTGTAAAAAGTACTTACAGGACATCATCTATCCAGAACCATGTTCTAAGACATTTCCAACACTTGTTCACCAATGAAAGGGAGCCTACCACCTCTTGAGGCAGACTATTCCATCTTAGAGTTACTCTATTATAAAATCTTTTTCCTCACTTCTCATAAGTCTCAATGTACCCTTTGCAATTCCCATATATCGTTCCAAATTCTCCTCTCTTTGGTCAAGCATAACAAGCATAATCTCCCTTCTAAATGACAAATTCTTCAAGATAGATAGTATATCTTCCATGTTTACTTTCCTTCAAATGAAATTTCCTCAGTTCTTGTAGAACAGTCTCCATCTAGCAGAAATTCAAGACCCTTTACCATCTTGGGTGCCTTCTATCATATACTTTCCAACTCACTGATGTCCTTCTAAAAATGTGATTCTATAGGCTGAGCCACAGTCCTTAGATATAGTTTAATCAGGACTGCATCAAGCAAGTACATCATATCCCTTGTATTAGATATAATATTTCTTTCAGCAATAGAAGAGAAGTATGCTGTCCAATGTGTAAAATGTCTCTCCAAAAGGGGATGTGATTTGATCTCAAATCTTTTAGGGAAAAGTCCTTGTCTGATTAAGTTTTCTCCCATCAAACATTAGCTTAATATTTGAAGAGTGCAATCAAAGTTCATTAAAAATAATTTCTTGGTTTTATTTAGGGGAGGCAATTGGGATTAAATGACTCTCCCAGGGTCACATATCTAGTAGACATTTGAGACTGGATTTGAACTCAGGTTCTCATAAGTCTAGGGCCAGTGTTCTATCCACTATACCACCTAGCTGCCCCCAATCAGAGTTCCAGTATAATAGTATCAATGGTGATAGTAGCAATAATTATGCTTATATGATGTTTTAGGACATAGTAAGCATCTTCACATATGTGATCTTGTTAAATCCTTCCCCAAAACCTGTAAGATAAAATATGTATCATCCCCAGGTTACAGAGGAGGAAAGGCAAAGAAGTGATTTGACCAAGGTCATAGTCCTAATATGTGATCAGTCCCCAATGTTATGACTTCTTTTCCAATTATATCTCTGTTAAATTATCAGTGTATGTTTGGTTTGAATATAGAGGACCTGTGCTAAAATCCCAGTTTCATCATTTATTATCCTTGAGATCATGAACAAGTCACTCAATCTTCTGGAGACTCGATTTCCTTTTTTTTTCTTTAATATAAATTTATTTAAATTTTTACATTCATTTTCACAAAATTTTGGGTTCCAAATTTTCTCTCTATTTCTCCCCTCCCCCACCCCAATACACCGAGCATTCTAATTTTCCCTATCACCAATCTGCCCTCTCTTCTATTCTCCCTCCCTTCTCTTGTCCCCATCTTCTCTTTTGTCCTGTAGGGCCAGATGACTTTCTATTCCCCATTAACTGTTTTTCTTGTTTCCTAGTAGCAAGAACAATACTCAATAGTTGTTCCTAAAACTTTGAGTTCCAAATTCTCCCCATCCCTCCCTCCCCACCCATTCCCTTTGGGAAGGCAGACAGTTCAATATAAGCAATATCGGTGTAGTTTTGCAAATGACTTCCATAATAGTCATGTTGTGTAAGACTAACTGTTCCTATCCTGCCCCCCATTGTTTCTATTCTGTCTTTTGATCCTGTCCCTCTCCAAGAGTGTTGACTTCAGATTGCTCCCTCCTCCCATTGCCCTCCCTTCCATCATCCCCCCACCCCTACTTATCTCCTTCTCCCCCACTTTCCTGTATTGTAAGAAAGGTTTTCAGACCAAAATGAGTGTGCATTTTATTCCTTCCTTTAGTTGAATGTGATGAGGGTAAACTTCATGTTTTTTTCTCAGCTCTCCTCTTTCTCCCTCCACTAAAAAGTCTCCTGCTTGCCTCTTGAATGAGAGATAATTTACCCCATTCCATTTCACCCTCTCTCCTCCCACTACATTTCTCTCTCACCATTTACCTTAATTTCTTTTAAGATATGGTCCCATCCTATTCAATTCACTCTGTGCTCTCTGACTCTGTATGTGTGTGCATGTGTGTATGCGCAGGCGTGTATGTGTGTGTGTGTGTGTGTGTGTGTGTGTGTAATCCCACCAACTACCCAGATACTGAAAAGTTTTAAGAGTTACAAATATTGTCTTTCCATGTAGGAATGTAAACAGTTCACCTTTGGTAAGTCCCTTATGACTTCTCTTTGCTGTGTACTTTTTCATGCTTCCTCTCATTCTTGTGTTTGAAAGTCAAATTTTCTTTTCAGCTCTGGTCTTTTCATCAAGAATGCTTGAAAGCCCTCTGTTTCATTGAAAGACCATATTTTCCCCTGAAGTATTATACTCAGTTTTGCTGGGTAGGTGATTCTTGGTTTGAGTCCTAGTTCCTTTGACTTCTGGAATATCCTATTCCACGCCCTTCGAGCCCTTAATGTGGAAGCTGCTAGATCTTGTGTTATCCTGATTTTATTTCCACAATACTGGAATTGTTTCTTTCTAGCTGTTTGCAATATTTTCTCCTTGACCTGGGAACTCTGGAATTTGGCCACAGTGTTCCTAGGAGTTTCTCTTTTTGGATCTCTTTCAGGTGGTGATCGATGGATTCTTTCAATACTTATTTTGCCCTCTGGTTCTAGAATCTCAGGGCAGTTTTCCTTGATAATTTCATGGAAGATGATGTCTAGGCTCTTTTTTGGATCATGACTTTCAGGTAGTCCCATAATTTTTAAATTGTCTCTCCTGGATCTATTTTCCAGGTCAGTTGTTTTTCCAATGAGATATTTCACATTCTCTTCCATTTTTTCATTCTTTTGGTTTTGTTTGGTGATTTCTTGGTTTCTCATAAAATCATTAGCCTCCACCAGTTCCATTCTAATCTTGAGAGAACTATTTCTTCAGTGAGCTTTCGAACCTTTTTCCATTTGGCTAATTCTGCTTTTGAAAGCATTCTTCTCCTCATTGGCTTTTTGAACCTCTTTTGCCAATTGAGTGAGCCTATTTTTCAAGGTGTTATTTTCTTCAGCATTTTTTTGGGTCTCCTTTAACAAGGTATTGACCTGTTTTTCATGCTTTTCTTGCATCTCTCTCATTTCTCTTCCCAGTTTTTCCTCCACCTGTCTAACCTGATTTCCAAAATCCTTTTTGATCTCTTCCATGACTTGAGCCCACCGGATATCCACCTGGGATGTCTGGGATACAGAGGCCCCGACCTCCACATCTTTCCCTGATGGCAAGCATTGTACTTCCTCTTCAGAAATGAAAGGAGGAAGAAACATCTGTTCCCCAAGAAAGTAGCTTTCTATGGTCTTATTTTTCTTCCCTTTTCTGGGCATTTTCCCAGCCAGTTACTTCACTTCTGAGATTCCTGTCCACCCCTGCCTAGATCTGCCCAGCTAGTGCTTGAGGTCTGAGATTCAAATGCTGCTTCCCAGCCTCAGGGCTTTCCACAGTGGGTGCAGCTGCTATTCAATGTGAGCTTAAGTTCTGGTGCTCAGGTGGGGGCAGGGCTGCCTCCCAAGCTGAGTTCCCTCAGGGGCTTTATGCAGAGACCTTCAGTAATGGATCTGATGTCCTGTCTGCTCTGGGAGCTCCTGGCCGCCACTGCCTCTGCCGCTCCCTCTGCCGCTCCCTCTGCCGCTGCCTCCTGAGGGGCCCTGAGTCACAGAGACACCCCGCTCCCCTCTCGGCCAGCCCAGAAGTCTCTCTCACTGACCTGTAGCACCTGTGGGTTGAGGGACCTTCACAGCTGCTGGAGATTCCATCCCTGAAGCCTGCTCAGATCTGCTGCTCTCATGGCTGCTTGGCTAGGGCAGCACCTCTGCTGTCAGGTGCGTGGTGGACCCCTGGGGATGGCTTTCCAGGGCTTTCTGGAACAGAAATCTCTTCCACTGTGTTTCTGCGTGGCTTGCTCTGCTCCAGAATTTGTGGGGAGTTCTTTTTACAGAAAATTTATGGGCTGTGGGTTCGGAGCTAGCATATGTGAGTCTTTCTACTCCGCCATCTTGGCTCCTCCCTCTAGACTCAATTTCTTTAACTGACAAATGGAAAGGTGAGATTAGATCCCAAGGTGACAAATTTGGATGTTACCTTGGGATGGATCAACTACTCAAAAATCCTGTCCAAGTCTAGATCAATGAACCTATGATCCCTGCTCAGGAGAAAATATGAAAAAAAAAAAAAATTGTTGAAAATTTCCAAAGGAAAGCATCCTTGAAAGGTGTCTTAGGAAAACATTCTTGACAAACCATCTATCAGAAGAGCTTTTCTTATATTTAACATCTCTCATGTTAAAGCTTCAACCAATTTTGGTTACTTCTGGCTTCAGCAAAAAGAAAAAAAACAGTAAGTCAATGTCCTCGGTTTAATAAATCTCCATGTTCATAAAGACAGCTATCATATTGCCTCTCATGTGTTCCTCCTCTGAATCAAAGAATTCAAGGTCCTCTAGTCTTTTTTCCTTCTTCCCAGAAATTCTTACTTTCTTGCTCTTTAATCATCTCTGTGGCTCTCCTCTGAACATTCTCCAAGTAAAACTTCTCCACATCCCTCAGGTTCAGATGCCCAGAATTAAACACAGTGGCCCAGTAAGGGTTTAATCAGTGCTGAGTACAATGGAAGGCTTAATTTGTGGTTCTTACTTGCTATTTATACATCCCAGGGATCTGGGACATTGGGGAACAAAGACTCTAGAAAGGGAGAACTCACTTGTAAATTTTGTCTGGAAAATATAACCACATTCATTGAGGTACTCAACTCTTATTAAATTCTTCTGAGAGGGCATGAATCTTCCTACATTTAGACTTTTTAAGAATAATTAACCATTGTATGCCTGTCAGTTCTGCCTCAGCTTTCATTCCTGAGTGAACCTTAACAATAGTTCTTTTCCCCAATATAAAATGTACAGTACTTTGTTAATAAAATAAAATAAGCTCAAGAGGTGGAGAATAACAGAATGAATTTTGGTTTTGGAAAATATTAGAATCTGGCCATATTACTATGTCAATATATAGTCAATTTCTCTCTCTCTCTCTTTCTCTCTCTCTCTCTCTCTCTCTCTCTCTCTCTCTCTCTCTGTCTCTCTGTCTCTCTCTCTCTCTCTGTCTCTCTCTCTCTCTCTGTCTCTCTCTCTCCCTCTCTCTGCCTCTCTCTCTGTGTCTCTGTCTCTGTCTCTCTCTGTCTCTGTCTCTCTCTGTCTCTCTGTCTCTGTCTCTTTCTCTCTGTCTCTCTCTCTCTCTCTGTCTCTCTGTCTCTCTCTCTCTCTCTCTCTCTCTCTCTCTCTCTCTCTCTCTCTCTCTCTCTCTCTCTCTCTCTCTCTCTCTCTCTTTTATAGAAAGGAGTTACAGCAACCAATCTCCCACTCCCTACTTCTTCAAAAGCTGACCTCTAATCTTGAAATGCAATCCCTCCTCCTCTGTTTCTTAGAGAGAAACCTTTCTTTAAGGTTTAGTTCATATTTTATCTTATATCAGAAGCTCTTCATGATTCCTTTCATCAATCAGTAAATAAACATTTCACATTTCTTAAGTACCTAATACATGCCAGGCACTATGTTAATCATAAGACACATAAAAAAGGCAAAATACATTTCCTACTCTCAAGAAGCTCACAGTCTAAGGGAGGAGAAAACAAGAAAAAATTGTACAAACAAGCAATCTACAGGATAAATGGGAAATAATTAAGATAGAGAAACCATTCACTTAATTAAGAGATATTGGGAAAGGATTCCTGTACGTTTTGGTTGGGACTTAAAGGAGACCAGGAAAGACAGCAGGTGGAGATGAGGAGTTACTATCATTTAGTTTAGTTACTATCATTATTATTACTCATCTCTATACTTGTGAATGCATATGTAATTATATAATCTAAGCACATACAATATTTGTATGCAGGCATATTCATATATTAATAATGTTGATGGAGATGATGATGATGACGATGATGATGGTTATGGTGATGGTGGCAGTGGTGATGATGATAATACAAAGATATTAGTGTTTAGGCACTCAGTGACATAGCAGTTAAATTCTTAAAAGAAAATTGAGGTTCATTGCAAGAAAAGACAGATAATGAAACAGAAGTAATGAGACTTTAAATTCTTCTTTTAGAGCTGGAAAAATTCAATAGAAATAGATGCTCAAAAAAGGGCAGGTACATGGTGCAGTGGATAGGGTGAAGGGTCTGGAGTCAGTAAGACTCATCTTCCTGAGTTCAAATCTGGCCTCAGACACTTACAAGTGACCTTTGGCAAGTCACTTAACCCTTTGTGCCTCAACTTTCCCCACCTGTAAAATGAGCTGGAGAATGAAATAGAAAATCACTGCAATAATTTTTTCAAAGAAAACTCCAAAATGGGGTAACAAATAGACAGATATGACTGAAAAATTACTGAACAACAACATACTCAAAGAAATTAGAAAAAATAGATTTGACTCTCCTATAGCAATTTACAAATGGAAATACCATTGATTACACATTTACAAGATTGGATCATGTATTAGGAGTCAAAAGGATTATTTTTAACAATCCAAAGAATAAATTATTAATGCATAATTGATGAAATATGGCATGATAAAACTTTATTTAGTAAAGGGAAAAAAACTAAAAATATTCACCTTCGTAATTGCTGAGCAATGCTTAATTACTGAGTCAATGAACAAATAATAAGTAAAAAATATATGCAGGCAAACAGACATTTTTAACATTGTTAAAGGTAATTATAATGTAACAAAATATTTATAAAATATGGTCTAATAAAATTGTATTTAATAAAGGAAATGACTACCAAAAATATTCACCTTGGTGAGCAGAACTTGTTGAGTGATACTTAATTACTAGGTCAATGAACAAAGAATAAGTAAATCAATGCATATATATATATATATATATATATATATATATATATATATATATATATATATATATACATACATAATTTTGTTAGAAGTAATGACAAGAATGTAACAAAATATTTATAGACTATAGCAAGGTAACATTTTATTTAATAAAAAAATAAACCAAAGATATTCACCTGGGTGGGTAAAATTTGCTAAGTCATGCTTAATTGCTGGTCAATGAATGAATGGTGAGTAAATAAATATGTGTATGTGTACATGCATGCGCACATACAAGCATACATAATTTTGCTAAAGGTAACAATAAAAATGTAATGTAATACCAAACTTAGAGGAGTCCTCAGAGGAATATTCCTAAAGGGAACAGAGGAGATAGATATGGGTAAAGCAAGGATTCTCCTTCTCCCTGTTATTTCATGATAAAATTCTAAAATTGTTATTATGGCAATAAAAAAAGAAAAAATTGAAAGTATAAACATCAAAGAAGACTAAAAATTATCCCTATTCATAGATTTCATGATGGCCTACTTAGAAAGCCTCACAGAAAGAGTGAGGAGTTTGATTGAGATAATTGATATTGTTAGTGTAGTAGCAGGATACAAAATAAATCCACAGAAATTATCAGAAATTACAGAGTATTAAGAAATTAAGATAAAATAATCAGTAGAAAAATATCATTTTAAATAACTAGAAAAGTCAAAAATGTCTACAAATTAAATTAACCTGCACATGCAACTTTTATATGAGAAATTGTAAAACACTCTTTACAGAAATAAAGGGAGATCAATTTCTGTAGAGGCTGATATTTACTTCTCATTGCTAGGCTATTCAATATAGCAAAAATAACTATGCTTCACATCATCCCAGATTTGCTGTTGTGCCATTTGTATTACCAAGGTAATGCCTTATAGTTCTAGACAAAATAAGAAAATTCATTTGAAAGAACAAGAGATTTAGAATCTCAAGACAAATAATGAGAAATACCACAAATTTTTACATTTATACATACATGCATATGCATATGCTGTCTCTTCTAATAGGATATAAGCTTTTCAAAGTCAGGGACTATATTTTTGTCTTTGTCTTCTCAGCATCTACCACCATCTTTGATAAGAATAAATGTTTGCTTTATAAATGGTTGTTGATGGAGCACTAAATCAATACACATCAAAATTATATGATGTTGATTAAAAAACCAGAAAAGTTATATCAGGGGAACATATTAGACGAGCAAGAAGCACAACTAGTTGAAGATAATTGTTTAAATTTTTTTTAAAATTACACCAACATTATATAACACTCGGGGAAGAATTCTACTGTGGAAATGAACTATTAGAACAATTGGAGAGTATTTTTGGGAAAAAAATTTGGTTTCAACAAACAATTGATAGCCTATTATATACTATAATATGGTATAATATACTCAAAAGAGATATACAGTTTTGACATGAAAGATAATATGCTTTTTAAAACTTACAGGAGAAAGAAATCAAAATTTTTTTATAAATAAAGCTTAGGGGAGAATTCTAAGCCATACAATGTCTAAAGAATATTATTAAAAAATAGATAATTCTGACTACATAATATTTAAAAGTTTTTGTATGAATAAAATCAATTAAGGTTGAATAAAAAGAGAAATGAAAGAATAGAAAAATGCTTGCATAAATGTTACCAATAAAATTTTCATTTCCAAGATATACAGTGAATTACCATAAGCATATAACTCCAAGAACCATTACTTAATGGATAAGTAGCAAAAGAATATGAATAGTTTGTAAAAATATATTTTTTAATTAAATTATTTCATTTGTTTTCAGTGTTCTACAATCACTTCCATGTATCTTAGATTTTTTCCCCTCCCTCCTCCTCCTTTCCCACTCCCTTCTTGAGATGCCATACAATTTTAAATAGTTTCTACACATACATTCCTATTAAATACATTATAACCTTAGCCATGTTGCATAGAAGAATTAAAATGAAGGGGGAAAAATTATAAAACAAAACAAAACAAAAAATAATACAAAAGATAATGGTCTGCTTCATTCTGCAATCAAATTCCATAGTTCTTTCTCAGGATGTGGAAGCATTTTGCCTCAAAAGTCCATTGGGAATTTTCTAAGTCCTTTCATTGCCATGAAGTACTAAGTCTACCAGAAAAATTCCTCACACACTGTAGTTGTTGCTGTGTACAAAGTTCTCCTGATTCTGCTCAGCATCAGTTCACTTAAGTCTTTCCAGACCACTCTGAAGTCTTCCTGCTCATTGTTTCTTATACCACAGTAGTATTCCATTACATTCATACACCACAATTTATTCAGCTATTCCCCAAATGATAGGCATCTCTTTGATTTCCAGTTTTTGGCCACCACAAAGAGAGCTGCTATAAATATTTTAGTACATGTGGGACCTTTCCCATTTTTATGATGTCTTGGGAATACAGTCCTAGAAGCGGTATTGCTGGGTCAAAGGGTATGCCCTTTTTTTTTCAGCCCTTTGGGCATAGTTCCAAATTGCTCTCCAGAATGGTTGGATTAGCTCACAGCTCCACCAACAATGAATTAGTGTTCCAACTCTCCCACATCTTCTCCAACATTTATCATCTTCCTGTTTTGTCATGTTAGCCAATTTGATAGGTGTGATGACGTACCTCAGAGTTGTTTTGATTTGTAGCTCTCTAATCAATAGTTATTTAGAGCATTTTTTCATATGACTATAGGTAGCTTTAATTTCTTCCTCTGAAAATTACCTGTTCATATCCTTTGACCATTTATCAATTAAGGAATGACTTGTACTCTTGTACATTTGACTCAGCTCTCTATATATGTTAGAAATGAGGCATGTATCACAGACACTAGTTGCAAAAATTCTTTCCCAGTTTTCTGCCTCCCTCCTAATCTTGGTTGCTTTGGATTTGGTTGTGCAAAAACTTTTCAATTTAATGTAATCAAAATTATCCATTTTGTACTTCATAATGTTTTCTATCTCTTGTTTAGTCAAGAATTTCTCCATTCTCTATAAATGTGATAAATATGCTATTCCTTTCTCCACTAATTTGTTTATAGTATCAATCTTTATATCTAGATCATGTACAATTTGGACTTTATTCCCGTGTATGGTGTCAGTCATTGGTCTTTAAATGGGATTTCTCTTTCTATCTCTTGCTGTTGGGCTTTGTTAGTAATATATAGAAATGCAGATGATTTGCGTGGGTTTATTTTGTAACCTGCAACTTTGCCAAAGTTGTTTATTATTTCAAGTAATTTTTTACTTGATTCTCTGGGATTCTCTAAGTATATCATCATATTATCTGCAAAGAGTAATAACTTAGTTTCTTTGTGTATTCTAATTCCTTCAATTTCTTTCTCCTCTCTTATCCTTACAGTTAACATTTCTAATACCATTTTGAATAATAGTGGTGAAAATGGACATTCTTGTTTCACCTCTGACCTTATTAGAAATGTATCTAGCTTTATCCCCATTGTATATAATGCTTGCTGAAGGTTTTAGGTAGATACTGCTTATTATTTTATGGAAAGTTCCATTTATTCCTATGTTCTCCAGTGTTTTGAATATGAATGGGTTTGGTATTTTCTCAAAAGCTTTTTCTGCATCTATTGAGGTAATCATGTGGTTTCTGTTAGTTTTGTTGTTGGTATGATCAGTAATGCTAATAGTTTTCCTAATATTGAACCAGCCCTGAGTTCGTGGTATAAATCCTACCTGATCATAATGTATTATTCTATGATAAATTGCTGTATTCTGTTTGCTAAAATCTTACTTAAAATTTTTGCATCTGTATTCATTCATTGCTCTATAATTTTCTTTCTCTGTTTTGAGTCTTCCTGGTTTAGGTATCAGAACCATGTAGGTATCATAGAAAGAATTTGGGAGGACACCTTCTTCCCCAATTTTCCCAAATAGTTTACATAGTATTGAAATTAACTATTCTTTAAATATTTGATAGAATTTACTTGTAAATCCATCTGACCCTGGAGGTTTTTTCCTAGGGAGTTCATTCAATTTGTTTTTTCTGAGATAGGGTTATTTAGGTATCCAACTTCCTCTTCTGTTAATCTGGGCAATTTATATTGTTTAAAATAATCATCCAACTCATTTAGGTTGTCGAATCTGTGGGCATATGGTTGAGCAAAATAATTTCTAATTATTGTTTTAATTTCTTCCTCATTGGAGGTAAGTTCACCCTTTTCATTTTTGATATTGATAATTTGCTTCTTTCTTTTTTTAATCAAATTGACCAAAGGTTTATCAATTTTATTGACTTTTTCATAAAACCAACTCTTAGTTTTATTTATTAGTTCAAAAGTTTTCCTAATTTCAATTTTATTAATCTCTCCTTTGGTTTTCAGTATTTCTAATTTGGTATTTACTTGGGGATTTTCAATTTGTGCTTTTTCTAGCTTTTTCAACTGCATGCCCAGTTCTTTGATCTCCTCTTTCTCTACTTTATTCATGTAGGCATTCAAAGATATAAAACTTCCCCTAAGAACTGCTTTTGCAGTATCCCATAAGATTTGGTAGGTTGTCTCATTATTGTCATTCTCTTGAATAAAGTTGTTGTTTCTATGACTTGTTGTTTAACACATTCATTCTTTAGGATTAGGGGCAATGAGGTGGTACAGTTGACAGATCACCAGTGAAGGAGTCGGGAGGACCTGAATTCACCTCAGGCACTTGACACTTACTAGCTGTGTTACTTTGGGCAAGTCACTTAACCCCAATTGCCTCATCCTTGGTAATCTCCAGTCATCTTAGTGAATATCTGGTCACTGAATTCAGGTAGCTCTGGAAGAGAAATGAGGCTGGTGACCTGCACAGCCCTCCCTCACTCAAAACAAAGTCAAGTGCAAGTCATATCATCATTTCTCTGATGGCATGATCTTCTTCAACAACAAAGAATGAACACACACATGCACCTTAGGAATAGATTATTTAGTTTTAATTATTTTTGGTCTATCTTTCCATGGCCTTTTATTACATATAATTTTTGTTGCATTCTGAGAAGGATGCATTGACTATCCCTGCCTTTCTGCACTGAATTGTGAGGTTTTTATGCCCTAGTACATGGTCAATTTTTGTTTATGTGCCATGTACCACTGCGAAAATTGTATATTCCTTTTTATCACCATTCTCCAGAGATCTATCATATTTACCTTATCAAGAATTTATTCACCTCCTTAACTTCTTTCTTGCTTATTTTGAGGTTAGATTTATCAAGTTCAGAGACGGGATGGTTGAGGTCCCCTATTAGTATAGTTTTGTTGTCTATTTCTTCCTGTAACTCCTTTAACTTCTCCTCTAAGAATTTGGGCACTATACCACTTGGAGCATATATGTTTAATAATGACATTGCTTTTTATGGTGCCTTTTAGCAGGATATAGTTTCCTTCCTTTTCTCTTTTGATTAGATCTATTTCTGTTTTTGTTTTGTCTGAGATTAGGATTGCTACCCCTGCTTTTTTACATCAGCTGAAGCACAATATATTCTGTTCCAACCTTTTGCCTTTACCCTGTGTGTATTCCCCCATTTCAAATGTGTTTCTTGTAAACAACATATTATGGGATTATGGGTTTTAATCCATTCTGCTATCCATCTCCATCTTATAGAAGAGTTCATCCCATTCACATTCACAGTTATGATTACTATCTGTGTCTTTTCCTCCATCCTCTTTCCCTTTTACACCTCTTTACCCTTACTACTTTTCCCCTCCCTTTTAGTCTCCCCTCCCTTTTCTTTCCTCCTTCCCCTCCTACTAGCTATAGAGCCAGTTAGATTTCTATACTTAACTGAGTTTCTTTTTCTTCCTTGAACCAAATCCACTGAGAGTAAATATCAAACAATGCTCATCTCCCCTCCCCTCTTTCCCTCTAATGTAAAATAATTTTGTGCCTTTTCCTGTGATGTAATTTACTATTTTCTTCCTCCTCCTTTTCACATCACCTGTTATGATCCGTTTGTTACAATCTGAAATCACATTTTTATCATCATATCATTTACGTTATACCCACTTCCTATTTCTATGTATATCCCTTTTATATGTCATGATAAGTACACAATTCTCAAGACTAACAAGTATCATCTTCCCTTACAGGGATGTAAAAAGTATGCTCATATTGAATTACAAATTTTTCCTGTGTTTATCTTTCTATGCCTCTCTTGAGACTTGTGTTTGAAGATTGAATTTTCTATTGAGCTTTGTCCTTTTCATTGGGAAGGTCTGGAAATCTCCTATTTCATTGACTGTCCATCTCCTTGCCTGAAATATTGCACGGGGCTAATCCCCAGCCTTCACTTGGCTACTAAGCCAGGTGGCCTCGCCCACTATTCCAGGCGGCTGCTCGGGGCTAATCCCCAGCCTTCACTTGGCTACTAAGCCAGGTGGCCTCGCCCACTATTCCAGGCGGCAATCTCTCTGGGGTCTTCGCCCAATATTCCAGGCGGTACTCTAACACAGGGCCCACTTCCTTACCCCAGACTTCGCTTGGGAACCTTTCTTCCAGGTCTTCGGACGTCTCCGGTCCCTGCCGTGCGACCGTATGGCCTAGCTGCGCGACAGGGCTATCCCCTCCTCCACGGAGGGAACAATGACTACACACGCACCCGAGGATGTCAGTGCTCTTCACTTTATTGATGGCGTCCTCTACATCTCTTTCTTGGTTACATCTCTCTCTTGGTTACATCTCTCTCTTGGTTACATCTCTCTCTCCAATCCCTCCCCGACAGCTCCTTATATCCCCAGCCAGAGCCCCGCCCATGTTCCTCCCTGAGGGCAGAGCCAGCTCCCTGAGGGTGGAGCCAGCTCCTGAAGGCTGGTGCAGAGCTTGGCCCCTAACAGGTCCCCCTTTTTGTTTAAGCAAGTAGGTGTCCAGGGAGCGATTTGCTCGTTCCACTATAGCTTGACCAGTGGGATTATGGGGGATTCCAGTGACACGCAAAATGGAAAATTCCACCATGAACTGTTCAATGGCTTTACTGATATAAGGTGGACGATTGTTTGGTTTAATGCTTTTTGGTACTCCATGATTTGCCAAGCAATGTAAGAGATGTGCTCTCACATCCTTAACAGCTTCTCCGCACTTGGCTGTTGCCATTATAAAGCCTGAAAATGTGTCAACAGTAACATCACTATATTTTGCTCTTCCAAATGATGGATAATGAGGAACATCCATTTGCCATATAGAATTTGGACCATCACCCTTAGGGTTTACAGGGTGACAAGAAGGTGGGGGTAAAAATGGAACACATCGTACACACTGCTTAACTATAGATCTAACTTCTTGTCTGGAAATACCATAAAGTTGTCTTAAGGACCATGCAGACAAGTGTAATTTGGAGTGTGCTTGTCTTGCCAATTCAGTAGAATGAAATGTTTGAAGTGCATCGTCTGCCATCTCATTACCCTTGATCAGTGGTCCAGGTAAATTAGAATGCGACCGAATGTGTATAATATAAAATATTGTTGTTCTGGCCCTTATTGCCTGTTGAACTTCCATAGTTATCTGTTTAATACTTTCTGCCCTATCAGGGATATAAGCTGAGTGTAATCTAGGTAACAATAGTGCTGTACATTTGCCATCTGTGATGATATTGGAAGGTTCCTTAACATACAATAATGCCTGCAACATTGCATGTAATTCATGTTGCTGTGTAGAATTAAATGCTGTTTTAAATTTATGCATCTCCTTTGTGGATGGAATATACATAGGTGCCCTAAAATTTGGTTGCATCTGTAAAAACATCAACTCCTTTACTGGTGAGGGAGAGCATTTTTAAGCCCAAGACCATGGCCACGTGGGAAATTGCTGGCCGAAAGGAATTGGGAGGCCATGTTGAATATTGTGATTGATCAATATCTGCCATTCCACAAAGTCTTGTATGCAGTTCTCTATTTGTTGACCTGTATACATAGTATATATTGTGTGAGGTTCCTGTCTTAGTAACATCCTCACTCTTTCCACTGCCTCATGTATTACTTGGGCTACTAGCACAGGATAAGGCACACAGGCTCTGTGCTTTATGTGGGCTTAATGTACCCACTCAATAATTCCTTGTTTCTGATGAAAAACTCCAGTGATTCTTTCTTTTTCTCTTTTAAAGTTGCAACCTTTGTAGAATCTAAGATAGGGGGTTTCAAACTTAGACCTTACCACTGAATAGATGTACATCATTGTTTCATAGGCTAGTTTCTCCTATTCTGATTACCTATACTATGGAAGAAAAATTCTTTAGAAATCAGGTTGCTAATAAGTTCAAATGCTAAAGTTAACTTTTGCTTGGAACTAGCTTCAGGAACGAGATAACCTGATGTTCCTGCAGATAGTGATGTTCTCTGCAGAAAAGTTGCAATTGGGTCTGGGAACTCAGGAACTATGACCCTGGAACCTGATGTTCCTGCAGATACTGATGTTCTTTGTAGGAAAGTTGCAATTGGGCCTGGGAATGAGTACAAGTTCAGATTAAAAGAGCAAGATTTTTTTTTTCTGCTCTACAGAGTGTTACATATTAACTTATTGATACATTACTTTGAAAAGGAAAATTTAAAACTGTTTTTAAAATTTTTTCTGTTGTTAACAGTCACCAAACTTTTATAAAAATTTTAGTTGAAAACCTTCAAAATGATAGTTCTCTTCCCTAGATCTAATCTGGAATGATAAGAGATACAATTCACTGCAGACCCAGCTGAATGATGATTTGGGACTGCAGGGCAAAAATCTTAATGGTTCTAACATTTACTCAAGTAGATTTTACTTCTGTGTCCACTCCTTAAGAAGGTCTTTGAATAAGAGGACTTTTGAAATTCATCAGCCGAAGTGGGGGAGACTTCTGGACAACTGTCCAGTGGCGCCAAGTCTGTTCCGTTCTGCTGCAGAGTTTCAAAAGCTTTATCTCAGCTGAGGTGTCTCTTTAATATGCATTTTTCCAATTTGCCTTAGTGCCAAATGATATAACAAATCCTGATCTGTTTTAAGCATCCAATTAGGAGTGACACGTTTCACTTAAATTATGACCAGAATAACTACGTTTTGGTTATTTCTCCTTATACAAAAACTTTTCTTTTAGGTGAGGCATGAGATAAAGAAAATGCTAATCAGCCTGCCTCTGATCTCCTCTTGTCTTTCTCTCTACTTTCACAATCTGGCCAGGATTAGAAAATAAAGAGAGAGAGAGAGTTTTACCAAAAACTTTCCAATAATCTCCAAAACTTTTATGCTTTCCCTAAATTTCATATTCATGTTGTCCTCCTAATGGGCTTTGATTAAAGCCCCTTTAAAACTGCACAGACATTATGTCCTTGCATTTTTTTTTTAAATAGCATTTTGCAATCATATAAACTAAATAATATAAGAGTAGTTCCTCTCTTTCTCTCTCCCATGCTTCTCCCCGATGCTGCAGCCATTAGAGAGAAGGGAGGAGGGGGAGGAAAAGAGATAACATTCCAAGGTCCAGCTACCATGGAGCTGACCGTAATAACTCACAAACAGACACAGACGCACACAGAACATGTAAAGACAGAACACATATACAGACAATAAAAGAATCCAAAAACTGAGAAAAATTGTCAGAAATTCTCTGTACACATTATAACTCTGGCTTACTTTCTATCACTGTGTAATTAAGCCTTGTATAAAATTCCCTGTCTAGACTTTCTCCTGTACAAGATTCCTTTTTTAGACTTACTCTTGCAACTTTTTACTGCACCATAGATATGTGCCCAGTGCCAGGGCTGGAAGAACATCCAGGCCGCTGAATTCATCACTGCGCCACAGATCCTGGGCAAATTTTTTACTGTGCCACAAATCCAGGCCCGGGGACAAATTTTTTGCTGCGCCACAAATCCAGGCCCTGGGCCAACTCTGGATGTATCTCCTGGTTGAATTTCTGACTGCACCAACTCCCTCTTTCCTCTCTGTCCTATCTGGTCATGATTGTCTCCTGAGCTCCGTGACTGCCAATGCTCCAAAGATAAAAAAGGGAGAGCGGTAGGTGGGGGTCTCGACTCCTCGTCAGAAATCTCCACTAGGGAGTCTCCCGTTTGTATCACACAAGCGGCAGCCAAGAAGGTTGGATGTGGGGAGCCCACAAGGGCTGCTTTTTCCACCCCATACCTGACAAAATCAGTCTCAACGAGCAACCCAGGGGTGGCATCCACATAAGAGGCCATCTGTTGGCTCACTATCTCCCAACTCTGTTCAACAAAGCTATGGCATGTCTTAATATGAGGACACATTCCTTCCTTTTTATATAATTTATACAGGTGACATGCCAGCACTTCTTTATCCTCGGGCCGGATCAGCGGAACGCTACTTCCCTGACCCATAATACAATCCCGGGACCCCTTCCCGGCTTCCCGCTGCTCAACAGCGAGGTTGTGTAGTCCTTCCAAGCGGTACCCAAAATTCGCTGCCCCACGGTGGGCGCCAGCTGCACGGGGCTAATCCCCAGCCTTCACTTGGCTACTAAGCCAGGTGGCCTCGCCCACTATTCCAGGCGGCTGCTCGGAGCTAATCCCCAGCCTTCACTTGGCTACTAAGCCAGGTGGCCTCGCCCACTATTCCAGGCGGCAATCTCTCTGGGGTCTTCGCCCAATATTCCAGGCGGTACTCTAACACAGGGCCCACTTCCTTACCCCAGACTTCGCTTGGGAACCTTTCTTCCAGGTCTTCGGACGTCTCCGGTCCCTGCCGTGCGACCGTATGGCCTAGCTGCGCGACAGGGCTATCCCCTCCTCCACGGAGGGAACAATGACTACACACGCACCCGAGGATGTCAGTGCTCTTCACTTTATTGATGGCGTCCTCTACATCTCTTTCTTGGTTACATCTCTCTCTTGGTTACATCTCTCTCTCCAATCCCTCCCCGACAGCTCCTTATATCCCCAGCCAGAGCTCCGCCCATGTTCCTCCCTGAGGGCAGAGCCAGCTCCCTGAGGGTGGAGCCAGCTCCTGAAGGCTGGTGCAGAGCTTGGCCCCTAACAAAATATAATGCTCAATTTTGCTGGGTAATTGATTCATGGTTGTAGTCTCGACTCCTTTGCCTTACATAATATCATATTCCACTTCCTTCTGTCTTTTAATGTAGAAACTGCAGGGTCCTCTGTGATCCTGACTGTAGCTTCTTGATATTTGAATGGTTTCTTTCTGGCTGACTGTAGTATTTTCTCCTTCACTTGATAGTTCTGGAATTTGGAAGCAATATTTCTTGAGGTTTTGAGTTTGGGATCCCTTTCAGAAAGTGAACAGTGGATTCTTTTGATGACTATTTTGCCCTCTGGATCTAGCACTTCTGGGCAGTTTTTCCTTGAGAATTTCTTGGAAGATATTGTCCAGGCCCTTTTTTTCATCATGATTTTCTGGTAAATCAACAATTCTTAGATTTTCTCTCCTGGATCTATTTTCCAGGTCAGTTGTTTTTCCAGTTAGATACTGTAGATTCTGTTTGACTGATTCTTGATGTCTCATAGAGTCATTAGCTTCTATTTGCCCAATTTTGATTTTTGTCGAATTGTTTTCTTCAGTTAACTTTTGCATCTCTTTTGCCATTTGTCCAATTGTTCCTTTTAAGGAGTTATTTTCTCCAGTTAGTTTTTGTACTTCCTTTTCTGTTTGTTCAATTTTTGCAGTTAAGTTTTGTGCTTCCTCTTCCATTTGTCCAATTTTCCTTTTAAATTCTTCCATGATTTTTTTCCATATTTTTAAAATCATTGGTCAGTTTTTCTTTTATTTCTCTAATTTGGCTTTTAAAATCTTTGTTCAGCTCTTCCAAGAATGCTCTTTTTGCTTCAGTCCAGCTCATCATCCTTTCTGAAGTTTCAGATAGGAGTAGAGTCTCAATGCTCACCTCTTTGGTATTCGTGCTTTGGTCATTGTCCTCATAGAAAGATTCTATGGTCTTCACTTTTCTGCTTTGCTTCTTACTCATGATGATGATGATCACTCTTTTCCTGGCTTTTAAAGTGGATCTCTTTTTCTAGGTCACAAAAGACTCTGTCTCACAGTTCTTGTACCTTGAACTTAAGGCTTTGTGTTTTGTGGTCTCTGATTCTTCCAGCTAGTAGCCAAAATGCTGCAACTTTCCTGGTGCTGAGCTGGCTGGTGTGAGAAACCAGAGACCAGGTGAAATCTTTCTAGGTTTTCCTGGATTTACCCTAGAGCTAGCTTGTTAAGTGTGGAGGAGGGGTACTCTGACTACAGCAGGTCTCCTCTGCTGAATTAGAGCATAGGAAGACTCAGCAGTTGGTGATCTCATCTGCCCTAGTGTCTTCCCGACACTAGGTGCTGAGGCTCGCTTAGGGTTCTGGTGTTGGAGGTTGCTGGGCTCCACCCCCTGGGGCTCAGGATCTCCTCTCCATTTGCTGAGATGGGGCTGTCTGGGACAAGTCTGGTCCTGCACTGGTCCCCTTCAGCCACAGCAAGAGGGACACTGCTTAGTAATTTTCCTAGCCTCACATGCTAAAAGATTGTTTATCCTTCCACTGATCCCACTGTTCCAGGATTTTTCTGGGGAAATATTTTATAGGTCTTTCAAGATCAACAAGGGGAGGGGGAGAGTATTTATTGATCACTCTGCCATCTTGGCTCCCAGTTCAAGTAGGTCACTTACAGACATTTAATCTGTGAGACGATAGTCTCAGAAGCAGCTGCCGCAGATACCTGCGTGTCCACAACTCTGACTTGTTTGATTCCGCTGGGCTCCCGTCCTCATCTGATATCTGTAGAAAGAATTCTTAACTAAACATAGTCACTTGAAAACATATTCCAAATCATTTTATAGTAAGATAAGTGCCGATTAAAAAAATCATGGGGTTTTATTTCCCATCAGCTGACAATGATGATAGAAATAATATGAAAACAATCAGTATAAGAGATCGTGGCATGATGGACATTGTTAGTGGAATTGTCAATTGGTCCAGTCACTCTGAATACCAATTTGAAATTGCATGAAGAATTTACTGAATTTCCCATGCCTTTGAATTCAATGATCCCACTACTTGGTTTATATTTCAAAGATGTCAAAGATAGAAATAATTGTTCAACATATACCAAAATATCCATAGCAACATTCTTTGTAGAAAGTGAATGCCCATTAGTTGAAAAAAATAGATGATAAAACTATGTTTTAAGTATGCAGCAGAATATAATTTTCCCAGAGTGAAATTATTAATTTGAGAAATTAAGAGAAATATAGATATATAGTTATGTATTATATAGGACAAATAGTAAACTCATAATAATAGCATGAACAATGAACACAACAATATAAATGAAAAATCACTGAAAGCAAATTGAATTGTGAATATGTGTAAATATAATTAATGTATTCTTAAATAGATAATGAAACTTGTTTTTTATTTATTGAGACTGCGTCTCTCTATCTTACCCAGGTTGGAAGTGAAGCCTCCACTCACAGACTAAATCTATTGGTAAAAAGCAGGGAAACTTTAACAAGCTCCTTGTTTCTTACTTGGGTTAGTTTTACCCTCTTTAGGCAGCCTAGAAGCCCTCTGCTTACGGGAGCTCCCAACACTGACACTAGACTTACTGAGGACTATGGGCATGCACCACTACAAGTACCTCCTATCTGGATTTTCATAACAGAAGAGGACTACTATGACAAAATCAATCAATATTAATTAACCAATTGGTAAGAGTTTGCTTTGTTCTAGGTATTGTGCAAAACACTAAAGATACAAGAAGAATAAAAATACAATTCCTACTCTCAAGGAACTTACAATCTAATGGAACAGATAAAATAATGGAACATAGTCTAATGGAACAAGCAAACATATACAGAATTTAAAAATAGGCACGTGAGGGCCACTGGAGTTTATTGAGTAGGGAGAGTGACATGGGATGAGATGGTCAGACCTGTGCTTCAGAAAAATTACTTTAGTGGTTGATCAGAGGATAGTTTGCAGTGTAGAGAGACTTGAGGCAAGTAGGTGTAATAGGAGACTATTGTAATAGTCCAGGCATGAGGTGATGAAGGCCTGCACCAAAATGGTGGCAGTGTCAGAGCAGAATATTCAAGAGATGTTGCCAAGGTGAAATTAACAGACTTTAGCAATAGATAGCTGGAAACAGAGGAGGGGACAAGAGATAGTGAAACAACAAGGATGCATCCTAACTTGAGGAACTGGGAGGATGGTGCTGCCCTCTACAGTAACAAGAAAGTTAGGAGAGAAGGAGCGTTTAGGAGGAAAGATGAGTTTGGTTTGGGACATATTTAGATGTCTACTGGACATCCATTTTGAGATGTCTGAAAGACAGGTGGAGATGGGAGATAGAAGGTCAACTTATAGATTGGGGCATGATAGTTGGATTTGAGAATCATCATCACAGAGATGGTAGTGAAATCCATGGAAGTTGATGATATCACCAGGTGAAATAGTATGGAGGGAGAAAAGAAGACAACTCAGGATGGAACACATCCAGGTGGGATTGGAAGCAGGCCCCAGGAGAGGAGAATGGTGGGAATGCAAAATGCTTTATACAGTGTCAGATGCAGTGATCACATCAAATGCTTTCCTTTAACTATTACTGTGTCACAAAAGTCTGTGAATTCTATAGGGGATGGAGTGGTAATGAAGATTCATTATTTTTTATTTTCTCAAATCTTAATAAAGATGATGATGACAATGACAGCAGCAACAATAACCACAACAATGGCATTTATATAGAACTTAATTTGGATTTTGCGAAGTGCTTTACAAATACAAAATGACTGTGACATGAAGAACAAATGCATCGATAAAACATGTTTTGAAAATCACAGATTAGGAAATAAAATGCTGCTATAAATGTTGCCATATCTTATATAAAACCATAATTTTCAAAGTACTTTCACACATTTTACCTCATTTAATTCATTTATTGATCCTATGAGCAAGACAACAGAGATATTATAATGACTCTTAAATGTTGGGCATCTGGTAATAAAACATAATATAAAAGATATATGACCTTCATAAATCATACATTCTAAGGACATTAGAAAAGAGCTAGACCACTGAATCTCTTTTATTTCTCTGCATTATCTGTTTGGATTACGAATAATTTCTAACCTCCCATATCTGGGACACCACTGCTGTGTGGAATGGCATTGGTAGATCTGAATGGTGTGCTCTTGGTTAGTAAGTAGAACAATTAAACAACAAATTCAGCAAACACTTATTATTATGCATCTATTCTGCGCAAAGCATCTTGCTAGGTGTTCATGATACGAAGTTGAAAATAAAATAGTGTTTTGTCCTCAAGGACCTTACATACTCCTGGGAGGGATTCTATTTTCATGACTACTATAACCACCAAGATAAGCAAATAACTTTCTCCTAAGTGTTCCAGAACACTCTAATACAATCAGTTGCACATCAAGTGGAAATCTGCATCAATGGAGAGAATTTCCTTACCTGGAAGTTCCCTTTAATACCAATGATATTACAGATAATATTAACAGCAATGATTGCTGCTATTACTACTGCTACTGCTACTACTACTACTACTACTACTACTACTACTACTACTGCTGCTGCTGCTGCTGCTGCTGCTGTTGGTAATGCTACTACTACTACTACTACTCTTAGCACTTATAGAGGACAGGGTTTGGGGAGTGGAATCTGCTGCAAAGAGGCAACAAGTGACCTTCTAGGTCCTTAAGTATGACCTTTTGACTGAGTTCAAGTTTTACAGAACAAATTCTTTAATTAAGGATTTATTCATTATTATTTATGACATTATTTATAATACCCTACATTAAGGACATTAAAGTTGTAAATGAATAGGACATATTTGATCCTTGTAATAGGTGCAATTATTATTATCCTTATTTTATAGATCAGAAAAGTGAGACTCAGAGTTGATGAAATGAATTGCATTATGTCCACAACCAGTAAGGATTTATACTCAGATCTTTCTGACTCTAACTCTAGAACTATATAAAGTAATATTAAGAGAATGAGAGCACAACTAGCCTACTAACTTCTTGACCATAGTGAATGTGTGCCTTGGTTTTCTTATCTTTGGGGAGAAACATGTAAAAATCATAAAATCATATTTCCTTCTTGGGGGAAAATTGTGTGTGTGTGTGTGTGAATACTATGTAAAAGCCTTCTATAAGATTTCTACTTTGTTTTTCCAGGAATGTTATGCATAAGTTGTTATGGCCATAAGTGGTCATTAAGAATAAGTTCTGTTGTGACCAATTTACTAAGAAAAATGTCTTTTCATAGCAAAATATGTCCCAAGCACCTACAACGTCCTAAGGGGATACCAAGGACTTTGAAAATTTTTAAATGCCATATGAGTTACCTGTTTGATTATTATTAGGTACTTTTCAACTTCAGAAAATCTGTTATTCTATGACTATTCATAAAAATTTGTTAAAATGCCTCATTATGATAGACTGCATTACTTGAATTTTTGTTTGTTTTAAACAGAAGAAAGAGGTTTTTTAATATAATATAAATTTATTTATTTAACTTTTTGCATTCATTTTCACAAAATTTTAGGTTACAAATTTTCTCCCCATTTATCCCTTCCCCCCCACCCCAATACACTGAGCATTCTAATTTTCCCTATCACCAATCTGCCCTCTCTTCTATTATCCCTCCTTTCTCTTGTCCCCATCTTCTCTTTTGTCCTGTAGGGCCAGATGACTTTCTATTCCCCATTAACTGTACTTCTTGTTTCCTAGTAGCAAGAACAATACTCAACAGTTATTCCTAAAACTTTGAGTTCCAAATTCTCCCCATCCCTCCCTCCCCACCCATTCCCTTTGGGAAGGCAGGCAGTTCAATATAAGTCATATCTGTGTAGTTTTGCAAATGACTTCGATAATACTCATGTTGTATAAGACTAACTGTATTTCCCTCCATCCTATCCTGCCCCACCATTGTTTCTATTCTATCTTTCGATCCTGTCCCTCCCTGAGTGTTGACTTCAAATTGCTCCCTCCACCCATTGTTCTCCCTTCCATCATCCCCCCCACCCTGCTTATCTCCTTCTCCCCCACTTTCCTGTATTGTAAGATAGGTTTTTATACCAAAATGAGTGTGCATTTTATTCCTTCCTTTAGTCGAATGTGATGAGGGTAAACTTCATGTTTTTTTCTCAGCTCTCCTCTTTTTCCCTCCACTAAAAAGTCTCCTGCTTGCCTCTTGAATGAGAGATAATTTACCCCATTCCATTTCACCCTCTCTCCTCCCACTATATTTCTCTCTCACCGTTTACCTTAATTTCTTTTAAGATATGGTCCCATCCTATTCAATTCACTCTGTGCTCTCTGACTCTGTATGTGTGTGCATGTGTGTATGCGCAGGCATGTATGTGTGTGTGTGTGTGTGTGTGTGTGTGTGTGTGTGTGTGTAATCCCACCAACTACCCAGATACTGAAAAGTTTTAAGAGTTACAGATGTTGTCTTTCCATGTAGGAATGTAAACAGTTCACCTTTGGTAAGTCCCTTATGACTTCTCTTTGCTGTTTACTTTTTCATGCTTCTTCTCATTCTTGTGTTTGAAAGTCAGATTTTCTTTTCAGCTCTGGTCTTTTCATCAAGAATGCTTGAAAGTCCTCTGTTTCATTGAAAGACCATATTTTCCCCTGAAGTATTATACTCAGTTTTGCTGGGTAGGTGATTCTTGGTTTGAGTTCTAGTTCCTTTGACTTCTGGAATATCCTATTCCACGCCCTTCGAGCCCTTAATGTGGAAGCTGCTAGATTTTGCGTTATCCTGATTTTATTTCCACAATACTGAAATTGTTTCTTTCTAGCCGTTTGCAATATTTTCTCCTTGACCTGGGAATTCTGGAATTTGGCCACAATGTTCCTTGGAGTTTCTCTTTTTGGATCTCTTTCAGGCAGTGATCAGTGGATTCCTTGAATACTTATTTTGCCCTCTGGTTCTAGAATCTCAGGGCAGTTTTCCTTGATAATTTCATGAAAGATGATGTCTAGGTTCTTTTTTTGATCATGGCTCTCAGGTAGTCCCATAATTTTTAAATTGTCTCTCCTGGATCTATTTTCCAGGTCAGTTGTTTTTCCAATGAGATATTTCACATTCTCTTCCATTTTTTCATTCTTTTGGTTTTGTTTGGTGATTTCTTGGTTTCTCATAAAGTCATTAGCCTCCACCTGTTCCATTCTAATCTTGAGAGAACTATTTTCTTCAGTGAGCTTTTGAACCTCTTTTTCCATTTGGCTAATTCTGCTTTTGAAAGCATTCTTCTCCTCATTGGCTTTTTGAACCTCTTTTGCCAATTGAGTGAGCCTATTTTTCAAGGTGTTATTTTCTTCAGCATTTTTTTGGGTCTCCTTTAACAAGGTATTGACCAATTTTTCATGCTTTTCTTGCATCTCTCTCATTTCTCTTCTCAGTTTTTCCTCCACCTGTCTAACTTGATTTTCAAAATCCTTTTTGATCTCTTCCATGACTTGAGCCCACTGGACATCACCTGGGATGTCTGGGATACAGAGGCCCCGACCTCCACATCTTTCCCTGATGGCAAGCATTGTACTTCCTCTTCAGAAATGAAAGGAGGAAGAAACATCTGTTCCCCAAGAAAGTAGCTTTCTATGGTCTTATTTTTCTTCCCTTTTCTGGGCATTTTCCCAGCCAGTTACTTCACTTCTGAGATTCCTGTCCACCCCCGCCTATATCCGCCCAGCTAGTGCTTGAGGTCTGAGATTCAAATGCTGCTCCCCAGCCTCAGGGCTTTCCACAGTGGGCGTGGCTGCTATTCAATGGGAGCTTAAGTTCTGGTGCTCAAGTGGGGGCAGGGCTGCCTCCCAGGCTGAGTTCCCTCAGGGGCTTTATGCAGAGACCTTCAGTAATGGATCTGATGTCCTGTCTGCTCTGGGAGCTCCTGGCCGCCGCTGCCTCTGCCGCTCCCTCTGCCGCTGCCTCCTGAGGGGCCCAGAGTCACGGAGACTCCCTGCTCCCCTCTTGGCCAGCCCAGAAGTCTCTCTCACTTACCTGTAGCGCCTGTGGGTGGAGGGACCTTCGCAGCTGCTGGAGATTCAGTCCCGGAAGCCTGCTCAGATCTTCTCTTCTCAAGCTACATGGCCAAGCAGGGCCAGGGTAGGCTCCGCTGTCTGGTGCGCGATGGACCCCTGGGGACATTTTTCCAGCGCTCTCTGGAACGGAAATCTCCTCCACTGCATTTCTGCGTGGCTTTCTCTGCTCCAGAATTTTGGGGGAGTTCTTTTTACAGAAAATTTATGGGCTGTGGATTCAGAGCTAGTACGCATGAGTCTTTCTACTCCACCATCTTGGCTCCTCCTCCTTGAGAAGAAAGAGTTTTCATGCCTTTCATTCATCCATAGATATTTATTGAACACTACCAAGTTCCCAGAACTGGGATGGTTCCATTTTTTTAGTAAAATACTTTATTAGGATGTTTTAAAATGTATTTAATAGAGTTAGATCCACAATCAATTATTTCTTCATGCAGTGGAAGAGGACAGGGACTGTCGGTGCCAAGGGGTTGGATCTCTGTTCTGGACCCCTTCTTTTCTCCTTCTAAATTGGTTCACTCCTTGACCTCATACGTTCCAATAATTTCAATTTTTATCTCTGTGCAGATGATTACCAGATCTACTATTCCAACCCTAACCTCTCTCCAGGGTTCCTTCTCTAACTATTAGATACTCCTATTAGACATCTTCAACTCAAAACTTCCAAAAGTGACCTTATTTTCTCACCCCACAAATTCTTCTCCCTTCCTAACTTCCCTATGATGAGGGCATTATTAACCCATTCTCCCAATCACACAGGCTAATAACTATGGTGTCACCCTTGACTCCTCATTCTCAAAATTCCTAGACAGTTTGATGCTAAGTCCTGTCAACTTCAACATCACAACTTTTCTATTATATACCTCTTTATATCATCTGACACTACCACTGCTCAAATGCAGGTCCTCATCATCTCATATAGTTTTTAAAATTAATTCATTCATTTTTAGTTTTCAACATTCACTTCCATAAGATTCTGACTTCCAAATTTTCTCCCTATCTCCCCCCTCCCCCCTCCCAAGATGGAATGTGTTTTGATATAGTTTCTACATACACATTCATGTAAAGAAGAATTAGAGACAATGAGAGAAACTACAAGAAGCAAATGAAAAAAAAAGAAAAAGAGAGAGCAAATAATATGTTAACACTGCATTCAGACTCCATAGTTCTTTTGCTCGTTGTGGACAGCATTTTCTATCATGAGTCATTTGAAGTTGTCTTGGATCTTTGCATTGCTAAGAAGGGACAAGGCTATAAAAGTTAATCATCACACATTGTTACTAGGAACAATGTTCTCCTGGTCTACTCACTTCACTCTGCATCACTTCCTGTAAGTCTTTCCAGTTTTTTCTGAGGTCCACCCACTCATCATTTCTTGTAGCACAGTAGTATTCCATTATATTTGTATACCACAACTTGTTCAGTCATTCTCCAACTGATGTACATTCTCTCAATTTTCAATTCTTGGTCATCACAAAAAAGACTACTACAAATATTTCCCATTTGCTCAAATCTAGACTACTATAATAGATTCCTGGTTTGTCTTCCTGCCTTTACTCTTCCCTTTCCAATCCACCCTTTACTCACTATCAAAGGGTTCTTCCTTTGGCAGAGATCTGACCAAGCTATTTCGCATTCAATAAACTTCATTGGTTCCCTGTTATCTCCAGGGTAAAATATAAAATCAATTGTCATTAAAACCCTTCATAACCTACTTCCTCCTTTATGTTGCAGTGTTCTTATATCTTACACATCTCACATATTCTTCAAACCAGTGACAATGACTGACTTCCATGTTATTTCTCATACAAGTGTCTCTACTTCCAAACTCTGGGCATTTTCCTGGCTATCCTCCATTCCCAGAAGACTACCTACCCATCTTCATCTCCTAGCTTTCCTAGATCACTCTAAGTCACAACTATAATGAGGGGAGGGGAGGGTGGAGCCAAGATGTTGGAGTAACAGTGTGGACTTGCTAGCCCTCTCCCCACAAATCCAGCCAAATACCTGTAAAAAAATGACTCTAAAAAAATTCTGAAGCTGCAGAACCCACAGAATGAGGGAGTGAAGCAAATATCCAGCCCAAGACAGCCTGGAACGTTGCCAGGAAGTGTCTATCACACCACGCTGGGAGTAGAACACAGTACAGTGTGGGCCAGGCAGGCACAGATGGGACCTAAGCAGGCCTTAGGGGGAATGAATCTAAGGCACCTGTGGTGGTTTCCAGATTTCACGAGCATATAATGCCAAAGATAAATTGGGAGATCAATAGAAAAAGCCTGTGGGACCTGTGTGAGAGAACAAAGTGGTCAGGCCCCAGCCCCAGGGAGGCAGAAGGGTTGGGGGAGATCACGGAGGAGGAGCCCGGGGTAGCAGCAGTAGGGGAAAGGGCAGCTACAGCCAGTGTTTTTGGAGCTCTAGGCCTCCAGTTTGTGGGGAGATCAAGAGGCTGATAGTACACTCCCCACCCCCACTGGAAGCAGAGAACTACCTTAACAAAGAGCTCAAAAATCAAGTAAATAGCTGGGAAAATGAGCAAAAACTGGAAAAATAATCAGACTATAGAATCTGACTTTGGTGGCAAGGAAGACCAAAGTATATAAACAGAAGACAAAAAAGTCAAAGCCCCTACAGCCAAAGCCTCCAAGAAAATAACATTAATTGATCTCAGGTCATGGAAGAGCTCAAAAAGGATTTTGAAAATCAAGTAAGAGAAGTAGAGCAAAAATTGGGAAGAGAAATCAGAGTGATACAAAAAAATTATGGAAAATGAGTCAACTACTTGCTAAAGGAAATTTAAAAATGCTGAAGAAAATAACACTTTAAAAAGTAGACTAACCTAAATGGTAAAAAATAAAATCCAAAAAGCCAGTGAGAAGAATTCCCTAAAAAGTAGAATTGACTAGATGGAAAAGGAGGTCCAAAAGCTCATTGAAGAAAATAATTTCATAAAAATTATAATGGAGCAGATGGAAGGTAATAACTTTGTGAAAAATCAAGAAATTATAAAACAAAGTCAAAGGAATGAAAAATAGCAGACAATGTGAAATATCTCATTGGAAAAACAACTGACCTGGAAAATAGATCCAGGAGACACAATTTAAAATTATTGGACTACCTGAAAGCCATGATCAGAAAAAGAGCCTAGACATCATATTTCAAGAAATTATCAAGGAAAATTGCCCTGATATTCTAGAACCAGAGGGTAAAATGGATATTGAAAGAATCCATTGATTGCCTCCTGAAAGACATACCAAAAGGAAAACTCCTAGGAATATTGTAGCTAAATTCCAGAGCTCTCAGGTGAAAGGGACAGTACTGCAAGCAGACAGAAAGAAACAATTTCAGTATTGTGGAAATACAAACAGGATAAAACAAGATCTAACACCTTCTACATTAAAGGATCACAGGGCTTGAAATATGATATTCCAGAGGTCAAAGGACCTAGGATTAAAACCAAGAATCACCTATCCAGCAAAACTGGGTATAATACTTCAGGGGAAAAACAGTCATTCAATGAAATACAGGACTTTCAAGCATTCTTGTTGAAACTACCCAGGCTAAATAGAAAGTTTGACTTTCAAACACAAGAATCAAGAGAAGCATGGAAAGGTAAACAGAAAAGAGAAATCATAAGGGACTTACTAAAGAGGAACTGCTTACATTTCCACATGGAGAGATCATGTTTGTATCTCTTGAGACTTTTCTCAGTATTAGGGTAGTTGGAGGGATCATATACATATAGACAGAGGACATAAGGTGAATTGAAGAGGTAGGGATGATATCTAAAAAAAAAATAAAATTAAGAGGTGAGAGGAATATACTGAAAGGGGAGAAATGAATGGGGCAAATTATCTCACATAAAAAAGGGAAGAAAAACACTTTTCCAAGGGATGGGAAAAGTGGGAGAGGTGAAAGGGAAAAAGTGAAGCTTACTCTCATCACATTTGGTTTATGGGGGGATAACATGCACACTCAATTTGGTATGAAAATCTGTCTTACACTACAGGGAAGCAGGAGGAAAGGGATAAGCAGGGGATGTGGGGGGATGGTGGAAGGGAGGGAAAATGGGAGGAGGGAGTAATTAGAAGTAAACACATCTGAGGAGCTATAGGGCCAAAAGAGAGAATAGAATAAATGGGGGACAGGATAAGATGGAAGGAAACAGAGTTAGTATTTCACAATATGACTGTTATAGAAGATTTTGCATAACTACACATGCATAACCTATATTGAATTGCTTGTCTTTTCAGTAGGCATGAATGGGGAGGGAGGAAGGGAGAGAAGCTGGAAGTCAAAGTTATAAAAACAAATGATAAAAATTGTTTTCACATGCCACTGGGAAATTAGACATACAGGCAATGGAGTATAGAAATCTATCTTGCCCTACAAGAAAATAAAGGGTATGGAGATAAGGGAAGGGAGGGGTGTGATAGAAGGGAGTGCAGATTGGGGAAAAGGGTAATCAAAATGCATGCTGTCTTGAGCTGTGCTAAGGGAAGAGATGGGGAGAAAATTTGGAACTCAAAAGCTTGTGGAAGTGAATAATGAAAACTAAAAATAAATAAATTAAAAAGAAAAAAGCAACTAAAATCTGATCTTCATCTTTTCCTAATTGGGCTTAACGTTGGTACCTTCTTTTTACTGATTATCTCCAGATTATCCTGTATACAGCTTGCATGTAGTTGTAGACTGTGAGCTCTTTGAGAGTACGGAAAGTCTTTTATCTTTTTCTGTTTCTTTGTTTTGCCCAGCTAGCCAGTGCCTGGCACGTAATAGGTGCTTAATAAATGTTTATTGACTCACTGATTGCCTAAAGAGGCAAAGGTCCACAGAAAGAACATTTCAACCATGAGTTCACTTGTTTTAGAAGAGGGGTCAACTTGCCCCCACCAAGAGCCTTTGCGCATTTACAGGGTTGGGTTGCGGGGAGGAAGGCAGATAAACAAGGAGAGAACAATTGAACTCTGAGAGAGGAATCAGGCAAGGAAATGGTATTACATCACACACTGTAGACCAGTTAGAAAGACCACAGAACTCAGTGATAGCAGTCTCCAGAGCTCTTCTGACAGATGAATGGAAAAATATTTTGTACCTAAAAAAGAAGTAAGTATACTGATTGGAGGTTGGTTCTCTAGGGCCTAACCTATGTGGCCCCATACTAGTTAAGGCCCTATAGGGAGTTATCAAACTTACAATAGCATACCATTCAATTTTAGGACAATTCTACCAAATTGAAATTAATTTCTTTTAGAGCTAGTCCTCTTCAAATCTTTAAAAATACAAATATCCGAGTAAATTGGAAACTCCAGCATGCATTTAAAAAAGAAATCCAGTTCCTGCCAGTGAATATGACATTTGAAACTATAGTCCCCCAGATCAAAGGTGGTGTCTCAATTCTCTTTTGCATTTATCAGCTATTGTATCTTGAGATAGACTCTTAACCTAAAGGGTTGAACTGCACAGTTTCTTGAAGTTTTCCCACAAATACTTAGATGGAAATCATAACACTCAATTATCAACCAAAGCTATTTTGAAGAATATACAGGAAATGATGGGGTTGATTTTGGACCAACAGAATGCCAGGTAAATTCTCTTCTTCAATGATGAAGGAAAATAAATCTTTCTCCAACAGAGAGGATTCATAGAATGTGGAGTCTGACATTCTAATTGCTTAATTATAAACCTTTCTGGATGTTACCAAGAAACCACCAAACAGCATACAGAACTCTTTGCAAGGCTGACCAGAAAGCAATGATGGCAAGCTCTTGGGGGTAAGGTGGTTTTTATCATACCTAGCAGAATTTCAAATTAAGGATTCTTGTTCTTAAAGAAGGAACTGGGAATGTACAAGGGGTCAATTAGTAAGAGAAAGAGCAAACTAGTTTCAAAGCTATCATTCCATGATAGCTTCTTAATATGTGTATATCCCAAAGGTATTAGATTTGGAACTTTGTGACCCCTCAGGCTGAACATCCATATACTTATAATAAGCATATTTTTTCACTGTATGAACTATTCTCTGGGAGAAAAATCAGCCTTTTGGGAAGCTGCATTCATTATTTTTTTCCCTGCTAGGAGGTCACCTCTGAATGGGCTAACACAATCATTTATGTAATCACTAGAAATATCAGTCTGGTTTCACAAAGTTGTCTTCAGAGTTTTCTTTTCTTTTACATTTAAGTGCAATGTCTGGCACACAGTAAGTACTTAATAAATGCTTGCTGATAGGATGATGGATTTAATATAGATTTTTTTCATGTTTAAGTAATGGAGTTGTAATGTCTAATTTAAATGGAGAGAGACCCAGAGGAAGGCTTCCACCATGTTGGCAGACCACCTGTAGAGAATATAGGGAAAGAAATGAAAGAGTCTCACAGGAAGAGAAGTCATAGATGAGTTTGGATATGCATCATTGGAGAGAGTGCCCACATCAACGAAATTCCAGTTCTATTGAAGTAAGTGTCAAAGCAGTAAGTAAATAATTTAAATGTAACTCAAACACTGTGGCATTTGTGGGTAGAAAAGTACAATGCAAAAATCATATGTTTACTAACTTTTGAGATTGGAACTCTTTTTAAACAATTTATTTAAAATAATCTGACCCATATGACTACTTGGTAATATTTATGCAAAGGAACTACATAAACATCAATGGTATCCTTGATGAAAATATGAAAAGGAAACAAGCAGGCTTTCATAAACAGGATTTTATAGCAAACCACATCTTTATAGTCACACAGTTGTCTACAAGATTCAGAGAATACAAAACTCTACTGTGTTTATCCTGATTGCTTATTGACTGTTTTAGAATTTGATTCAGTACAGCAAAATACCACCATAAAGGCTCCATGAATATGTCAGAATTATACAAGAAATCTTGAAAAATGACCAAAATAACTTTATAATTCCCACTATTTTATGTAATAATATGATTCTCTTGAATATTAACCTCAAGCAATGGATAAAGAAGACAGATGATCACCATATGTGTTTGTCTATCATGAAGGGGCACCAGATATAGTGTCCAAACATCAGAAGGAATCTCTTTATAGGGTGAGATATTTCAAATTCACTTGTATTGCTTTCAAGTTCCTGAATATGTCAGCTCAATGATATCCAGTAAAATTCAAAAGATAATGTGTGAATAATCCATGTGGAAAAAAATAAACAAATGACATGAATAAAACAATAACAGTGAATCAATACAAGAAATGATTAGCTTACTATATGACACACAATGCACTATATGCTGAGGAAACAAACTCTAAAATTAGAAAATATCCTGGCTTCAAAAGGCTTTTATTCTAATAAAGGAAGACAATATTTGTAGGGCAGTAACAGTCAGGAAAGAATATTTTGTCTGCAGAGTCACAGGGATAGTAAATGGAGCCATTAGGAAAGTGATTGGCATGTCTTTTATTTATTTGATTACCTCCCCAAACTTGACTTTCTTTAAGATTCATCGCAAGTTCTATCTCCTCTTTTTTCTGGTTCCTTTACCAGCCCTCCCAACTGCTATTTAAGAAAAGGTAGTAGGTGAATATTTAACAACTAGGTGTCTGAAAACTCACAATATAGTTTTAAATTTAATCTGCACTAAGTAACACTTTCTCCATAATTTTCTTAAGTCTAAGCAGTCAACAAAAACATTGTCAAGTTCTGATTTGTAGCTTTTTCCGGTTTCTGAGTTGTAAATATTCACACTGAAAATTTGGCAATCATCTCTTAGGAGCCAATTAAAACTGGTTCCAGCTCATCTGCCTGTAAAGGTATCTTCCACTTGCCCTATATTTCTCTTAGTGTTTTATAATTTAATAATAATTTACATTTATTGTCTCCCTGAGTGAAATATGTACTTATACTCTGTAAAGGCTGGATTGTTTTTACTTTTACTTTATGTTTCCAATATTTAACACAATGTTTCTAACATAGCTCTTAATGAATGCTTTTTTTATGTTCAAGTGTTCATTTCATCCATTTAGTGTTTTCTACGTGGATTGCTGAAGCCATCTCCTAATAGAACTTAATAAATATTTGGCACATGATTGATTAGAAAAGAGATAGCAACAGTGGTGGTTCGTGCTATGAAATGAAGACTGACAAAGATCTGGTTAGATGTGGATAACTCTCAGTGTCAGGAGTCCTGAGTCCAACATCAGTGGACAGTGAGAGGCTGGAGTGAGTCTGAATGAAGAGGATGGCATTGTCCAACTTACAACATAGTTTGAGATCCATTGATTTCATGTGTTTGTGTGTATATACATACATATACATATGCACGTTTCTTTTTATACATATAAATACACACCACCACACAAATATATATACACACATGTGTATACATGCATGCATGTACATATAAGAAATCACATAATACATGTGCATACACATGTATTGTGTATAAATGCATGCATGTACATATATGTATATACACATACATGTGTGACTAGATAGATAGACGGACAGACAGAGAGAGAGAGAGATCAGTATCTAGGTTTGTCCAGATATTGAACTGGACCCAGACTTGAAAAGAAAAGAATGCACAAGATAACATTTGGGAAATTTGTGAAAAGCTTTCAATGCATTCCAAGATGCCCTGCAACTCCAATATGCACATTCTACTCACCAATGAAAATTTTTCAACAAATGTCTTCAAATTCTGCCTCTGGCACTTCCCTGTATGACCTTGAACAAGTCACCTGACCTCTTGTGATTCAGTTTCCCCATCTGTAAAATGAAGAGGTTAGGCTGGGCAGCCTCTGCTGTCTCTTCTGGCTCTAGATCCATGATTCTGTGGGCTGCAGTGAAAGCCTCTATATTTTCTTCAGCCTCATAAATGCTGTCACTGGGTTGTTATAGTACTGCTTGTTAAAGACCGTTGAACTATTAAGATGCTTAATATCCCTTCATATCCATAATACTCACACTATGTTTTCTTTATAGTGTTTTTTTTTTTTTTGTGGCTGCTGGTGTGGTTCCAAAAATTTTCCTTTTCCCGTCTTTCTTAAACTATTTGACTAGAAAACTATTTTGCTTGATTAAAGTTACTGTGAAAGGCCTGATGGAAAATAGGGAGCCTAAAGGATTCTTCTTTATACCCCTTTCTGGTTCTGTTTGTCAACTTCTTATTTGGTAAGTGAAGGTAGCAAGGCATGAGTGGGTAGCCTTTGCAATCTCAAACTTTACTAAGCACTCTGGTATGTTATTATAACTTGTCTTTTTTTCCTTCTTAAGAGTCTTTTTTTTCTGCATGACATTATAAATACCAATAAATGTTAATAGAAAAAACATATAAAATGCATATTATTTGTTTTAGAAGTCTAGGAGATGCAGTGGGTGTAGAAGACTGGGATTTTTGACAAGGGGGAGTATTATTTTCACTTTTTAATTTCACGTTGACCAATATTTTTACTTTGGGTAATATAAAAACATTCATTTTCCTGAGTCTTTACCAAGATAAATTTTCTTAACATTAGGCATTCCAGGATATACAGCCAACTCCTCCCAAGAGTCAGAAAAGCCAATGGATAGATCCATTTTGCTTGGGAGACATGGTTACCTCCCCCCTCATCTGTCAGCTCCTGCCTGTGGCAGCAAATCAAAGTTTTGTGGATGAGGCAAATCAAAGCTTTCAAAGGAATGTTTCCTTACTGCTTTCCCATCCACATGGCTGGGAAGTTCAAGCATGATGGCTGAGGGGAAAGAGTGAATTTTCTTTCCTGGTATCTTAGTAATGAGAGAAATAAAGAAAATGTGTGGGGGTTAACAGATGCCATACTCCAGAGTGACAACATTAGCAAACCAACCACAGGAGAACAAATGGCAGATGGGGTCACTAAATGAATTGAGAGATGGATGAGTCAAAAGATTGATTTACTTTTCTTTTCTATACTTCCAAATACTTCATAGGAAATCATATAATTTTATGAATTTTCAACATCATCTTATTCAACTCCCTCATTTTCCAGCTGGGGAAACTAAGGCTCAAGGAAGTTAAAGAATTTGGTCAAAGTCACACATGCTTCACTAGATATCTTGTGGCCACTGACAACTGAATAAACTTCATATATCTCAACACTTCAGCAGGATTCACAGAGATGGAATACTCAGAAGAGTTCACTGAGAAAGACTTTGAACATGTTGGCAACTTGAGAAATCTTCATGTGGAGATTTATGAAAAGAAGTTATACAACCAACATTCTAGGAGTGATTTAGTTGTGGTCCTTCAAACAAAGGAAGTTTATGATATTTTAGAGTCCCTTCTCTTTCCATACTTTTACATAGATCATCCATTAAATCAACAATTTCTCTCTCCTCACCTTCATGATTCAGAATTCCACCTTCTTTCTGAGCATATCTCAGATGCTATCCCTTATATAAGCCTTTCTCTGACTCCTCCCCCAGTTATTACTTCCCTTTTGAATTATTATGTTACATATATAGATATACATTGTATTTCTGAACATGTTGAACTCATTCCACTTTCCAAGAAAATATTAATTCCTTGAAGGAACTTGATTCATTTCTATCCCTAAAATGCTTCACACATATTAAGGAGTTTAATAAGTTTGTTGAATTGAGTTAATTCTATGACAATTTATCAATGATTATACCATTAAAGTCATAATATGAACATGATTATCAAATGATAAGACTGCATGTCATTTGGGACTGTGAATCCAGTCTCATTACTTTATAGGCATGCTGTGCCTAATTCAGCCTTATGATTTCATTAATATTCAGTAGTTCTGGGGATTTCTGACTCTTGAAAGAAACAAAGCAAAGCAAAATGGGGAAATACTTCTGAAGGCAGCACTAAGAAGAAGAGGATTCCAAAACCACTTTTTCCCCTTACCTTCCAGTTCTTGAAGGGAAATTTAAAATGCCTCTTAATGAATTGAATGCCATTGTATGTATCAGAAAACTGACAGTTAGAAAAGAAGTCATTCATCTTCTTTGATCATTTTCCTTCCTCAATCCTCTATAGGGTGTGGGGGAAGTGTCAAAATGAAGCTGGGAATAGAAGTCGATTCTCCTGTATGGAGATCTTCGACTTTAGCCACTAGACTCTTTTATGAAGCTACTTGGAAGGAGAGTTATGATTAGGATTTATAAGCAGTCCCATGATAGACTTAGATTTTTAGGTGTTTATAACTGTCGTAAAAATTTAGTGTGGCATGCAAGGTCTCAGCTTGGTAGTAAATTCTGCAATAATACATATCTCTATTATAAAATCCCTGTTTGCCCATCTTCATGGTAGGGGTGAGGGCAAAGAGGACATGAATGTTATTGGACACTGGTAATTTTCAGTACCTGGAGGAGAAGATATTGACTTGCATAATTAGCCCTGGGATTGTAATAAACTATGGTTCTTCTTCCAAGTACTAGTTGAACTCTTTATTGAACAACTTCGTTCATTGATATTGACATTGGACTTCTTAGGGTGAGTTAGATTTTGCAATCTCTTTGGTTAATTCTATTATTACAGTATGAGATGACAGTATATATAATTGGAAAGAGTCACTAGGAATATGTCCAGGCTTTTCTGGAAACAATATAAACATGTGCACATATAAAGTCAGATGATGTAACATGGGTCTCCAAAGAAAGAAGTGAAAATAAAAATTAGAAGGTAAAACAACTTTTCTATGAGGACATGATCCTAAGGATTTAATAATATAACAGCTTATCATGTTCATCTCAGTGGTTACCATATGGGAGAATATGGGCCCATGAAATAAGCTGTAACATGTATTATCCTAGCACATAGCTTAATTGATGCGATCATGGACCGACTGGAGTGTTAGGGGATGTACATTTGATGGTATTTGATGATAATCCTGGTAAAATGTGAAATTTTGATTTAAATTAACTGTAGGCTGAAGCAAATTTCATTCTTACAATCACTTTCTAGAAAATCAAAATATTTAGAGACATTACATATTTTTAAATATTTATGGTTGACTCCACAGAAAAAGTACAAGGTAACTCTTAGTGACAATACTTAACAATGGACAGCCATCGAGTTGGTTTCCATGATGCTACCACATGAATCTCTTGGAAGTATTCACCTTTGTGTGAACCTCAGTGAGTTTTGGAAGAATCTATTTTCTCCAAATTCATAGCTATTAAATCAGAAATATGAAGGAATAACAATGAGGAAAAATCCACTGTCCAATCCAGTTTAATCTTACAGACCTTCCGATTAGTTTGAGTTAAGATGTATAAAGAATGTGTTTAAGTGTTCCACGTGTCACTTGGCTACAGAGCCATACAGAACCAAATTTTGAAGAAGACAGTGTCCATATCTCTCTCTTCCTCCCTTCTTTCCTCCCTTACTCCTTCCCTCCCCGCCCCATCCCTCTTCTCAGTTCTGAGTCTTAGTGTCTTAATATTGTCCCAAGAAATTTCCATTATCCTTCACTTTAATATCATAGACATAGGTTTATTTTCTCTCTCCCCTCTTCTTCCTGTTTTTTTTTCCTCTGATCCATTCCCTTTTTAGAACTTGGTAGGTGACAGAAGATAATCTAATTTATGTAAAGTGTATTTTCTGTCTCAGAAAATACATTTGTATCTCAACAAGCTCCTTTGATCCTTTATTCTAAAAGAAGGATTAGTGGGAATTCTAGGAACTGCTCTAGGCCAATGGAAAACATATTTAATAACAATAATAGCATTCCTATAGTGCTTTAAGGTCTGAAAAGTGATTACATATGATATATCATAATAATCCTTACAATAATCCGGGAAAGTAGGTGCTATTATTAACCCCATTTTACAGGTGAAGAAACTAGGTTAGAGAGTTTAAGTGATCTGCCCAGGATCACACAACCAGTAAGAATAAGAGGCAGGATTTGAACTGGAGTCTTCCTGACTCCAAGTTCAACATTACATGGATTGTGCTGCTTAGCTGGTCCCCAAGTTATGTCACATAGACTATCTCTTCTTATTATGTGTAGGGTCACACAGAAGTGACTGGACTCAAAGATGTCAATGGTAGGTTTAATGCCAGAAGACTGAAAAGTCTTAATAGCCATTCTCTCTGATACCATTGATCTCCTATATTCTATTCTGTCTGACGCATATATTGTCCTACTGGAAGTAATTCAATTCAGCAAGCATCTGTTAGATGCCTATTGTATACAAGGTAAAGATAGTTATCACTTTACATAAGTGGACCATTCCATTGACCTCTGTATAAAGTGATTTTTAAATAATGTGAATTTGTTTCTACACACCCCCATTTCACTTAGCCTATATAACAAAGTCACATGCAAAATAATACCTTTACATAAGACATAAATATACTAAAATGCAGACATATTAAATAGGATAATAAACAGAATGATAAAATGAAAGGTAAAATTAATGATAAAATATACAGAGTACTATAAAGTTAACACAAGTATGCAGTATATTGCTCCTTCCCTACCCATTGAACCTAGCCTTTATCACTGGAGGTTAGCTGTGCCATTTTTTTAATGAAGCTATTGAGAGATGTTTGGACAGTGGGTCTCTTTTTTTGCCCCTGGTATATCTGATGATAGCAAGCAATATTCTCCTTGACTAGTCTTTGAACTTCTAAAAATCTTGAAGTCTAGGATCCATCTTTTCAATACAAGGGAGAAAAAAACACTCAAATGATGAAATGCTTCTGCCAGCTGTTTCATTGTGAACATTTTTTGTCTCAACCTTGGATTCTGAAGCTTCCCTTTCTTCTTCCATAATCTTTGCAGCTAGCAACTCAATCAGAGTTTCATTCAATGATTCTTCTCCATGAGACTCAATCAACTCCACATGATTCTCTTCTCCTTCTAGCTCCAATTCTTGTGCTAATTTTACAATCTAGATACTCACTTTTTTCTAATGTTCCATCTTTTTCAAATCCACAAAAATCAGGGAAAAACTACAGGCATAGTTCTTTTTTTCTGAACTCTCTTCATACCTGTTTCTTTTCTTTTTAAAAAAAAATTTATATATTTTTGGTTTTCATAAAATTTTGAGTTCCAAATTTTCTCCCCATCTCTCCCCTCTCCCCACCCCAAGACATCATGCATTCTGATTACCCCTTTCCCCAATCTGCCCTCCTTTCTATCACATCCCTCCCTTCCCTAACCCCCATCTCCTCTTTTTGCTTGTAGGACAAGATATTTCTATATATGGATTTCTATACCCTATTACCTGTATTTCTTATTTTCCAGTTGCATGTAAAAACAATTTTTAACATGCGTTTTTAAAACTTTGAGTTCTAACTACTCTCCTTTCCTCCCTCCCCACCCATCCCAACTGAGAAGGCAAGAAATTCAATATAGATTATACATGTGTAGCTATGCAAAAGACTATCATAAAAGTCATGTTCTGAAAGACTAACTATATTTCCCTCCATCCTACTCTGCCCCCTATTTATTCTATTCTCTCTTTTGACCTTGTCCCTCCCCTGAAGTATTTACTTATAATTACCCCCTCCTCCCATTTGCCCTCCCTTCTATGATCCTTCTCTCACCCCACTTATCCCCTTCTTCCCTTCATTTCTATAGTGGAAGATGGATTTTATTACCAAATTGAGTGTGCATGTTATTCCCTCCTTAAACCAAATGTACTGAGAGTAAGTTTCACTTTTTCCCTCTCACCTTCCTCCTCTTCCCCTCCATTGAAAAAGCTTTTTCTTGCCTCTTTCATGAGAGATAATTTGCTCCATTCTATTTTTCTCTTTCTCCTCCTGATATATTCCTCTCCCACCCCTTAATTTTCACCCTGTGCCCTCTGTCAATATGTATATAATCCCTCCAACTACCCAAATACTGAGAAATTCTCAAGAGTGACAAATATTATCTTTCCATGTAGGATTGTAAACAATTCAACTTTGATAAGTCCCTTATGATTTCTCTTTCCTGGTTACCTTTTCATGCTTCTCTTGATTTTTCTGTTTGAAAGTCAAATTTTCTATTCAGTTCTGGTCTTTTCATCAAGAATGTTTGAAAGTCCTCTATTTCATTGAATGACCATTTTTTTCCCCTGAAGCAATATATTCAGTTTTGATGGGTAGGTGATTCTTGGTTTTAGTCCTAGTTCCTTTGACTTCTGGAATATCATATTCTGAGCCCTATGATCCCTTAATGTAGAAGCTGCTAGATCTTGTGTTATCCTGATTGTATTTCCGCAATACTCCAATTCTTCCTTTCTACTGGCTTGCAATATTTTATCCTTAACTTGGGAACTCTGGAACTTGGCTGCAATATTTCCACAAGTTTTTCTTTTTAGATCTCTTTCAGGAAGTGATTGGTGGATTTTTTTTCAATATTTATTTTACCCTCTGGTTCTAGAATATCAGGGTAGCTTTCTTTAATAATTTCATGAAAGGTGATGTCTAGGGTCTTTTTTTTGATCGTGGGGTTCAGGTAGTCCCATAATTCCTTAATTTTCTCTCCTAGATCTATTGTCCAGGTCAGTTGTTTTTCCAATGAAATATTTCACATTGTCTACTATTTTTTCATCCTTTTGGTTTTGTTTTGTAATTTCTTGACTTTTCATAAGGTCATTAGCTTCCATCTGTTCTAATCTTTAAGTAATTATTTTCTTCAGTGAGCTTTTGGACCTCCTTTTTCATCTGGCCAATTCTGTTATTTAGGGCATTCTTTTCCTAATTGGTTTTTTGGATCCCTTTTGCCACTTGGGTTAGTCTATTTTTCAAAGTGTTATTTTCTTCAGCATTTTTTGGGTCTCCTTTAGCAAGTGGTTGACTTGCTTATCATGATTTTCTTGCATCACTCTCATTTCTCTTCCCAATTTTTGCTCTACTTCTCTTACTTGATTTTTAAAATCCTTTTTGAGCTCTTTCATGGCCTGAGACCAATTCATATTTTTCTTGGAGACTTTCGATGGAGGTGTTTTAAATTTGTTTTCTTCTATTTTCATACTTTGGTCTTCCTTGTCACCAAAGTAAGATTCTATAGTCTGATTCTTTTTCTGGTTTTTGCTCATTTCTCCAGCCACTTACTTGACTTTTGATCTGTTTGTTAAGGTGGTTCTCTGCTTCCAGTGGGGGTGGGGGTGTACTGTCAGCCACTCAATCTCCCCACAATCTGTGTGGCCTAGAGCTCCAGAAAGAGTCACTGCCTCTGCACCTGCTGCTGCTGTGGCTGCCACGGCTTCCTGTGTCCCCTCCCCTCTCAGCTGTCCTGGATCTGGGGCCGGACCACTCCATTGTCCTGTACTGGTCCCACAGGATTTCCCCATTGACCTTCCAATTTGACCTCAGTGTTTCAGAGTCTTGAAGTCTGGAAACTTGGAAACTGCCACAGGTGGAAGAGATTAAGTCTCCCCAAGGCCTGCTTAGGTCCTGTCTGTGCATGTACAGCTCAGGATGGACTGTGCCCTGCCCCCAGCATGGCACAATAGACACCTCCCAGTGAACTTCCAGCCTGTATTGGGCTGGAGATCTGCTTCACTCCATCATTCTGTGGAATCTACAGCTCCAGAATTTGTTTAGAGCCATTTTTTACAGGTATTTGACTGGGTTTGGGGGCAGCACTCTAGAAAGTGCATGCTGTTACTTTGCCATCTTCTTCATACCTGTTTGTGTTGCATCCTCTCATGCCTTTCAGGATTCTTTAAATGATGTATAATTTGCATGGAGCAAATTCATGTAAAGAAATTACTATTTGTACTATGTTAGGTCCTAGAGATACAAGCAAAACTATGAACTGTGCCTGCTCTGAGTAAGCTTACATTCTCTTGGGAGATATGACATAAATTGAGAAATAAATACAAGATAATTTGAAGAGAAGCACATTAAAAACTCAGAAAATCAGTAAAATTTTCTCCATGAAGCTTCATTCCTGAGCTGAGCCTTTTTCAAATTAATTAATTACTTTTTACATTTCAACATTCACTTTTGTAAGATTTTGAGTTTTAAATTTTCCCTCCCCCCTTCCCAAGACAGCATGCAATCTGATATAGGTTATACATGTACAATCATATTAAACATATTTCCACATTAGTCATATTGTGAAAGAAGAATCAGAACAAAAGGGAAAAAGCAGGAGAAAGAAAAAACAAACAAAAATAGTCTGCCTAGATCTGCATTCAGACCTCATAGTTCTTTCTCTGGATGTGGAGAACATTTTCCATCATGAATCTTTTGGAGTTGCATTGCTGAGAAGAGCTAAGGGTATCATAGCTGATCATTACACAGTGTTGCTGTTACTGTGTACCATGTTCTCCTGGTTCTGTTCACTTCACTCAGCATCAATTCATGTAAAATTTTCTAAGTTTTTCTGAAATCCACCTGCTGACTTCAGTCTTGAATGAAACTATGGATTCTAGACAATAGAGGTCAGCAAGAAGTGCACTCTAGGCATAGCCAATAGCCTGTGAACAAAGACAGAGACAAAATTCCAGCTGTGGGAATAACAAGTAAGCTAGAGTGGAAATGGACCAGATTTACTGATGGAAAGTATAGCTTTACCTGGAAAGAATAAGGGAAACTTCAATTATCTTGGTAACTGATTAGATATGGGGTTGAAAGGGTATGGGGGTATCGGTGGAACTAAGAGATTTTTGTCTAATTTTTTTTTTATTCATGAGAAATGGTCATTGTTCTAGTCTAAATATTATATCTAGTATCCTGAGAGTTATGAATGGTTGAAGCAGAGAAATGATTCAGATATTTATGGTAAGATTAACATCAGCAAGGGGCCATTCAAGTTGAAATCTATCTTGCTTTATTTCCTTGAAGGAACCCTAAGAAAAGTATATGGATTATTGACTATAGCTTATTGGTCATTAGGGGAACACTGATATTTCTAATAAGTTGCTATGAATAACTTCTACTTAATATTAGTAATAACATGAATAACTGACATTTATATACTGTTTTAAAGTTTGCCAAGTGCTTTGCAAATATTTAAACCTTACAAAAACCTTGTCAGATAAATGTTGCAAATCATTGTCAATAATTTACAAAGGAAGAAATTGAGCCTCAGAATAATTAATCACCATTGAGACCAAGTGATTTGACTAATGTAATAGAATTTGCACAGGACAAGCTCTCATGTGGTGGTAAGAAAAAGCAAACAGGGGCACTATCTCTTAAAAACTTTGGAATTGACTGTGTGACATGGGAGACACTGACACAGGACCAGCAAGCATGGACTGCCCCTGTCAGAGAAGATGCTAAGTAAAGCAGAATTGAAATAGTTCAGAAGCAACATGAGGTGCACAAATTTAGAGAATTCACCCCAAATGTTCACATGGAGTATTTGTGCCCAACTTGTAATAGAGTATTCCGATCTGATATTGGTCTGATCAGGACAACAGCCAACCAATAGGAAGTATTACCAATGAGACTGGAATCCCTATTCAAGGTCACACAGCAAGTGTAACCAACTAGACTTGAATTCCTATTCCCCTTCCAGAAGTATTTTCTCTCTTATACCACATTCACAGGGTGATGTAAAAATGAAATAAAAAAAAATAAAAAATATAGATCAAATTAATTAAATAGATAAATGAATGAATTTATGAATAAAAGAATATATTCCTTTCAGAGGTCCTTATCCAAGAGAACTAGATAAGAAATCAGAAAGGACCATGTACATTCTCTAAGAGTTGGTCAGATGATCTGGGGCTAAATAGGTAGGTCTGAGCTACTCAATTTTATAAAGTATCTAGACCTCCCAAGTTTCCATAAACTTTTCTGTCCCACTCCTGGACACTGGCTTATAGACCTACTGGTGACTTAGACCTTCAGGATAAAAAAACAGCTTTTTCATTCTTGTCTTGTTACCTGACTTTACATTGAACCTTCCAGCCAGACAAAAAATACTCTTGCCTTGTCCTGAAAAGTTAACCTCTCATGGTGCCCCAACTAGAAGGCTTGGGACAGCAGTTCCTCCAGTTTCCTCCACTTTCTGTCCAGAAGTAACAAATGGTTTCTGAGCCCATACAGTCAATAGCAACTTTTCCAAAATATATTTTGCTTTGTTTTTTGTTGTGAATACTCAAACAATATTATTGCTCAGTCTTATTGAGCCTGGATGTGGGGAAAGGAATCTTTTAGCCCAGTGTTTCTCAAATTCTGTCCCAATTGATCCATCAAGAGTATTTATTAGCCAGTAGGGTACCAGTAGGGTGCCAGGTACTATGCTAAGTCCTAGAGATAGGAAGAAAGGCCACTGCCATGAAAGAGTTTATTTATTTATTATATTTTTAATTTATAGAATAAAGTGAGTATTTCCATAACATAGTAAAATAAAAATATGATTGCACATGAAACTGCAAATCTATGTATAACTTGTAATCCTTTCAAATATGCAGCAAAATGATCATATAGATTTCTTTTTTTCCATTTTTCTTCCCCCCACCCCACCCTAGAGATGGTTTTCATTAGACACAAATAGGCACATATATGTAAAATTACTCTATACTTCTTATACTTATTTATACCTCTATTTATCAATTTTTTCTCTGAATGCAGAGAGTATTTTTCTTCATATGTCTTTTTTAGTTAATCTGGTTATTTACAATAACAAAATAACTTATTCTTTCAAGGTCATTCTTAAAACAATATTACTCCTACTGTATACAGTATTTTCTTGGTTCTGCTCATTTCACTCTTCATTATTTCATGCGAGTCCTTAAATGTTTTTATAAGGTCATTGAGCTCACTATTTCTTACAGCACAGTAGTATTCCATCACCATCATATAATTCCATTTGTTCAGTCATTCCCCAATTGATGTGTATCCCTGCAACTTCCAGGTCTTTGCCACCAAAAAGAAAGCTGTTACAAAGATTTTAGAAGATATAGATTCTTTTCTTTTTCCCCTTATCAACATTGCAAATAGACCTAGTAGTGAAATTTATATTTTAATGGTGAAAACAACATGTAAATAACTAGGTACACACAAAGATCCTTCAAGCACTCCCAGATTGTTTAATGTCTTATGTTATTTGATATTTGGCATTAAAAATAATTTTAAGGAATTCAACCACAAGAGTTTACCAAGTTTTATTTGAACTTAAGGGCTTGAGCACTGCAAAGTATTTGAGAACCAGGACTCTAGTGTCTGATACAATTGGCCTCTCTTTATAGCAAACCTTCCTTCCCCTATACTGGAGTCTATATGCAAGGTGATGACATTGTCTAACGAATGAATGAACCAATCAATCTTCAACAATCATTTATCAGCTTCCTTCTAGGCACAGCTCTTGCTCTTTTGCAATTACTCTATATAAGTTAGTATTTACTTTGATTCATATTACAAATCTAAAGAAAACTTGAAATCCTTCTAAAAAGCCATCAATAAACATTTATTGAGCACCTACTATGTGCCAACACTTTGCTAAGCTCTGAGGATCCAGAGAAAGGCAGAAGTTTTTCAAGGGCATGAAAAGTCTCATCTTAACCCATAATCTTCAACAACTTGAAGGATAGTAAGTGTTGAACTGGTGGACTGCAATGCAAAGGGGCTTCCACAATACTTGGATGTCCAATTTTTCTTTGGAGTAAAGACAACTGTCCCCTCTTCAACCTATCATTCACATTAGCAAAATTTCAACCCCCAACAATGACAGAATGCAGAGGCAGGGTGGACAGCTAAGTGACACCATAGTGCGCAGAGCATTGGGAATGGAATCAGGAAGACTTGTCTTCATGCGTTCAAAACCTTATTAACTGTGTGACCCTGGGGGAATCACTTATCCCTATTTGTCCCATTTTCCTCATCTGTAAAATTTGCTGGAGAAGGAAGTGGCAAACCACTCTAGTGTCTTTGTCAAGAAAATCTCCAATAGGGTCATGGAGAGTCAGACAGAGCCTACATAGAGGCTCAGTACTTGCTTTCAGTTTTCTTGCGGTTTTATTGAATATCTTAGTACAGAACAGATTTTACATGCCAGGACACAGTAACTCAGAGGATCACAGAGCTGGAAGGGATTATGGAAGATAGACTGACCACTCAGAAAATGGTCTATTTCCAGTTGGGTTTTTACTTCAGGTAGCATGAAAGTACTTCTGAAGAGGAAATCAATGAAGGAAGGTTAACTTATAACAACTTCATCAATATGTCTCAGTTCAACCATGTCAAATTCCCTCTGATTCGCATCAGTACAGATGCCAAGAGGAGTGACTTGTACCTGAATGATTTCCATAATGAAGATGACCATTTTTTTCTCCTTCTTACAATGGTCCTTTCTGTCCTCGGTGATTAAACAGTAGATTCTTCTCTGTCAGAATATCTAGGTTTGGGTCTGTATCTATGAGGCAATCCCTTCAATAACAGCTTAGTTAAGAGCTTTTATTTTCCAATATTGCATTGACCTATGGACGGCGATTGCCAGAATACCAAAGAATAGGGGCAGAAATTTCAAAAAGGCATGACAGATACTTAATAAATGTTTATTGACTGATCAACTGTAAAGGGACTCTATTTTTTTCTATTTATTCCTAGGGGACAGGGCTAAGCATTATGGGTGAACTTTGTAAAGAGACAGATTGAAGATCAATGTAAGAGAAAACTTCTTAGTGATTTGCTGGTGTTTGGTCATTTCAGTCTTAAGTGACTCTTCATGACCACACTTGGGATTTTCTTGACAAAGATACTAGAGTCGTTTGTCATTTCCTTCTCTAGCTCATTTTTACAGATAAGGAGCTAAGGCAAAGAGAGTTAAGTGACTTGCCAAAGGTCATACATCTAGTATCTGAGGCCAGATTGGAACACAGGAAGAGGAGTCTTCCTGATTTTGGGCTTGGCACTCTGTCCAGTCTACTACCTCACTTTTCTAGCAATCAGAGGTGTCTAAAAGTGAAATAGTCCTCCTCTGGGGTGGGGGTGGCAGAGGGTTCTCTGTTGTTGGAGATCTTAAAATGAAGGCATTTAGAAACATTTTATAGAGGAGATCCATTTTTCAACTCAATAACCATTAACTCCATACTTGTGGACTAGACTTGAGGTCTTCCTTCTAGGTCTGAAATTCTGTGAAATTCTTGAAATAGGTACATATTACTATCTGTGTTTATTTAGTTTCCATAATTCCTCACTTTTACCTTTAGTGCAACCCAACTATGGGGGCGGGGAAGGAAGAGGGAGAGATACAAGACTGTTAGGAAAACTTCTAAGGGTAGTGGCCCCATGGACATCAGATTATTGCCAGGATCTATTTGGATAAGCCTTACAAGTAAGAGTAAGTTTGAGTCTTGAAGGGAAATGCACACACATACATACACATATGCACACACACACACTCATACATACACGCACATCCATGCATGATGAAGAAATAATAACAACAAAACAGAATCAACGGTATTTCATAGAAACTGTGCTTGTCCATTTTTGAAGAGGACAATGACATCATGGGGTGATGTCTTGACTTTCACATTTGTTGAATTTAAGTTGTCAGCCTCATTTTCTCTTCCAGAATCATCAAAGTCCAGTGGCAAGGCAAAACTCAGGACTAATGCCAATGACTTAGGATTCAGAGGACAGTCTTGGCATCTTCAACATCTGACCAAGCTCTACACGTTCTGCAAAGCTGGCCATTGGAATGAACTTTTCTCTTCTGCCCATTTCACTGGGTGACTTCTTCACATGCTTGGTCATATTGCAATTAGTTTGAGACCTGCTGGTTACCCTCAACTTGGTATAGTCCATCTGCTTGGAATCTTACATGATTTACTAGGGTGTGGTCTACATGCAACAGCTTCTTGGAGTTGCAGGTGAGAGCTGAGTTCTGGGTAGACACCAAAGGTAGATGAGCAGCCCTGAAAATGACTCAACAGGCTCTCCTGCCATAGGTGCTGGTCTTTCCTAAGCACTCATGCACCCATCATAGAAACTAACCCATCAGTGGGAGATGTATCTGCAAAGACACTGAAAGCAATCCATGGATTCTAGGTGTACTGACTCATATAAGCTCACTGTTCCTTTAAGGTTCTTTTTATATGGGATAGTTTAGTGATTGAAAGAGTGGGAAAAGTGTATGTATGTATGTGTGTGTGTATATGTGTGTGTGTGTGTGTGAAGGCAAAGGTTAACATTAATTGTCAAAGAATATAAAATATTACTGCTCTTATGAACATTTTACTGCCTAAGAGGAAGAGAAAAAAGCATTTTAATACAAATGACTAATATATATGTATTCAAGAGGTCAGAGTTCTCCAATATATGTCTGGAGAGTCCCATATTGAACACTTCTTTCCAGTTGTCAGAAGGGCCTGTTTGACTTGCCCAGGCAGGACATACTCCTGTGCATTTTGGAGCCCTTCTGTGATCACCGGTCAGAGTTTATGTTATGCCAAAATCAATTGCCATCAAAAAGCGATCGATGGGCATTTCCAGCTTAGAGTGTGGAACTGGTTGGGGTGAGGGGCTAAGATCAGCTTTGTGTTTGCCCTTCTACATCTCCATCATTTTTTTTCCTCTGGGCCTCACTGACTTTTCCTGTTCCAAGTAAAATTGTATCTAAAATAAAGCCTTCTGAGCTTAGATTTGTTTTTGTTTGTTTATATAAGATGGTCCATTGTTTTCCTTTCTGTTTTTCCCCCAGTTTCTGACTCTACCTGCCATCCCTCTGGCCTGCCAGGCCTCTAGAAAGCCCTTCTCTTTAGTCATTCACTGTTCTCAGTCTTATGGAAAGAAATACACAAGGCTGTCTTGGATTCCCTGGGTCCTTGCTCTGTTTTAGGTCTGACATTCTTTGTTTCCTTTTGTCTATTGCCAGATTATTTCAGATTCTGAAGATCCAGTTAGGGCAGGAAGTCCCCTTATCCCAAATTTCACTCTGGACCTATTGAGAAGCTCACACTAATAGTTACCACTTTTACTGCATTATGAAGTTTACAAAGCATTTCACTAATGGCAACTTGATGAGGCAGGTGGTATCCATGTTATTATTACTATTATTACAATTTTCTAGATGACAAAACTGAGGCTCAGAAAGGCAAGTTTGCCATGGTGACTCAATCAATAAGTGATAGAATCAGGACCTGCTTGAATTCAGGCCTCACCACTAAATCTAATGACCATTCACTGGGTTGTTCAAACACTCTGTATCATCCCTTTTTCTCTTCAATCTGAATTTTGTTGCATTTTTTTTAATAAGCTGTAATTGAAACCCTATCTTGGTCACTTTGCAGACTTAAGGACATGGAAACTATTCAGTCTGTTGGGCTCTGTTAACCTCCACCCTTCCCTTTATACATCAGTCAATTTCTCTGGAATAGACAAGTAGGAAACTGCCCTTATGTTGATGAACTTGGAGTCCATTCTTCAATTAGTATATGCGGATGCAGTTGTGGAAAACTCAATGCCAGGAAGCAGATGGGTGAGGGGTGGGGGTGTTATCACTTTTGTGAATGAATAAAAAAATTTAAAAAGACTTCACCAGCCTGTGGTTGTTCATTGTGTGCTGGACTAAAAATAATCCCAACAATCTGGGTTCAAATTTCAGGTTCTTCTGATTTCTGGATGCTGGGACTCCAAAAAGATGATCTCTGCTCCTAGGCTGGAAATCTAGGAGCCCAGTGAGTTCAGAGGAGAGCAAATAATGTGCCTGTCCTAGGATGGACCCAGACTGCCAAGAGCAGGAAGGGCAAGGATAAATTCCTCAGGGCTCAGTGAGAAATAGAGACTGTAGCTCCAGAGGAAAGGCTGAGGATGATAGTGATGGTGATAGCAGAGGATGGGGAAGCAGAGAAAGTAATGACGAACTTAGCCCACATCAACAATCCCTTCTTTCATCAGTGGAACACAATTTCCTGTCCTGTCTCTGGGGGCTATATGAATGGATACCTTGGTTTAGATATCTGAATCCCATCTGTCTGTCTGTCCAGGGACTAATCTTCGAAAGTCCTTTGAAATTCACTAAATGTGGGCTCAAATCTACTGGATTTAGTAGTAAACAAACACGTATATCTATAGGAAATGACTTTAATCCTAATTCTGAGTGAGACTGGGTAGATTTCCTCTGTGCTTTCTTGTTATTTTTAGGACCCTGGTCCCATGCTTGTCTTTGGCACTAGCTGGCTCTGTCATTCCATTAGAATACATGGAAATGGGCTTCAGCAGAATAGAATTCTGGGAACACCAAAATGATGAGAAATTTGGCATGGCTGTGCTTTTATCTCCCTGTAACCATGAATGCTATTGTTTTGTGAAGGAGTGTATCCACTTGAGGGGGAAAAGCATCTAAAGCTTTTTATAGCTTTATGCTAATATGCAATACATTCTGCGAATTCCATTGCTGAACGCTTTTCTTTCATAAATGGCACTAATGGTCAGGCAGAATCATTGCTCTCTCCCTCCATTCTCCTCTCTTCTTCCCTCTTTCCAGTCTGCACTCCCCCCCCCAGTCTCTACCTTCTCTCTCTCCCTCCCTCCCTCCCTCCCTCCCACCTTCTCTCTCTCTCTCCTTCTCTATCTGTCTGTCTCTCTCTTTCTCTCTCTGTCTGTCTCATACTCTCTCTATCTCTCTCTGTCTCTTTTTCTGTCTCTTTCTCTCTCTCTCTCTTGCTCTCTCTCTTTCCCTCTTTGTCTGTCTCTTTCTCTTTCTCTCTCTCTGTCTGTCTCTCTTTCTCTCTCTCTGTCTCTGTCTCTCTCTGTCTCTGTCTCTCTCTGTCTCTGTCTCTGTCTCTCTCTCTCCCTCCCTCCCTCCTTCTCTCTCTCTCCTTCTCTATCTGTCTGTCTCTATCTCTGTCTCATTCTCTCTCTCTGTCTCTCTCTCTGTCTCTTTTTCTCTCTTTCTCTCTCCCTCTCTTGCTCTCTCTCTCTCCCTCTTTGTCTGTCTCTTTCTCTCTCTGTCTGTCTCTTTCTCTCTTTGTCTCTTTCTCTCTCTCTGTCTGTCTCTCTCTTGCTCTCTCTCCCTCCTCCCCCTCTGTCTGTCTGTCTCTGTCTTTCTGTCTCTCTGTTTCTCTGTCTCTGTCTCTGTCTCTGTCTCTCTGTCTCTGTCTCTGTCTCTGTCTCTCTGTCTCTCTCTCTCTCTCTCTCTGTCTCTCTCTCTCTCTTTCCCTCTCTCTCCCTCTCTCTCTCTCCCTCTCTCCCTGGCTTACCCATTCTTCAAAGAAGAACAGAGGATGGGCTAAGGCTTAATGCTTTGTCCCTCAGGAAAACCAATTTCTACAAGCTCAGATACAGGTAATTAAACAACAAAGGGACACGCTGTACTCTGTTTTCCAGTTGATCTCTGAATATTAATGGTCTGCGTTTCAAAGGAGATATTAGAGTGGAGCCACAAGAGACAATTTGCCCATGTCAAACAGCCCTTGTCTAATCTAGCCAACTTCAAATGGGGAGAGGTTTCGAAAGGGTGGGGGTGGGGGGAGAGAGACTGGTGAGACGTCATCTCAGCCTGGAACTAGAGAGGACTGCTTCTGCCCTTCACATGTAGAGTTGTGAAGTTTAGTCACTGGTAAAAAAAAGCTAAGCCACATCTTCTGCCCAAATTGATGAAGTCTCAGGAGCTGGGAGGACACATGCTCCTGATTGCTGCTGAGAGGTGCCAGGGAATAAATAGTTGGGATAAGAGAAGTTCTTTTAGCTCAGGAGTACATTGGGCTTTGGGGGGAGGGGCTCAATAACAACCCCTTAGCACCATTCTAAAAGAGAGAAATCTGGGAGTTTTTAGCTTTTTATTTTGGTTATTGTTATTTTGTCTTTGGTTACGTGTTGTTACTGTTGATTTTTGGTTTCTGAATGTTTGATGCAAACTTGCTTTCTACCTAGAAAGTTCTTGGCAGGAATTTCAAATGTAAGGGTTATAAACTAGTAAATGTGCTTTGAACAGTACCAGGCTTACAGTCAAGAGAGGGCAGTACATGGCGCTATTAAGGATAACAAGAAGAATTCTCTGATGGGAAGTCTAATAAATGTAGGAGCATGCTGTAATAAAGAGCACTCGAAAATGGATGAGGTATAACAAAATTATTCATAAAGAGAGATGGAAAAGGATGTCATGCTGAGTGGTTACATGCCGTTATATGGAGCCCTAACAAGGTTATCACTGGAAGCTGAGTGCTGGTACACTCACATGTGTTTTCTAACTGGCACCGAGAGGAGGCTGTTTTTATCTTGAAGAACAGACGAACTCCAACTTAGAGGGGTGCTAAATTTTGCTACCGATTTTTAATAATTCAGAGCCAAAAAGCAATAATGGCTCATGTAGGTCAGTTTAATGAACAAAGCAACTTGCCTTCAGCTCTTGTAATATAGAAGGGTCTCTGCCAAGTTACTAACTGGCTAGATGTAATATGGATCATTGGGGTAGTTTGGGGGTGAACTATTACTGTCTTCCCAAACTGTACTTTTGGTATAAGTCATTTGCCCAAAGTGTAATGCACCATCAGCACAATTAATGATAGCTAATCATAATAATAGCTAATGTTTTATAGCACTTTAAAATTTGAAAAGTTCTTTACATATACTATCTCATTTGATTATCACAATAAACCTGGGAGGTGGGTGTTCCTTCGTTTTTCAGAGGGGGAAACTCAGGCACAGAGGAGCTAAAGGATTTTTCCAAGGTCAAACAGGTAGTAAGTGATTGAGGCAGAATTTGAACTCAAATCTTCCTGATTCCAAGTCCAGAACTCTACACATTGTCCCTAACTGCTAGTTACAAACAGTTCTGAATTTTAGGAAAGTAGACATACACATGCAAATACTCACACATATATACACATGCATACACATGTACACATGCATATATGTGTGTGTGCATGCATGTACACGTTATATGTGTTCTTATATGCCTGTATATGTATGTGCATATATGCATGTATATATGTGATTTCCAAAGGGAATGAGTGCCATGCACTTTGTGGATTCTATAAGGCAAAGACAAGGAAGGAATACCTGCCAGACATGAAGACCACTTTTGCAAGGGTGTAGAGCCAAGGAATGGAATATCATTTATAGAGACTGGCCAGCTGGCCAGTTTGATTGGTACAAAGAGTGTTTAAAGGGGATTAATATGGATTAAGACTAGAAAGGTAAGTGGGAAGCCAGAATAGAAACAACTGTAAACGTCAGGCTGAGGATATTGCATTTTGCCCTAGAAGTATTAAGCAGACATTGAAGAATTATGAATAGATTGAGGTGGCCTTGGAGATATGATTCTCTCCATATTTTAGGAGTATCAGTTTGGCAGTTGTGTGGAGGATCGAAAGGCTAGAGTCAAAGAGTCTGATTAGGCAGACTCTAGAGTAGTCTGAGTAAGAGGTAATGGGACCTAAACTTATGTAATGGCTGTGCAAGTGGAAAGAAAATGACAGATGTGAGAGATACCATGGAAGTCAAATAACTGACATTTGGCAATTGAGTAGACAGTGTGGGGTGAGAGAGAAGGAAGATTCAGAGGTATCTCGAAGCCAAGAATGGCAAAAGAGAGGATGCCAGTTCTGAAGGCATTTTCACATTTATCTGAGCCTTGCCCAGAAAATATGGCTAATCAGAGACTACAGTCCAACTCACTTGCTATTGTTTTCTAGGCTCCAGGGCAATTTTCAACGGTTGGCCAAGAGGAGCTCCAAATGTCAATTGACTGAACAAAGAAACTCACCCATTATTTATATTGCCATTACCTGACTTTCCACTAAGGGAAAATCAAATGGATTTGTAATAACAAAAAAAAATGGAATTCATAATAACATAACAAACATTTATAGAGTACCAGGCACTGTGCTAAGTGCTTTACAGTTACTATCTCCTTTGATCCTCAGAACAACACTGTGAGTTAGGTGCTATTGTTAGCCCCATTTTAGAGTTGAAAAAACTGAGGCACTAGTGACTAGCCTAGGGTCACACAGCTAGAAAGTGTCTAGAGTCAGGTATGAACTCAGATCCTCCTGATTCTCAGTCCAGTGTCCTGTTCCTTGCCCCAACTGGCTGCCCCACCTGGAAATAAGTCAATAAATCCTCATTTTGGTATAATATGTTTCATCTTGTTGCATTTTCTTTCCTTTTCTTTTTTTATTCTTTTCTTCTCTTTGTTCATGTTACTTTGTTTCTCATTTCCTTCCCTTCCCTTCCCTTCCCTTCCCTTCCCTTCCCTTCCCTTCCCTTCCCTTCCCTTCTCTTCCTTTCCCTTCCCTTCCCTTCCTTTCCCCTTCCTCTTCCTTTCCTTTCCTTTCCTTTCCTTTCCTTTCCTTTCCTTTCCTTTCCTTTCCTTTCCTTTCCTTTCCTTTCCTTTCCTTTCCTTTCCTTTCCTTTCCTTTCCTTTCCTTTCCTTTCCTTTCCTTTCCTCCAATGCAGTCTCACCAATACATTTTAAATTTAACTCCCTAGATGCTATTGTAAGTTGGGGTAGTTAAGGCATTCGGACTTACTTAAAACAGTCATATCAAGACATGGTCAAGAATATTGAGGCCCATGTCCAAACCAATAAAAACCAGAGGAAATATGGTTTTTTTGTTTCATTTGTTTGCTTAGTCGTTGTTGTGAAGAAAAAGAAGAAGAAGGTGATGAAGAAGGAGGAGGAGAAGAAGAAGAAGGTGATGAAGAAGGAGGAGGAGAAGAAGAAGAAGGTGATGAAGAAGGAGGAGGAGAAGAAGAAGAAGAAGGAGAAGGAGGAGGAGAAGAAGAAGAAAAGGAGAAGAAGGAGGAGAAGAAGAAACTGGGCTTTTCCAAACTTAAAAGCCTCTGAAGTTGGAAGTCTTCACAGACTTCTCCAGACTGGGCCAGGTGAGGTGAGCTGTTCCTCCATGGCCACAGAAATCCCTTCATTTCTTGGAACAAGTAGCTATGTTCTGACTGACCTATGAGTACTTTCAGTTCTGATGTGTGATCTGTCAGCAGAGAAGCCATAGGACAGATGCTCAGATTGGATGGTGGTTGTTTTTGCTGATCTCATTCAATTTTAAAATTGGATCTCAGCTGTTTTATTCTTTCCCTCTTTTCTCCCTATCCCTTGTCTCTCAAAAGACTTTCCCTACCTCTAAATTTATGATTAATCAGAAGCATATCTAAGAAGTCTCCAATTTCTCTCAGAATTTGCAGGAATGGGGCAGTGGGAGCTCTCTCCCCAGGGTAATCACTTTCCCTACCCCATTTCAAACCATCATGGGCATTTCCACTCCATGACACCAGATAACTGCCCCCAAGCTAGCATTCTGGGGATTTAAATGTGGTTTTCCCTATTAGAATGTGAAAGGCTTGAAGGCAGGGATTATATTTTTGCCTTTCCCTGTAAATCCATTGCTCAGAACAGTGACTGGTACATGGTAAATACTTAATAAGCACTTTAACAGCAGTAGAGTTGACCAGAGGAAGACCTGGGAAGAAAGGTAATTTGACTGACTGGGCTCCCCTCTCCCAGGACCTGTTTGCCTCCTCTATCCAACCCTCTTCTCACAGAGGAATCTCTCCAGTTCCTGGACTATCCTTTGTGTAACTGCCCCAGCCTGACCTCCACCCCAAAACTGTATTTACCTCCAGGACAATAATTCCTAGGTCTATAATTTAAAGCCTCATATTTAGACCCAGGCAGGAAAGTCAGGGAGCAGGTCTTAGAGGTGAGACTCCCTCTGATGCCTGGATCCCAAGGATGGAGCCTCTTTAACAGCTGGCTCCTTCTGGGTGTGACCTTGGGCCACACACTACTTAATTACCTACCTTTGCAGGGTATGCTGGAGGTTCCTAATGAGTCTGAGGAATGTGCAATCCTTCCTATATGCTATTTGCCCTGAATTTATTTGATGGGTCTACATGCCTGAACATGAACAGTGCACTGGTTTACACTTTATAAAGGATATCACTGTATGTACTCTGATCTCCAAGGAAAACCACCTGCACCACAAGGCCCATGCCCTTTTTGGATAAAGCTTTCACACACAAAATTTCAAGAGCTGTATTTCAAAAGATTATCAAGATCTTCTCTTAAGGAAAGACTACATATGGGTAGAGGAAAGGGTGGTACACATAATTGGAAAATGAATGATAATTCTTTAAACTGAGAACATTAAACCAGACATTGCTATCCAGTTCTGCATGGGTAATTAGACAAAGTAGGTGGTTTCCTTTATGGATTGGATTGAGAAGTCCCACAAAATACCTTGGTTCTGACAGAATCTTCTAGGTCTTTCCACCATAGGAAATTCCGAATATTAGGGAGTTTTTTTGTTTTGGCAGACAGTGTAGACAGAAGTCCCCTGTCTAAAATGAAAGTTACCCTTCATGACATATTAATCAATTATCAGTCACTAACATCTTAACTCAGATTATTTTTCCATCTCTGCTGCCACATTGAAAAGCAGAGAGTAAAGCTCTAAGGAAATTGACTTGGAAAAGATAAGAAGATGTTATGGGAAGGAAGGGATAAGAGCTTCCATCTGGAGGGGTACTTGAGAGGGGAACACAAGACAAGAGTAATGGCCATAGATATCCAAAGGATAGATGGTACTTGTGTACTTGGTGATGGGATGGTGAGTGGGTACTCAGATTTGGGAGAGAAGAGGTGGGAAGCGTTTTGAAATTACCTTTCTTCCCAGGTCTTCCTCTGGTCAACTCTACTGCTGTTAAAGTTTTCTCCAAAAACACAGGTATGGCAACAGAATTCTAAAGATTTTACATTTGAAAGTGAAAGTAACTAAAGAAAACAGAGTTATCAATAGTCACCTACCATCTGTCTGATTTCTTGTCTATCTTTTGTGTCTGTTCTCTCTTTTAGCAAAGCCACCACCCTCCTCACATCACATAGAGATAGTCTTTTTTCAGAATATCCAAGTAGAGCTGTCTAGCAACTATAGTCCAAAGAAGACCTTAATTCTGGATGTATAGATCTGGAAGTCTTCTCCATAAACATGATATTTAAAATCATTAGAGTAAACAAGAATGCACATGTTTTCTACAAATCTCTACAATTCTTTGGAAAGAGGAAGATCAATGGCAGAGAACTGAGTTGGGGGGGCACCTTTACTTCAAGAAAGTGAGAAAAGACTAGTAAAATATACTGAGGAGTAGTGCCTGACTATTTATGGAAGTCTTTTCATTCAAGGCCCTTCACAAACTGGTTCCAACTTCTATTTCTAGTCTCATTTTAAATCTACCCTTTCGTAAATTCTCTGCTCCAGCTAAATGGGACAACTCATCATTTTCCAGTATTGTCCTACCATCTCCTGCCTCCAAACATTTGCACACAGCATTTCACATCCACAGGAAAGCCACACCCAATGCATACTTCCCTCTGTGGAAAGACAGTGTGATAGAGTGAATAGATCATCACATCTGAACTGGAGAGTCCAATATTCTGCTCCTACTCCAGACCAGCTGTTCTCACAGATATGTCGCTGAACCTTTTAGTCTCTATTTTCTTATTTGTAAAACAGGGCTAATAATTGTAGTATAGCCTACCTCACAAGGTCATACTGATAGTGATTTGCAGACCTTTCGAAGTTAGATAAATTTATTATTGTTATTATAATTCCTTCTTCTCCTTCCATTCCCCTAGGTAGAAATTATCTTTCCATTTATGCCTCTGTTTGACTTCTCTCATGAACTTAACTGCAGTCCAACTAGAATTAAAATTATTCATGGATATGCCTTGGATGGTAAAGTGCTTGAGGGCTAGGACTGTGGATGATTTTTTTCTTTAGATCCTAAGTATTTACTATCTTGTCTTTTACACACCATGCACTCATTAAATATTTGTTGAATCTAATTGTGGCTGAATTAACATTCAGGGAGTTAGGCACCTATGACTACTCTAGAAATCATGATTCTTCTTCTTTTTTTCATTCCATTCTTCATTTTCCTGGATATTAATAGGAATCTTGCCATTTGCTGAAAATGAAAGACTAGGTCAAAGTGACAGCTCTTATGATTGTTAAAGACAGTATTCATATCCATTCCTTCATTGAATTCTCCCTAAAATTCTTAAGTTCTACATGGGTGGTTGTGCCCATTTTATATTTGAGGAAATAGAGGCTGAGAGTGCTAAAGTCACAAAGCCATCAAGCTTCGGAGTCAAGATTTGAACCCTATGTCTTCCTATCTTCAATCCCAATGCTCTTGCTTCCACACCATGGTCCATTTCTCCTAGGAGAAAGGGGTTAAACACAGAGCAATTCAGAAAGAAGGAAGAATTGTGTGACAGCAGGAAATGTTTCAGAGATACTGTGTCATTGTTAGTGGAGGAAATGCCATGTGGAGCCCCAGGGTCACTATTTATATGGTTCTAAAAAAAATCAATTTTGAAAAATGTAAGTACTGGCCACTGTGGGGCCTAAGCCAAGGCTTGAAATAAGCCTTCCCAGAGTAGGACATAATTATTTTCTATGATTTCTAAAATATTGTTTTTTTAAAAGGAAGAAAAACTATTTATTTAATATAATTGACCCTAACATGTTTATCAAATATAATCACAGGCTAGGAAACTAAATCTGACCACACATCACACCAGACACGCCCATGTTTAAGGACAAACATGTCCCTATGTACATATGGAATGTACATTTACACATAGAGGAATGAGTATTTATAGTAAGAATGTGACATACACCACCCCCACCTCCACAAAAGAAGACTTTCCATCTAGTTTTCCCTGATAAATAAATAACCAATTTAGCCAGGGGCACTTGATCTACAAAATGTATTAGTGTTTTCAAAAATATGCCAAATTCATCAGCATTTTTGTTTATTTTAGAAGTGAAGTCACACTGTAAATTCTGGACTATATATATGCAATCATGAGAAGCAGCTGGGAGAGAGTGGAGAAAGATCTGAACTGGGAGTTGGGAAGATGAAGGTTCAAATTCAGCCTCTGACCCATGAACTTGGCAACCCCAGGAGTTTCTCTGGGTTATGGACATCATCCAAGACGTAACCACAGAGCAGGTGCTGGTGTGGATTGTAATACAAACTCTTCACATAGGGTTCTCCAAACCACTGAAATCCTAAGTCCTACAGAAATGATAAAATCATTGATTTATAATTGGAAAGACCCTCAAGGACCATCTAGCTCACAACTTTTCTTTTAAAAAGTTGACCCCATAAGGGATTTGTCCCTGGTCCCAGAGTCCATAGGTGTGAGCAAGATAGAGAGCTGAATCCAGGTTTCCTGACTCCAAATGCAGATATATTCTGATGATACCACAATTTTCATTTTGTCTATATGTTTCTATTTATCCAGGGAAGTGTCCACATGGGCTCTGGATATTTCTGACTTACTTCTTAGAAAAGAAAGAAGCCCCACAAGGTGGCCTGGGAGCTCCGAGTTCAAAGTATCATGGCTTCAACTATGACCTCAGAACTAATATCTCCCAAGCCTGCCAGCCTTCCACAGTCCTGATCCCTTACTTTCTAAAAGGTCTAGTGACTTTCCAAGATTATGGTAGCTCATTTAGGTAGATTTGTGTCTAGAAACCTCCTTGATAATTTCTAACCTTTACAAGATATGTTCACTTTATCTCCAGAATGTATTGGCATTTTCCAAAACATGTGTATCATATTTTTTAACTTTATAACCTTTAAATATTCTTTTAAGGAATAATCTCCAGATAAATGGATATTTAAGCAAATAGTACGGACTCAGGAAAGACTTTTAAGAATTTGTTTTCATCCCCCTGAAACTCACTAAAATACTTATTCCTCTAACCCCACACACATTCCCATATCCAATAGGTTGCCAAGTCACGCTGATTATAATTCCATAATATATCTTTATATATATATATTATTTATATATATTTATATATATATATCTGTATGTATATATGTGTGTATATATATATATATATATATATATATATATATATATATATATATATATCACTTGCCCTGCACTAACAAGGTCCTTATCATCTCTTTCCTTACCTATCAAAATAATCTCCTGATTGGACTCCAGATTCCTAGTCTCTCCCTTCTTCCTTCTATCCTCCACAGTCCAATCAAAATTATCTTCCAAAAAGCAATGTCCAAAACCCCAAAAATCCATGTCCTCTTTTCCAAGAGATTTCAATGGTTCCATGATATCTCCAGGGTGAAATACAGGCACCCCAGCTTGGCAATAAAAGTATTATAGATTTAATGTCTTAAGGGACTTTAGTGATAATTTAAACTGACTCCCACATTTTAAAAATGATCCAACTAATTCTTAAAGATGATATTTGGTATTCCCAGAATGCATCACAATGTATGGTATATAGTAGGCGTTTAATAAAAGTTGACTGACTATATGTAACATTCCTTCAATACAATGCTATCCTTGAGAGCAGCACATGTTCTTTCATTTTGGCTTTGTGTTACCAGCTCCTGACACTAAGTTACACATAATAGTAAATTAGGAAAAATATTACTGGTTTGAGATTGGATCGTGTAATATTGTATGACAATTACCTATATTGTTGTCACCATCTTACTGGATGGTGAGTTCCCTGAGGGCAAGAACTATGTCTTAGTAGAAATTTCTACTTTCCCTAGTGCCTATTACAATACTCTGTATACAAAAAATGCTTCATAAAGGTTTGCTATATTATAAAAGAAAATTCTTCAGAATTTAAATAGTGTGCAGTGTTCTGATCACTCTACATGTAGGTTTAGAGATTGTGTATAATAATTTTTGACTTTGCTATCTCAGTGACAGATGATTCAAATACCACTTGACCTATCCAACAAGTGTGTAATTTAATGCAATCTTAGGCTACAAGTAGACCAGAGTAAGATGTTCTTTCTAATATTGACAGGGATGTAGCTGCCTGAATGCTCCTGGAAGAAAACAGAAGGTGAATCCCATATCATTGACATTTTGAAATGTAATAGAAGCAGCCAATGGAAGCATTTGAAGTGTCTACAGAAGTCATGTGTAGTGTGGAGACAGAGAACCTGATCCTAGCTTTCTCACTCATTATCTGTGTCACCTTATTGAAGTCACCAAACCTATCTATGCCTCATTTTCCTCGTACATAAAAAAGGGAGTTGGGCTTGATGACCCTGACAGGTTCTTCCAGATATAAATCCACCATCTCTTCAACTTCCTAAGTTTTTACAGATAGAGAAACTGAAACCTTAAGCAGAAAATAAGTAGCTCAGTGTGATACAGATTAATAAGTGCCAGCACCAGAATTTGAAAGCAGGTCTCTGACTCCAAATTGAATCATCTTTCAATTTGAGTACCACTGCAGAATTTTAGTTTGGAGATGACGATGGTCAGATTCCTGCATAAGAAAGGTGAGTCTGGCAGTGATATACTCATTTACATTTCAGGAGGTTGAGGGGAAAAAACAGTAAAAACAGGAAGGAATGGGAGAAGACAGATGGATAATGAAAATCTGGAAGGGCAAGGAAGCTGATAGTGGGACTGGAGAAAAGTGAATTTGTCTACGAGATTATAAATAAATAAGGCACAGGAATATTTAACCGAAATGACATGAGATGAGAAAAAGAGGGAAATGTTTAAAAAAAGTGTTTTCTCTGTAGGTGAATGGTCTTACCACCAAAATCCTAGGCACTGTTAAATGACAGCATCAGAAATGGGTATCACCTGAAATAATATTAAAGATTCATTATTATGTTCTGGTCACTGTACCCTAAGGAAGTACACGGCCTTTCCATCTGACCTGGCAACTAAAACTTCTTCTATGTGTTGCCTCCCACTACTAGAAAGTGAGCTCCCTGAGGGTAGGGACTAGATTGTTTTTCTTTTCCATTTTTATCCTTGGTGCTTAGCACCAATACCTAGCATAGTATTTTGCATATAATGAATGCTTAATAAACTTCCATTTCATTTATTGATTCATTCAATTAATATATTACTTGCAATATGTATTAGTAATCATATGTATTTAATTTTATCAAATTGATGTCCAATTAGCAAAGAGAATAGAAACACTTGAGAATCATTATTCAAAGATGATTTTTAGTTTAATTTTTTTCCTTTCCAGGATAAAATATAAAGCTTTTTTTTATTTGACATTTAAATCCATTCATAAACTGACTCCAACTTCTCTTTCCAGACTTGCAAGATTTTTCATTGTTTCCACTAATGCATTGTTTGTTTCAATCAAACTGGCCAACTTGTCCCTTATATGTAGCATTCCATTTCCTTTCCCTGGGACTTTGCTTAGGACTGGGACACTCTTATGCTTTGCCTCTGACTGGAGGAATCCCTACCTCCCTTCAAAGTTCACTATAAGCATCACTTCCTTTCCTTGACTGTTAGTACTTTGTCATCAAAAAATCACCTTGAATACATTTTGCATTTAATTTCCTCTACACATGCCTTCTCCCCAATGAGAAACAGAATGGAAACTTCATGAGGACAAGGGACTCTGCATTTTTACCATTAAACCTCCAGTGCCCAACGTTTGAGTGCTTACAATTATCCACCTAATTGAATTGCTCTTGATCCTAACCTGGGCTGCCTCAGTCACTGCAGAAGGCTGCAATGCTTGTGGGGGTGCCACCTGGCAAGTGCTTCTTCAGGTGATGTTCCTCCTCCCCCGTATCATGGTCCTCTTAGAGAACAAAGGACAAACAACAATGACCCTCAGCCCTCTACAGCAGCCTTAGCTACCAAAGTTCTACAAAAGTCAGTTCTTGCCATGAAAGACCCTGCTGTTGTCATATGGTTCAATATCAGAAAGAGGATTTTTTTTAATTCATAAAAATGACACATAAGAAGGTATATCATTGTCATCTCGTTTGCTTAAGTACTTAAAATTTTTTTAAAACTCATTTATTTAAATACTCTTCTTCCTCACTGACTAAGAATATGTTTCATAAATCAATTAGAAGGTATTAGAACAGTTGCCTTCTTTATTTGATTCATTTGAGGGAGGCAATCAGGGGTAAGTGTCTTGCCTAGGATCATACAGTTAATAAATATCCCAGGTCAAATTTGAACTCAGGACCTCCTGACTCCAGGGCCCATGCTTGATTCACTATACCATTTAGCTACCCTTTGTCTTCCTTATTTTTTTTAAAACATCATCTCCTACAAGACACAGAATGCCCTTTCCTTCCTCTGACCTTACTAGCTTAGACAGATCATTCTTTATTCCATTCTATGATTCATTATCACTTTTTCATGATGTCTAACCCTCCATGCTTTTGAATATGTCATGTTGTTCCCCATGTTTTATCTCCTTCTCTTCCTCTTCCTCCCCACCAGATAGTAATTACCATGAGGAAAGGCACCATGATTTCATTAACTCCATATTGCCTTCAGTAAGGAGAAGTTTAATAAAGGATTGTTTAATGAATGAAGGATGGTAATTGGGATCTGTTGTATATTCAACAGCACTCATTCAAGCAAAGGGCCTGGTAAAACAGGAAAGAGACTGGGCATTGGATTGGGGATGGGGAGATTTGGATTCCGATTCCAGTTCAGCCATTTAGAGCTGTGCAACAGAAACTCTCTGGGCATTGACTTTCTCAAACACAAAATGAGGAGCGTTAGACTAGAATGGGAGGCAGGCAGGTGGTTCAGCTGATAAAGCACTGGGTTTTCAGGAAGACCTGAGTTCAAATCCAGCTTTACACACTTACTAACTCTGTGACCCTGGGCAAGTCAATTAACCACTCCAGTATCTTTGCCAAGAAAACCCCATGGACGGTATGTTCCTCCTGCCTCCATGGGGTAAGGAAGAGTCAGACACAACTGATGAACACAATAGACTACAAAAGCCCCTTCCTATTCTACAATATGATGCTATCATCTAAGAGGAATGTATGCTGCAGTCCAAGTCCAGTGAGAAACATTCTTAACTCTGGGATATGTACAAATTAGAGGCACCTGGTGGCAGAATGGATAGAGTGATGGACCTGGAATTAGAAAAAAAATCCTGAGTTCAACTCTGACTTCAGACACCTGCTAGATATGTAACCCTAGGCAAGTCATTTAACCTCAGTTTGCCTCAATTTCCTCAAATGAAAAGTGGGGATGCTAATATCATCTACCTCCCAGGGTTGTTGCTAGGATCAAATGAGATAATATTGGAAAAAGCACTTAATAGAGCTCCTGGCACATAGTAGGTGTTATATAAATATATATTCCTTTCCCTTTATTTCTCCTCCCCAATCAGCTAACTTCTCAGCTTTCACACCTTTCATGCCATTGGGTTAGTGACTGTGTCTAGCAGCCTTTATAAGCAGTCCATTCATTACAAACTCTGCCGGTGATGGGCTCAATCACTTATATTCCCTTTCTCAGGAAAGCCCAGTGTTGTCAATTGCCATGTTGAATTTTCCTAGTTTCATCTACTCTCTCTTAGTGTCTCACAATCTGCTGGCCTCATTTGGGACATCTGGAGAAATCTGTCTGCTCCCCAGGAGCTAGGTAAACATTAACTGAGACTTTCTTGAAGTGGGGAAGGAAGGAGGTGGTTAGAGGGAGAATGTCTGTGAATCATTTTGTTGAGTTTCATGATGGATTGTTGCCATCTTTTTGACTCCATAAGATAAAAGAGGAAAGAGAATTACAAGATTTTATATTCTTGTATTTAAGAGCATTCTTCAATATGTCAGGGATTAGCCTTGCCCTTAGCTATTGTATCTAAAAGCTAATTAAATCTGACTGACTAGTTGATATTAACAGTTAATCATGGAGGGAAGAACACTGGAGGTGGTTTATGATCTTATATAACTAGACAACCGTTGAGGATTACCCCCCTAGACCGCTTAGAGGAGGTGTGGCAGCATCTTCTTCACCAGGACTTGACTAGCCAGGAGAAATGGGGATTGGAGAGTAAACTCAGATGCCAAGTACAAAGGGTGGGGTGGGTGAGTGGGTGATTAAACTCAATTAAATTATATCAGTCACTTATGAAGTGCCTACTAAGTTCAGAGTGCTTTTGGGTAGACAGCCACCACCTTCACTCAAACAGAAGTAATACATTTGGCAAGTTCCAAATCTGTAGATTCATTAGCCTAGTCAGGATAAGCATAACAACAGAGATAGCATGAAATGGAAGGGTTGTACTTTAGTATCTGCAGGGCTCATTTCTCTTTCATTGCTGCTCTCCCCTTGCTCCTCCCTCCCTCAAACCATGGCAAAATTTCTTTAAAGGTCTTTCTTTATGCCTGCCATATACAGAATAACTGTCGGGGGTCGGTCCTGACTGCCTGGGCGGAGAGGGGCTTCCCCAGGAGTGGCCTCCAGCCAACCAGGGGAGGACACGACCCGGGATAAGGGATAGTGCCTCCCTAGGATTGGTCTGGAGGGGCTTGCTCCAATGGGATGTAGGCCTCGCCCTCGGGGTGGATCGGGATGGCTACCCGGAACTAGAACCCTACTTAAACCAACGCCCTGGGCTGTTCGGGGGATTCCTCTGCACTCAATAAAATATATGCCTCCTGAAGTAGTGTCCGACTGAGTCCCTCCGCCGAGTCCCCTGGGGAGGGAAACCGGAGACGTCCGGAGCAGAAGCCCACTGGGAGAGAGTCACCTGAAGGACCCGGACCCGGGTCAAATAACCTCTGAGCAAAGATGGAAATTAGGAAGGACACTGGATTGTGGTTGGACCTAAAGTTGAATCCTTGGTCTGTTACTTATGATTTGTGTAGCCTGGGACCCATCACTTCACACTTTTGGTCCTCTGTTTCCTCATCTGTAAGATAAAAGGGTTGGATTAGATAATCTCTAAGGTACCTTTCAACTCTAGATCCATGATCCTTTCAAGTTCTCAAGTTCCCTGAATTCTTTTCTCTATGATCTATTATAATCTAGAAACACTATTTTAAGGGGAAATAGATCCCTCAAATTCATTCGTTTGAAGAAAACAATCCACTCCAAATCTAATATTCTTTCATTTTTATGATGTCAATTGCTGTCCATGAGTGGGTTTTTAAAATATGTTTCTTTTCAAATTTAACCATGTGAGATTGGATAGTCCCTCTATGAAAGTCTTCTAGCATCTTATGGTATTGAAGACTAAGGACTGGACTGAAGACTAAGCCAGAGGAGTATAAATCTCACCAAGTTGAAAAACATCTTTGACTACAGGCCAACCTAGGGATGGAGCTTTTGACTGACACATGAGCTTGTCAGAAGGGTTCATCGTCTTTTTATGTCTGGCCATGAGCTGACACATATTTCTGTCTGTAAAAGCTCATAAAGACAATATATTAAGGCACATAGGGGTGGAAGTTTTAGCCTATGAAGGCAGTACCCACATCAATAACATCATGGATCTTTTGAGATGTTGAACTAATTTTTAAGGTTAATAAAATTCAGAAACTGTAAAGCTTGGTGGGTTAAGGAAGGTTTTTCACCTTCATCTTTTAAAAATTATTTTCCTTTCTTAAATTTATCCCTAACAATTTATTTTACAGATGAAGTAATTGAGTCCCAGGGAAATTAAATGCTTTGCCTCTGGTCAGAGAGATAGTAAGCCTCAGGGCCTAGACTTGAATTCAGGTCCTTTCATGCCTAAGCCAGAAAACTTTTTACTTTATATTCTTGTTCTTTTTTTTCCTTTAATATAAATTTATTTATTAAACATTTTTTACATTCATTTTCACAAAACTTTGGGTTCCAAATTTTCTCCCCATTTATCCCCTACCCCTACCCCAATACACCAAACATTCTAATTTTCCCTATCACCAATCTGTCCTCTCTTCTATCATCCCTCCCTTCTCTTATCCCCATCTTCTCTTTTGTCCTGTAGGGCCAGATGACTTTCTATTCCCCATTAACTGTACTTCTTGTTTCCTAGTAGCAAGAAAAATACTCAACAGTTTTTCCTAAACCTTTGAGTTCCAAATTCTCCCCATCCCTCCCTCCCTACCCATTCCTTTTGGGAAGGCAGGCAATAAAATATAGGCCATATCTGTGTAGTTTTGCAAATGACTTTGATAATAGTCGTGCTGTTTAAGACTAACTGCATTTCCCTCCATCCTATCCTGCCCCTCATTGTTTCTATTCTCTCTTTTAATCCTGTCCCTCTCCAAGTGTTGACGTCACATTGTGCCCTCCTCCCATTGCCCTCCCTTCCATCATCTCCCCCACCCTGCTTATCTCCTTCTCCCCCACTTTCCTGTATTGTAAGATAGGTTTTCATACCAAAATGAGTGTGCATTTTATTCCTTCCTTTAGTCGAATGTGATGAGGGTAAACTTCATGTTTTTTTCTCAGCTCTCCTCTTTTTCCCTCCACTAAAAAGTCTCCTGCTTGCCTCTTGAATGAGAGATAATTTGCCCCATTCCATTTCACCCTCTCTCCTCCCACTACATTTCTCTCTCACCATTTACCTTAATTTCTTTTAAGATATGGTACCATCCTATTCAATTCACTCTGTGCTCTCTGTCTCTGTATGTGTGTGCCTGCGCGCACGTGTGTGTGTGTGTGTGTGTGTATGTGTGTGTGTGGTCCCAACAACTACCTAGATACTGAAAATTTTTAAGAATTAGAAATATTGTCTTTCCATGTAGGAATGTAAACAGTTCACCTTTGGTAAGTCCCTTATGACTTCTCTTTGCTCTTTACTTTTTCATGCTTCTTCTCATTCTTGCATTTGAAAGTCAAATTTTCTTTTCAGCTCTGGTCTTTTCATCAAGAAGGCTTGAAAGTCCTCTGTTTCATTGAAAGACCATATTTTCCCCTGAAGTATTATACTCAGCTTTGCTGGGTAGGTGATTCTTGGTTTAAGTCCTAGTTTCTTTGACCTCTGGAATGTCCTATTTCATGCCCTTCAAACCCTTAATGTGGAAGCTGCTAGATCTTGTGTTATCCTGATTTTATTTCCACAATACTGGAACTGTTTCTTTCTAGCTGCTTGCAATATTTTCTCCTTGACCTGGGAACTCTGGAATTTGGCCACAATATTCCCAGGAGTTTCTCTTTTTGGATCTCTTTCAGGTGGTGATCGATGGATTCCTTCAATACTTATTTTGCCCTCTGGTTCTAGACTATCAGGGCAATTTTCCTTGATAATTTCATGAAAGATGTTGTCTAGGCTCTTTTTTTACTCATGGCTTTCAGGTAGTCCCATAATTTTTAAATTGTCTCTCCTGGATCCATTTTCCAGGTCAGTTGTTTTTCCAATGAGATATTTCACATTCTTTTCCATTTTTTCATTCTTTTGGTTTTGTTTGGTGATTTCTTGGTTTCTCATAAAGTCATTAGCCTCCATCTGTTGCATTCTAATTTTGAGAGAACTATTATCTTCAGTGAGCTTTTGAACCTCTTTTTCTATATGGCTAATTCTGCTTTTGAAAGCATTCAGTGATTAAGTGATTTACCCAGGGTCATATAGCTGTTAAGTGTCCAAGACTGGATTTAAACTCAGGTCTTCCTGACTTTAAAACTGATTTTCTAGAGACTGTCCCACCTAGCTGACATCCTAGTTTTCTGGGCAACCCCATTAGATTCTACATTGCAGACACCAAATTGCATTGGTAGAGGGATTTCTCATACCAGAAGCTGCTATAACCAATAAAATCACAGGTTTGTATACTTCCCTTCATAAATAATGATGAGTACAGAGAGTAATGAGACTTGTAATTTCATTTATCTAGCAAACACTTTAAGAGAAAATTCTCTCTGCCAATATAGGTCAGCACTTTCTCTGCAGTTTATACTTTCAGAGAGTTACCTATGACATGGAGAGGATAAATGAGTGGCACAGGGTCATGCAGTTAGTATGTGTCAAAGGCAGGGTTTGAACCCAGGACTTCTGGGTTTAGAGGTCAGATTCCTCTCCTTTATGACATTCAAAATTCTTATCTTGCAATAATAATTGTTAATAGCTGACTGTCAGAGAAATGAATCAAATGAAAAGGTGTATATATCAAGTACTCTGTAAATCTCAATTAGATTGTGCAGTTTTTACATATTTGTGATGTGATGTGGTTTGACTGGCTCCTATTCTTCTAGTCTTAGCATTTTCAAGCTTGTCCTAGTGGCACAGGAACCCCTTTCTACAACCGAGTGAAATGTGAAATATTACCATTTCTTTCAGTAAAGACAAGTTTGACTTTCCCAAGGCAACACCCTGCCTCCTGTTTGATGGAGACTGAGCATTAACTCCAGAGAATGGAACAGGACAACGATGTAATTTGTGACAAGGTCAACCAAATGCAGGAAAGGACAAAGAAAATCCACTCCTTTTTCTGGATGGAAGGAGAAGAGGTGCCAAGGGGGCCTTACCCTTAGCTAGACGCTAATCTGATGCTGCTGATTGGGGATTGGGTTGAGATGGTGCGATGAGGGGGTGGGGGAGGAAAGAAGGGAGAAAAACCAAAGGCAAGTGCTGGCAAACTGAGTGTGAATTCTGAGTGTGCTCCCAAAATAGGAATATTTGTGTCTGGAGCCACATAGGCTACCCCTGGAGCAAGCGGTATGAAATGTACATGCATGTCAAAGGGGTGGGCCAAGGAGAAGGTCACCCGGCATGAGAAAGAAGACCATCTGGTAACTTCTAAAGTGCAGCGACTGGTTCTTCTAATGGATTAGGTGCAAATCTCCATTATTTCTATGCTGGCGAAGGACTTTGTGTGCTCTTGACCTACTCTAATCTCAGGGTGAAAGTCCCAGTTGTCCTCTCCTAGGCCTAGTACCTTTACTGAATCTCTGTGAATTTGCCTTTTGGCCCTTTCTTGCTCTGATGAGCAAGTTTCCAGCCTTGTGGAGACAACCACAACTAAGGTATGCACCTAAGGAGGTGAGCAGACTACCAGTGTCGTTCAAGACTGAGAATCCTGAGTTCTGGGTTCTATTTCTGATTTCCTGATTTGGAAAGTGATAAAACACCCCTCTTCTCTTCCCGACTGTGACAAGGAATATGAGGTTGATGAGGTTTTTATTAATTGATATAGTCTTATTTCTGGAAAATAATTTTCATGATAACAGCATTTGTATAGCTTATAGTTTAAGGACTGCAAAGTGCCCTACACATATTGTTTTCCTTGATCCCAGAAAGAACCCTGGGAGGAAGGCATTATTATCCTTATTTAATTGACATTTAGTAACTTATTCAGGGTCAAACATCTAATAAGTGTTTGAGGCAAAATTCCCTGACCCCTGCTCCAATTTTCTATCTCTCTGTCCATTGTACCAGCGTGTAGTTATTAAGCACCTACTTACTGTGTGCTTCCACTTACCATCTTTTCATTGTCTTTGGAGTGTTAATACATTGCAAACAAACAAAAGCAAAGATGTACCACAGTATATACAGTCATCAATGATCAGTGAATTGTCCAGGTGTTAACACTGGTATCTTTCCAATGCAAATAGTGAGCAAAGTGCCTACCATGTTGGTTGGCACCCTTTGGCAAACTTTTAGGAGGATGTGGGTGTGAGTCATACAGAATAGACCATCATGGATAAATTGTGATCTGCATTGCTGGAGGGAATAGTCACATGAGTGAGAACTTAAATCCATTTCAAAATTGGCAGAGCACTGTGTAAAGCTGAGACCTGAGAGCTTTGTCACATTTCTGGGAATGTGTCCCCATCTTTAAATGAGAGGGCTAAGCTAGGTCACTACTCATGTTTTTGTACACCTCTAAAGTTAGCAGAAGAAAATGGGGCTGAAAAAAGTGAAACAATTTGTCTAAGGTCATTCAGCTAAAAGGTGTCATAGTGAGGATGTGGCCTTGGATCTCCTGCATTCCAGTCATCTCTCTCGCTCTCTCTCTTTCTCTCTTTCTCCTCTCTTCTTCTTTTCTCCCTTTCTTTCTCCAACTTTTCTCTCACTGTGTGTATGTATGCTCATAATATACATATACAATACACAGACATACATACCAAACAAAACATTTTTAAATATAAATTTATTTAACTTTTTACATTCATTTTCACAAAATTTTGGGTTCCAAATTTTCTCCCCATTTATCCTCTACACCCACGCCAATACACCAAGCATTCTAATTTTCCCTATCACCAATCTGCCCTCTCTTCTATCCTCCCTCCCTTCTCTTGTCCCCATCCTCTTTTGTCCTGTAGGGCCAGATGACTTTCTATTCCCCATTAACTGTATTTCTTGTTTCCTAGTAGAAAGAACAATACTCAACAGTTGTTCCTAAAACTTTGAGTTGCGAATTCTCCCCATCCCTCCTTCCCTACCCATTCCCTTTGGGAAGGCAGGCAATTCAATATAGGCCATATCTGTGTAATTTTGCAAATGACTTAGATAACAGTCGTGTTGTGTAAGACTAACTATATTTCCCTCCATCCTATCCTGCCCCCCATTGTTTCTATTCTGTCTTTTGATCCTGTCTCTCCCAAAGTGTTGACTTCAAATTGCTCCCTTCTCCCATTGCCCTCCCTTCCAGCATCCCTCCCTCCCTGCTTATCTCCTTCTCCCCCACTTTCCTGTATTATAAGATAGGTTTTCATGCCAAAATGAGTGTGCATTTTACTCCTTCCTTTAGTCGAATGTGATGAGGGCAAAGTTCATGTTTTTTTCTCAGCTCTCCTCTTTTTCCCTCCACTAAAAAGTCTCCTGCTTGCCTCTTGAATGAGAGATAATTTGTCCCATTCCATTTCACCCTCTTTCCTCCCACTACATTCCTCTCTCACCGTTTACCTAAATTTCTTTTAAGATATGGTCCCATCCTATTCAGTTCATTCTGTGCTCTCTGTCTTTGTGTGCGTGCATGTGTGTGTGCGTGCACATGCGTACATGTGTGTGCGTGTGTGTGCGTGCGTGTGTGTGTGTGGTCCCAACAACTACCTAGATACTGAAAAGTTTTAAGAATTACAAATATTGTCTTTCCATGTAGGAATGTAAACAGTTCACCTTTGGTAAGTCCCTTATGACTTCTCTTTGCTCTTTACTTTTTCATGCTTCTTCTCATTCTTGTGTTTGAAAGTCAAATTTTCTTTTCAGCTCTGGTCTTTTCATCAAGAATGCTTGAAAGTCCTCTGTTTCATTGAAAGACCATATTTTCCCCTGAAGCATTATACTCAGTTTTGCTGGGTAGGTGATTCTTAGTGTGAGTCCTAGTTCCTTTGACTTCTGGAATATCCTATTCCACGCCCTTTGATCCCTTAATGTGGAAGCTGCTAGATCTTGTGTTATCCTGATTTTATTTCCACAATCCTGAAATTGTTTCTTTCTAGCTACTTACAATATTTTCTCCTTGACCTGGGAACTCTGGAATTTGGCTACAATGTTCCTAGGAGTTTCTCTTTTTGGATCTCTTTCAGGCGGTGATCGATGGATTCCTTCAATACTTATTTTGCCCTCTGGATCTAGAATATCAGGGCAATTTTCTTTGATAATTTCATGAAAGATGATGTCTAGGCTCTTTTTTTGATCATGACTTTCAGGTAGTCCCATAATTTTTAAATTGTCTCTCCTGGATCTATTTTCCAAGTGAGTTGTTTTTCCAATGAGATATTTCACATTCTCTTCCATTTTTTCATTCTTTTGGTTTTGTTTGGTGATTTCTTGGTTTCTCATAAAGTCATTAGCCTCCATCTATTGCATTCTAATTTTGAGGGAACTATTCTCTTCAGTGAGCTTTTGAACCTCTTTTTCCATTTGGCTAATTCTGCTTTTGAAAGCATTCTTCTCCTCATTGGCTTTTTGAACCTCCTTTGCCAATTGAGTTAGCCTATTTTTCAATGTGTTATTTTCTTCAGCATTTTTTGGGTCTCCTTTAACAAGGTATTGACCCATTTTTCATGCTTTTCTTGCATCTCTCTCATTTCTCTTCCCAATTTTTCCTCCACCTGTCTAACTTGATTTTCAAAATCCTTTCTGAGCTCTTCCATGGCCTGAGCCCATTGCATATCTATTTCGGTGTTTGGGGTACAGAGGCCTTGACTTCTATGTCTTTCCCTGATGGTAAGCGTTGTTCTTCCTCATCAGAAATGAAAGGAGGAAACATCTGTTCACCTTGAAAGTAGCCTTCTATGGTCTTATTTTTCTTCCCTTTTCTGGGCATTTTCCCAGCCAGTTACTTGACTTCTGAGATTCCTCTCCACCCCCGCCTATATCCGCCCAGCTAGTCCTTGGTGTCTGAGATTCAAATGCTGTTCCCCAGCATCAGGGCTTTCAGCAGTGGGCTGTGAGTTCGGAGGTAGCTTACAGTGAGTCTTTCTACCCCAGCATCTTGGCTTCTCCCCCAAACAAAACATTAAAGGAGGCAAGCATAATGGTCTCAGTACAATCTAGGGAGGAAGCTAAGTTTTATTTTCTTTTAGGTTTTATTTTTCTTCCTCCCCTATTTGGTTGGAGTTATACTGGGACTCAGATAAGACTTTTGACTTCCCATGGTTGTGTATTCTGCCATTAGGATGACTAAAGCCTCAGTTTAATTCAGATGAATTCATTCTGGTGATAGATAGGCAAGTGAGCCCTTAGCTTTGAATGATATATTTGGTCATGTGAATTTTGCAGTAAACTCTTTACAATTCTAAGAAGTCAAACTGTTCTCATAGGAGGTAATGTGGTCCAGTGGACAAAGCACTGAGGGTTGGGGGGAGATAAGGATACTTGCAAACTGTGACGTACTCCCACCCTAATCATTTGACTTTAGAGAAGCATCTTGTTTTCAATTTGATGAGCAATTATTATATACAAGGCACTGATCTGGTGCTTGGAGTACAAACATTCCATCAAAGTCCTTATGTAATAATTAATAATAGTGATAAGTCTACCTCAGACATTTACTAGCTGTGTGACCCTGGGTAAATCACTTAAGCCTCTTTTCCTTCATCTTCTCTGCTGGACAAAGAAAGGGAAAACCACTCCAGTATGTTTACCAAGAAAACCCCAAATAGAGTCATGAAGAGTCCAACATGACCAAAACAATGCACAGCAGCAGCAGCAAACTCTTGTTAGCTAAGTTTGCCTAACTGGGACTTAGTTTATTCATTTGTAAAAGGAGAGAGGATTAGGGCAGATGGACCTCAGAGGTCCCTTCTAACTCTTGATCAAGGATCCCATGACCTTTTCATTTGGATTAAGATTGTATTGTCTTATTAATGGGAGCAGGAATGGTAGAAGGGGGAGAGAAACTCTCATTAGGAAAAAATATGGAAGAAAGAATTTATTTTTTTAAACTGAAAATATTTTTCAGTTAGCTTCTTTTGCTTCCTAAAAAAAGAGAGCATAGGCCCCTAGTATCCAATCCATGCTAGAGGAGAGACATTCACTGTGCTTATGAGGCAATATAGCCCAGAGGCAGGAAGTATGATTCATTTTCAGGTAATTCCTTCTGAAACCATTGCTCTGAACCAACATTTTACTAGTGCTGGTCAAAGAATCAAAGGAAATAAGAGTCACACCTTCCTCAGTCTCCTCCCTGACCCCACCACCGATTTTTTTTTTTACACACAAGGAAAACCTTTAAACTTTACCTATTACATTTGGACCAAACAGCAACTGAGCAATTTCAAAGCCATTCTAGAAGAAATTCACCACATCTGATGTTTTACATTAAAATTTCTACCATCCATCATTGTAATAAATTATCCATATGATTTGTCCATCATAGCCTGAGAACAAAATGCTATCTTGTCTCCTTGATATTGGGCTGAAAAACTCCCTTTTTCTTTCTAGTCTTTTTTTTCTTTGAAGTTGTTCATAGCACGCAAGGTCTAGCATCCAGAGTAATTAGACTAAGCCATGCAGAAATCCCAGTGGAAGTGGCAGGTAGGATAATGTTTGCTGCATTAAAAACTTAAAAAGAAATCTCAGTGTTTTAGAGGACAAGAAGGTGAATAAATCCTGATGAGGCAGATTAAACATGTGAATCCGTTTAGTTTGAACCAACAAACCTCCGTGCTTCATTCCCCTTCCCAATCCTTCAATTCAACCTTAAATTTAAAAAACAAAACAAAACGTTGAGGTAGTATTTTGACAGGGCCATGCAAAATAGCTGCAAACCAAAGGACACTTCTGTTAATGATTATGGTGGAGATAATATCTTTGTTGTTGCCCACAACAAGAACAAAAGACAAAAACCTAGAAGTCAGCAATGCATTAAATTACCAGCATCTTTAATGCATTACATGGAACAGTGGATGGAGTGCTGGGTCAGGAGTCAGAAAGATTCATCTTTGTACGTTAAAATCTGATCTCAGATTATTCCTAGCCATGTGACTCTGGGCAAACCATTTCATCTTGCTTGCCTCAGTTTCCTCTTCTGTAAAACGTGTTGGAGGAGGAAATGGCAAACCACTCTGTTATCTCTGCCAAGAAAATCCAAAATAGGATCATGATAAGTTGAACACAACTGAAAAGACTAAGTTATAATAACTAATTCAGTTATTCTGGGAAAGTTTTATAACCATGTGGAATCATATCAATTCATCACTTTAGAGCTGGAAATGATCTCACAAGTCATCTAATTCAACACTCTCATTCCACAATGAGGAAACTGAGGCGCAGGAAGATTAAATTGTTTACCCAAGGTTACAAAGCAGAACTGGAATTCAAAGCAAGGTCCTCAGACTCTAACTCTAATGCTTTCTTCTGTCTGCCTTCCCTCGTCATTCTAATTAAATTGACTACTAATTATTTCCTAAACTCAACCATTCTATGTTTATACAAATTGGTTCAACCAATACCTTACCTAGACCTTGCAGAAATCATAGAGGGGGATACCTTCTAAGACTCAAGTCAGGTACCCTCTCCCCAAAGGAGGGCTTTGGCTTTTACTTACTGGGGTCCATACTTCCTCTTCCCATAGAATGTAAGTTTTTTGCGGGTAAGAGATTTTTAAGAGTTTGGTTCTCTGTTTTGATATTCCCAGCATTATACATACCTAGCACTGTGTCTGGTATAATAGGGGCTTAATAAATTCTTGATTGATTGATTTCCTGATTCTCTCCCCCACAATAATTCTCCGTTATTGGTGCTTTTTGTCCCTCCTCAAATTTCTTCATTCATCATTGTATTTATATAACCTCCCACCCTCCAAAGTGGAAGTTCTCTTTTTCTTCGTAATCAGTGCCAAGCACTGTCATTTGCAAATAGCAGGAGATTTCTTTTTTAAAGTTTGAGTTGAACTTAACTGAGTTGAATTCAATGGTTTTTATCCTCTGCTTTATTTTGTTTCTGGAAATGTTACGTATAAATGTGTTCCTAAATGATTAAAAAGGGTTATTGGGGACCAGCAGATTTTTTCAACATCTGCACAGATGTTTCCTCATGTGCTTATCAGCAAATGGGTTTAATTTTATAGAAGGAAAAAGAGAGAGACAGACAGACAGAGAAATAAAGACATAGAGAAACATAGGCAAGAGAGTCAAAAAGAGAGACAGAAAGGTAGAGAGAGATGGAGACAGACAGACAGGATAGATGTGTGTCAAAATGTTTATATTTAGGTACTTGTACACATATTCACCATTCTTTCTTTATCACTAATTACGGTGACTTGTGTTTTAGCCTGGGTCTCTCACACCCAGGGAATTTTCAGAGCCTATGAGAAGTAGGCACCTAGATGCTATAGTATGTAGAGGGCTGGACTTCAAATTTCAGTAGCATGTTTGTCATTTGTAGCCACGGTCTTCTATTTAACTTATATGCTGTTAAATTATTTTTAAGAATACACTTGATGCATTTTTGCATTGTTTTCTTCTGTCCATGCTTGTAAATAACTTGCTTTCTGTTGTTGGGTAGTTTTGATTAGGGAACCTTGAGCCAGACAGATCTGCCTGGGGGTCCGTGTGTGCCTGGGTTTCTCAGGCACAAACTACAGTAAGATTAAATCAGGCCCTGATCCTCCAAGAATCTTTATGAGAGGAACGAAGATGACCTTCCCAGGCCATTCAACTGCCCCAGGAGGTCATTAACAGAGTGCTGACTATTTTGTCAGCTCTCATTGTTTAATTAGATCACAGCTGAGGTCTCAGTTCTAAAATTCTTTTGTCACATGCCAAAGTTTTTTTTCCTTAGGTTGGGATATTTTTTAAACAGCAGGCAGTACAAGGCAATTGACAAAATAATTTAATTTAATATTTGCAATATGCCCTTGATTACAAAGAAGGAAAAGAAAAAAAAAATGGACCCTGTATTATGAATTAAAATGTGGCTTCTGACAGCCAAAGACTTCTAGCTGACAATCCCCAAAACCTAGTTCGGAGAGAAATGGATGAGTGTGGTTCAAAATTTCTAAAAGAGTGCTAATTTGGGCTATAAAGCTGCTTGATTAAAGAGATCAGTGTTCCTGTTTCAGATAGAGCTCCTTTGTCACCTTTCCTCAGTAGGATACAACCTTAGCACTAACCCCCCAAACATGACCCAGGCTCCCTACACCAGGAAAAGTGTAGAGATTGTTAAATCTCATGGAAACCTCTGGCTCACAGCCCTGGCCTGGCACAGTTTTGTCTGTTTGTGTTGAATCATATAAATTAATTGAATCAAGAAAAAGAAAGGGGAGAGACCCATGAGGTCAATATCAGGGCATCTTCTGCCAACAGAATACTTTTCTCTCTCCCTCAACAACTCATCTGCTCCTAGTGCTGGAATGGATACTGTCCACTTTGAAATGATTGAAGTGTGGGAATTTCCTTCACACCTTCTCAAGTCCAGTGGGTCCATTCCAGGGGATTTTTTTGCCCTCTTCTTCCAAATAGCATCCTATCTTTTCTTTAGCTGAATCCTATCCCATACCTGCCAGAAAGACCAGTCTGAATGAGTCTTCTTAGCATTTACAACCCATTGATTATTTTTGTAACTGGTATCCCCCTTCATGATCTTCATTTGGTCAAGCTATATAAGATATATATATATATAGATATATACACATATATACATATATATATATATTTAGCTATTTTAATGTTTTCTTATAATTTTCTTTCTCTAGCTCCTTTTCTCCCCTTGCAGAGATAGTTGTTTGCTATTTTCCATGGGGATCATTAAATGACTTAGCTTCATGCTGACCCTGAGGAATATATCTATAAATAGAGACTAACCACCATGTTGACACGCTGTCTTACATGGCAACTCCCATCTAAGGTCCAGGATTCAAACTCATCATATGCTGCTGTCTGTTTTTGGGGAACTACCAAAATCACAAGAGGCTCTAATGAGTACCTCTGTTCCTTTATTCTACCAGCGACTATCAGTCATTCGGTATATTAACCAATATATTCAGAAGTTCAATAGATTAGCAATCACATCTCAAGTCATTTTCTTTTATTCCTGTTACATTTTGGTAATATTTTCAGACTTTATTTTGAATCAATCCATATGTATTTATTAGGACATCTTATATATTCCTCACACAGTGCTATTTGCTCTAGGAGATAGCAAAGCAACATAAAACATAATCTCCTCCTTCAAGATACTCTCAGTATACATGGGGAGATGAGGCGGATAGAGGTGAAACTCTTAGGGACAAGTCATTCAACACATCATTCAATAATCATTTATTAAGTGCTTACTATATGCTATGAATTTAACGTCTAGGTGGTGCAATGGATAGAGCCTTGGACCTAGAGTCAGGAAGACTCATCTTCTTGAGTTAAATCTGATCTCAGACACTTAAGAGCTGTGTGAACTTAAGTAAAATCACTTAACCCTATTTGCCTCAATTTCCTCATCTGTAAAATGATCTGGAGAAGGAACTGGCAAACCACTCTAGTATCTCTGCCAAGAAAATCCCAAAACGGGATCACAAAGAGTCAGACATAACTAATATGACTCAACAATGACATCAACAGGCATCACAAACTAAGGGTAAAAAGAAAGGCAATGTCTTAGCCCCATCTCAAGAAAATTCTAGAAGTATATAAGCAGGCACTAATTTGTAAAATGTAATGCAATCCAACAATTCTTAATTATTTGTCTTCTATATGCAAAGTTCTATCTTAAATATTGTACAAAAATTAAACAATCCCTGCCCTTAGGGAGTGTATATTCATTCTACTGAAAGGATGTGTATATGCATACGTATCTATCTATCTACACATATACGTATGTATATGGGTATGTCTATGTTTACATAGATATTACACATACTTATTATATACGTACATTTATATATGTATCATATACATATATGTATGCATCTATTCAAATATATGTGTACATTCATGCATGTGTGTGTGTATGTGTGTGTATCCCCCTCTATCTTTATTCTTAGTTCTAGCTCTATCCCTCCTTCCCTTTGTGGCTAAACTTCATAAGAAAGCCATGAATAACAGGTGCTCCTGTCTCATTTCTTCTCCCTTTCTTAACTCTTTGTGGTCTGGCTTTCAAACTCATCACTGAACAACAGTTACTCTGTCCCAAGTTAGTAGTGATCTCCACATGACCCAATCTTATGGCTTTTTCTCCATCCTTATGCTTCTTGGCTTCTCTGAACATTTGAACACCTAACCACCCTCTTTTCTGTGCTATTTGCTTCTTTCTAGGTTCCCCTGGCTCTGCTTCCTCCTGGTTTGCCTCTTCCCCATATTCCTGATCCTGATGTAACATTGCCCACCTTGTCCTTCACACAAGACTCTATCTCTCATCTTGGTTTGACTGGCTGTCCCCTTTGCCTTGAGTTCTCTTCCTCCTCATTTTTGGCTCCTCACTTCCTTGGCTTCATCCACCCAAAGTCCCTTCTACATGAAGCTTTGTCCCAGGAATCCTTAATCTTAATGACTTCTCTATTGCCAATTTTTCTGTATATACCTTGCATGTACATATGATACATATACTTGCATTTTGTCTCCACAATCGACTGTGAGAACATCTTGATTTTTACCTTTCCTTTTATCTTCAGTGGCATACAGTAGATGCTTAATAAATGTTAGTTAACCAACTAACTCTCTTGCTCTCTCTCTCGCATTCTCTGTGTCACACACACACACACACATACACACGCACACACACACACACACACACACATTTTTCAAAAAGAGAAACATTAACAACCAAGGTCACTAGGGAAGGTTTCCTGGAGAATAAATATAGCTCACGAGACAAGCCTTAAAGGAAATATGAGGCAGAGATGTAGCAAGAGTACATTTTAGGAATGGAGGACAGTCACATAGAAAGGCATGGAAGAAGGAGATAGTGCAAACATAGTTGTTTGCAGACCACATTCTTGTCTCCATTTTCACCATTACTTGAATACTTCAAGCGTCTATCACTTTATCAGTTTTATCAATTTTTACTTACACCAATGAAAGATGTAAGCATTTCAGAACTTAGTAGATAATATCTGAAAGTTATAGAGGCCCAAAATTCATCACTCTGCAGCCAAATAAGCAATAAACATCTTTGAACGTAACCATACTGGTCAATAACCACGAACTCCAGTGACCCAAATGGCAAAAGAGTTATTTAGTGGAGGTACAGGTGTGTGTATGTGCGTGATAGAGTCAGGTTGTAGCCCACTGTCAAGTGTTCAGTGTGAGCATCTATAATACAGAAATCAGAAAACCTACAAATCAAGCGCTGATTTTTTTAGCCTAAAGAAACTGAAGGAGAAAGTGTTAACATAGATTCAATTTAGAAGTTTGTTGGGCGTTCATTTTTTCCAGTGAAGTAAGTTCTTAAAATTTATCAGAGTACCCGTAGGATTAGGAAAAATATTATTTTAAAATATATATCTTATAGTTAGATTTTTTTGCATTATCTAATATTCTGGAACAGATCTAGTTCAGACAAGTCCAGTGATTCAGGCTCAGTATTAGAAAGCAATGAGACCTTTGTGGGCTATAAATGCAATAAAGACAATTTTACTTAAAATAAGATTTAAAAAAAAAAAAACAATTCCTGATTGAATTCAAATAAAGCACCATTCCCCACTAATTCTCTTTCCTCAGGCACTTTTTTATGCCTCAAATATCAATTAAATTGATTCCTGATCAGGTAACCTTTCCTTTCCCTTCCCTTCCTGTGATGACCCCAAGAATAGTCTCCTAGCCTCCTTAAAATACAATCAGACCACCCTATACAAAACAGGTACCACTACTATTATATCTAAAATTCCCAGTATCTTTTCTTTTCTCTTATCCAGAGAACCACTCCATATTACAAAGAAGAAAAAAATAACAGTTCATCAAAATTAGTCAACACATTGATATGCTATGCCCTTATAACCACCATTACTGCAGAGAAGGGAGGGAGATTCATTCTCCTATCTTTTTGGAGACTAAGATTGGTTGTTATAATGTCACATGATTTAGTTCCCATTATTTAATGGTTCCCCCCTTTTACATTTGCATTGTTATTGTTATTGTGTATAGTATTTTGCTGGTTCCACTTACTTTCCTTTGTATTGTTTGATATATCTTGGGCACATGTCTCTGTAAGCCATTATATTCATTGTTTCTCATAACACAATAATATTCCATTGTGTTCTTGTACCACAGCTTGTTAGGTACTGCTCAATTAATAGCTATCTCCTTTATTTACAGTTATTTCCTACTAGAAAAAAATTTTCAAAATCTTTTTGTATATATGGAGTTTTTTTAATTATTGATGTCTTTGCAGTATATGCCTAGTAATTGAATTTCTGGGGAAAGGGATATAGATATTTAAGTCACTTCCTTTACATAATTCCAAAATACTTTACAGAACACTTACACTCCACCAATTCAAAACTCCATCAATAATGCAATGAACCCTCCACACTTGAGCTCAATTTCACCTAGACTTTAAGTGCTATGTGTATTTATGGGAGAGAAGGTCAAAAACATTTTTTTTCAGGGGAAGAGCAAGAATATATAGGAGCTGGCTCCAAGGATCTCACAAGAGCCACTTGTTAAATTTTTAGTGTGAGCATTTACACCTCAGAAATTGGCAGGCTACAAATTAGAACTTGATTTATTTCATTGTTGATTGTTTAAACTTAAGGAAATTATGGAGATGTTAATAGTTCAGATTAAACTTAAAAGTATTTCATGTGTATTTCTTTTCAGAGAATTGGTTGTTAAAGATTGACCAACATACTACTAGGAATGAATACTTAATACCAACTCTGTCACCTTAGGAAATACCCCTTTCTAAAATCTACTTATGTCTGGCTAACTAAATTGATTCCTGATTGATAACATTAGGGAAAGCATAGTAAGGGAGGGTGTGTGTGTGTGTGTGTGTGTGTGTGTGTGTGTGTGTGTGTGGTACTTAGGAGCTATAATACTAAAAAAGAGGTATAGAAATATGGACACAATTCATTAGTGTAAAGGACAATTGGAATTGAAATTACAGAACTTGTGTTACACAATCTTTTCATTTAATCATTTCCCTTCATATTTGAGATTTTTCATTCCTCTGAATAATTTTTTTTGTCTAGCTCTGTGAGGTATCTGTTAGCCTTTTCTGGTCAATTAAATCTGTAAAGTGATTTGGGTAGTATTTTTATTTCTATACTAAGTGATACAATGATCAGAGCACTGACCCTGGAGTCAGGAAGACTTGAGTTCAAATCAGATATTCCTATCTGTGTGACCCTGGGCAAGACACTTAATCTCAATCTATTCAATTTTATCACATGTAAAATTGGAATAAAAATAGCATCTACCTGTCAGGGTTGAGGTGAGAATTAAATGAAATCATATCTATAAAATGCTTTATAAACCTTAATGTCCTATGTTGTTATTGTATAGTTGTTTAAGTCACATCTGACTCTTCCTGATGTCACGGGGTTTTCTTGACAGGGATACTGTAATAGTTTGCCATTTCCTTCTCCAGCTGATTTTAAAGATGGGGAAACTGAGGCAAATGAGTGACTTGCCTAGGATCACATAGCTAGTAAGTGTCTGAAGCCAGATTTCTACTCAGAAAGATGAGTCTTTCTGATCCCAAGCCCAGATTTCTATCCATTGCACTACCTAGGTGACCTAAAGTCCCATATAAATGCTGCTGATAATGATGATGATGTTAACATTACTTACTGTGAGTACTGAGTACTTCTTCAGTTATTTAGATTGTTTTTTCTTTAAAGAACAGCTAGCAATTATATCCACAAAAGTGTACCTTTGCTAACTAGATATTTTATACAATTTTAAGTTATTTTTAATGGGATTTCCATTTCTATTATTCTCTTTTGGATTTTGTTATTGCTATATAAAAATACTATTAATTTTTGTGTGTATACTTTACATTCTGTTATATTGTAGAAGATATTTATTGTTTCTTTGCTAAATCCATAGGGTTTTCTAAGCAAAAATCCTATCATCAGCAAACTGGGACATTTTTCTTCTCTTTACCTCTCTTGATGCCTTTAATTTCTACAAGTGATAATATGCAACTAAAAAATGACATAATGAATATAAGACTGGAAAGTATACAGAAGCAAATCATAACATCATAGACCTAGAACTGAAAGTGCCTTGTGGGTCATATAGTACAATTACTTCATTTGCCAGATGAGAAAATTAAACTTGAGAAATGCTAAATAATTTGTTGAAGGCCATCCAGGTACCGTGGAAGAATTGTGATTTGAATGAAATTGTTCAGTGTTCCTTTTACAATACCATACTATCTCCTTTAATGGATGATCTTTGTAACTAGATTAAAGGACAGTGGATAGACAGCTTAAGTGACATGCTCTCATACACACACTTTTTTTAACTTAGGGGAAATTCTCCATCACATTGAGTAAATTGATGGAACAGATTAATGTGAAGTTATGAACAAGAATTGTGTATAATGAGAAGGTGGAGATAGCTTGCAATCTGCATCAGTGGAGGTAGTTTCCATAGTAGGAGCTCCTTTTAGCAAAGCACAGATCTTAAAAATAAAAGGAGAAAAAAAAAAAACATTGTGATTTCAAATATTAAGTCCCAACTTCATTCCAGGCCCCATACTGAACACTTCAGATATTAAAACAAAAATGCACCTGTTCCTCATTTCAAGGAGTTTATATATGTTAATAAATAAGTAACCAAATGATACATGTTTTTAAATACATGAAGAGGGGAGAAATCTTAGCAACCCTTTTCTAATAAAATCTAATAAAAATAATGTGATACAACTACACAAATAGCTACATCACAAGGAACTTGTTCTTAATTAGTTAATGATAAATGGGAAGAGGTGAAACATGTGCTCAAGTATGGATAATAAAAGGCAATGTGTGGTGAAAGCCACAAGCTTCAACAGAATAAGGTATTACTTCTGGTAAAGGAATTATGAGGAGCTTCATGATGAAAGTGGCTTTTGAATCAAAAATTGAATTATTAATAGATTCTAACAGACAGTAATTGCCAGATGAATCAAAATGCACAAGACAAAGACCCAAAGGTTATGTTTAACAAATACTGACTCTAGTTTTATTGGTATGTGGAAGTGAGTAGTAGAAGAGTTTATAAAAAAAAAGTAGATAGGTGTCAGATCATGGAGGGCCTTGAATACCATGCTAAGGAGTTTGGATTTCAAAAATATAAATTCAAGGTTGACATAAAGCAAGCTTCCCAACAATCAGTACTATCCAAAAGTGAAATGGATTCCCTTGGGAAGTAATGTATTCTCTATCAATTGTAGTCTTTAATCAAAACTTGTATGATCATTGTTCAGGTATGATGTAGAGGAGTCATTCTTCAGACACTGACTGGATTGGATTGCAGTCTTTGAGGTCCCTTCTAATTCTGTGCTTCTGTGATGCTTGGACCCTATGGGGAAGAAATTAACTTCTATAGCCAATGAAGCCATTTAATGAAATGACCACAACTGCCCTTCTGGAAAATTAACTCTGGCAATGCCATATAGAAGGGATCATGGCATCATAGATATAGAGCTGGAAGAGATCTGAGTTCACCTAATCTAATTCTTTCTTTTTAGAGATGGGAAAAGTGAAACAGTTTCTACCCTCAAGGAATTTATATTAGGAGAGACAACACATAACAGAAGATGGGAGAGTGTCTTGGAAGCTGTTAAACAATGTATATGTGCAAAATATAGTCTAAGCGGATTGCAGAGTCCTTATTCCTTGGACTTTTCACTGATCACCCTGCCAGCAGGTACAGAAACCAAGTCCCAGACACCCTAAACTTTTCATGCTCACTGGAGCACTACTTGATTAGACATTGCCCTGGGTCGAGCTGAGCTTCATTTCCATTCCCAAACTTTTTTTCACTATCCATCATGCCATAGAAATTCTAAGTCTTTATTTCTAGATCTGGAAACATAATCAGAAGTTATCCATCTACTCTGTTGGAGTTCTACTCACCAACCCTGCAACTTCTCAAAGCAAAATATCCCTCTGTAACCACCATTACTTATTGTTTCTCTCCATAACTGTAAGAATTTGAACTGCTTGGGAGAAGAATTGTTTTCTCTTTCATATTTGTATCCATAGCACTTAGCCTAGTGTTTGGCACCTAGCAAGTACTTAATAAGCACTTTTTTGTTCATTCACTCAAGAAGAAAAGTTGCTGAGGAATAGTAGCTAACTAATCATCTGGAAATGATGAGAAATTAGGAGTGAATCCAGCCTTCCTTTTTCATTGAGTTGGGAATGAGAAAGGAACAGCTTCCCTTTGAGAAGAAATGCAACTAGCCTGCAATGATAAGGGAGAAAACCAGGTTTTATGAAAAGGGAGGAGGCGTAGAGAATGTTTGTGAAGTGGTAGAGAAAAAAGAGAAGTGCATCAGTGAAATATTTTAAAAGATCCGAAAGAGATCAGAAAAATCTTAAGAAAAGAACAGAGACCAGCAAAGCAATGTAGTTTCTTTTGTACTATGGTATTAACTTTAATACGCCTTTAAATACACACACAAACAATTTATTTATTTTGACATTCCTTTCTTTTTAAATTTTGAGTTACAAATTTTCTCCATCTCCTCCACTCTTCCCCACCCAGAAAGAAAGCAAGTTATATCAAATGATATTAATTATACATGTGAAATAATGCAAACCATATTTCCATATTGGCTATATTACAAAAAGTAAAATATAATAAATTGAAGAAAATTATACTTCAATATGTGATCAGAGTTCTCTCTCTCTGGAGACAGCATTTTTTGATCGTTCCTTTGAAATTGTCTTGGATCATTGAATGGATCGGATAAGCCAAGTCTTTCACAGTTGATCATCATTACAACACTGATATACACAATGATCTCCTTGTTCTCCTCACTTCACTTTGCATCAGTTCATATAGGAATTGCCATAGTTTCCCCCAAAACCAGTTCTCTCATCATTTCTTATAACACAATAGTATGTCATCACAATCATATGCTACAGCTTGTTCAGCCGTTCCCCAATTGATGAGCATCCCATCAATTGCCAATTCTTTGCCACCACAAAAATGGCTTTTATAAATATTTTTTATGCATTTTCTCTTTGATCTCTTTGAGAGACAGATCTAGTAGTGGTACTGTGGGATATGCATAGTTTTATGACCCTTTGGGAATAGTTACAAATTGTTCTTCAGAATGTTTGGACCAGTTTAAATCTCTCCCACCAGTTTATTAGTGTACTTATTTTCTCATATTCCCTTCAGCACTTGTCATTTCTGATAGATGTGAGGTGGTATTTCAGAATTGTTTTAATTTACATTTCTTTTATCAATAGTGAATGACAATTTTTTTGCATGACTATAGAGAGCTTGATTTCTTCTAAAAACTGCCTGTTCATATCCTCTGACCATTTATGAATTGGGAAATGGTATCTATATTTTTATTACAAATTTGATTCAATTCCCTTTATATTTGAGAAATTAATCCTTTAGCAAAGAAACTTATTGTAAATATTTTTAATCTTATTTCATTCTCTATGGTTCCTTTTAGCAAAATGTACTTCCCTGATTTTGTCTTTTAATTAGGTGATGTTTTGCTTTTGCTTTTTCTGAGATTATAATTGCTCTCCCTGACTTTTTTATTTCAACTGAAGTATGAAAAGATTTTGCTCCAACCCTTTATTTTAATTGTGTGTTTCTGCTTTTGTGTATACCTTTTGCACAACGTATTATTGGATTCTAGATTCTAATCTATTCCTCTATGTGCTTCCATTTTATGGGTGAGCTTATCCAATTCACATTTATAGTTATGTTTATTAAATATGTATTTCCCTCTATCCTATTTTCTTCTTTCATCCTTTTTTTATTCTTTCCTGTTCAAAAGCCTTCTTTGCGTTTGATGACTGCCTCCCTTAATTTTCTCATCCTTTTATCATCTCCCCCTGTCTCTTATTCCTTTCCCTTCCTATTTCACTATTGGGTAAGATAGATTACTATACCTACCTGAGTGTGTGCGTGTGTGTGTGTGTGTGTGTGTGTGTGTGTATTCTTCTCTTTGATTCTGAAGAGAGTGAGGTTCAAGCATTGCCTACCAACACTCCACCATTTTTTTCTATAAAAGATCTTCTTTGTGCACCTTTTATGTGAGATTCCTCCCATTGTACCTCTCCCTTTCCTGTTTTCCCAGTGCATTAATTTTCCTCACCTCTTCATTCTTGTTTTTAAGATTATCCCAACATAATTAAATCACATTCATGCCCTCTGTCTATGAAGACTCTTTCTAATTGTCCTAATAATGATAAAGTTCTTAAGAGTCATATATATCATCTTTTCATATAGGAATGTAAACAGTTGAACTTTACTGAGTCCCTTATGATTGCTCTTTCATGTTTACCTCTTTATACTTCTCTTGAGTCTTATGTTTGAATGTCACATTTTTCTGTTCAGCTCTGATCTTTTCATCAGGAATATCTGATAGTTCTCAATTTCATTAAATATCCATTTGTTCCCTTGAAGGATTATATTCAGTTTTGCTGAGTAGGTTATTCTTGACTGTAATTCTAACTCCTTTCACTTCTGGAATCTCATATTTCAAACCCTCTGTTTCTTTAATGTAGAAACTCCTAAATCATATGTGATCCTGATTGTGCTTCTATGATATTTGAATTGTTTCTTTCTGCATACTTGCAACAATTTCCCCTTGGATTGGGAGATCTGGAATTTATAACACTCTTAGAAATTTTCATTTTGGCATCTCTTTCTGGAGGTGATTGGTTGAATTATTTCAATTTCCATTTTGCCCTCTGGTTAAGATAATCGAGGCAATTTTCTTGATAATTTCTCGATTATGATGTCTAGGCTCTTTTTTACTCATGGTTTTCAGGTAGTCAAATAATTCTTAGGTTATCTGTTCTTGATATATTTTCTAGGTCAGTTATTTTTCTGATCTAACATTTCACATTTTCTATTTTTCTCATCCTTTTGACTTTGTTTAATTTTTTCTTGAAGTCTGATGAAATCATTACCTTCCACTTGTCCAAATGATTATTTTGGCAAGGAAATCAGGGTTAAGAGCCTTATCTTAGGTCACAAAGATAGTGTCAAATGTCTGAGGCTGGATTTTAACTCAGGTCCTCCTGACTCCAGGACCAGTGCTCTATCCAATGCACCACCTGTCTAAACCTAATTTTTAAGAAATTATTTTCTTCAATGAACTTTTGTACCTCCTTTTTCCATTTAGTTAATTCTGCTTTCTAAAGAGTTTTATTCTCCAGTGAACTTTTTTTTACCTCATTTTGTATTTGATCTATTCTGCTTTTTAAGGAGCTCATTTCTTCAGTAAATTTTTGGCCTCTTTTACCATTAGACCAATTCTGTTTTTTAAGGTATTTTCTTTGGGATTTTGGGGGAACTCTTTTACCAAGATATTAATTCTCTTTTCATAACTTTCTTCCATAATTCTCATTTCTTTTCTTAAATTTTCCTCTACCACTCTTATCTTTCTTTAACTCACAGGAATTTTTGCTGGCCTTGAGTCCAACTAACATTTTTCTTTGAGGATTTGGTTGCAGCTGTTTACAGACTATTATCTTCTTCTGAGTTTATGTCTTGGTCTTCCCTCCACTATAGTAGCTTTTTATGATCAAGTTCTTTTGTTTTTGTTATTATTATTATTGTTGTTTATGTATTTCCCAAGCCTGTTTCTTGGCTTAGAACTTTGTGTGAAAGTTGGGCTTTATTTACTAGGGGTAGGGAAATACCGTCCCAAACTTCAGGCTTTTTGATGCTATTGTTTTTAGAGCTAGTTTTGGGGGTCTGAAAGTTTTTAGTGCTTCCAAAGTAATGTGATCCAGGGAGAGGCATTGTCACTGCTCTCCTGGTCTGGATTCTGGTTTTAATGCAGGAAGGGCCCCTTCTCACCTTCAGGTCCAAACACTAAGACTTCTCTGAAACTGTGACATGGTCTCCTGCACTCCTATAGCCATAATCACCAGTGCTCCCACTGGTCTTGTAACTGTGACCAGGGTCCCTGCTCCCTTATGACAGATGAGGAGTACTCCAGTGTACCCTGCAACTGCGACCCAGAATTGTTTATGGTCAATAAATTTGCCAATAATTGTCAACTGCAGCCAGTTTCAGCAAACAATCCCTTGTAATCTCTTTATGACTGGTTGCCTGAAACCCTTTACTCTCTCTTTAAAAAAAAAAAAAAAATTAGTCAATCTATTTGTTTGCAGTTTTTCATAAATCTTAAATTTTCTTCCCCTCCTTTTCTCCTCCCTCCCTGAGATGGGATGCATCTTATATGGAGAGTCCCTTTACTCTCTCTGGGCAGAGAGCTCCCAAAGCTGCTGCTATTTCTGCTGTGATCCAGCCTAGGTTCCACTCCTGTGTCACAGACACTCCTATTGACTTCTTAAGTTGTCTCAGACTCTACCATTCCAAAATTTGATTTAAGGAATTACTTAGAAGTTGTTTGGGTGGGAATATTGGAAGAGTTCAGCTAGGCTTCTCCTCATATCCTGACATCTTGACTCTGACCTCCTAGCATGCTTTTTTTTAGGTATTCAATAGAAGCTCATATTACCATAAACAATCTTCTTTGACTGCTAGAATGTAATGTTTTGAGAGTAGGGATTATTTCATTTCTCATAACTGTATCCCCAGTCCTAGCAGAGAGCCCAGTTCATAGGAGATGCTTTAGAAATAAAGGTGTTATTGATTGAGTCTATTCTTCTATAGAAATATTTTATTAGATAGACACCACTGTTGATAGTCTCACTGAGCTAATGATTTTATGATGGTCCATCTGCTTGGTAGCTCAACTTATAGTAAATTGACATGTTTATTACTGAGATAAAAATATGAACTCAATTTTGCTTAGTACTTTAAGATCTGAAATACATTTTACATATGTTATCCTTCTTGATGCTCAAAATAATTCTGTAAGATATGTGTGATATTACTTCCATTTTACACATAATGAAATTGAAGCAGTAGATTAAGTGATTTGCCCAGGGTTAGATAGCTATTAGTGGTCTTAATCAGGATTTGAACTCAAGTCTTTCTGACTCCAAGCCCAGCACTCTATCTACTATACCACTTCTGTTGAAAAATTATTATTTCTACATTACCAAGTATGGAGAAGAAAGGTAGACCAGAGTATATGGTGATGATGATGATGATGATGATGATAGTGGTAAATAAATAACATTTATAAAGTATTTTAACATATGGAAAACACCATGTAAATATCATATCATTTTGTCCTTGCAATAACCCTGTAAGGTGTTATTGCTATTATCCCTATTTCACAACTGACAAAGTTGAGGTAGATAAAAGTTAAGTGACTTGCCTAGGCTCACTTAGACAGGAGGTGTATTTGAGACAGTATTCAAGCTCAATTCTTCCTGACTCCAAGTCCAAAACTGTACTCACTGTAATACCTAACTGCCTTTAATGAATATCACTTTTCCTACAACTTGACCAATTATGGGAAAGGAATGGTGGAGCTGAGGATACCTTGATGATGATAGCTAACATTTACATAACATTTCAAGGTTTGCAAAGCACTTTATGATTGCTAACACATTATATCCTCATCACAACCCTGCAAGGTTGGCACCATTATCTCAATTTTATAGATAAGGAAACTGAGGCAGACAAATTAATTGGGTTGTCCAGGATCAAGATTGTCTAAGGTAAAATTTGAACTCAGTTCTTCTTGGTTCCAGGTATAATGCTCTATCCAACATATCTCCTAGTTGGCTCTAATGCAAATCAGCATTCCCATTCTTCTATTATGAGGGATATGAAGAGTATGAGGAAGGAAGAGTAGAGAGAGGGACAGTCCAACTGTGGCAATGTAGCTACAGCCTTCTTATGTCCCATACTGCTCTCTCTCCCAACCCAAGATCACCTATGAATCCTTAGAGCCATCTGTAAGTTTAAGATCCAGGCTGATGGAAACATGTGACATTTCTGGATAAGATTTAAGAGGAACCAGCAATCCCTCAGTATTTAAGAAAAAAAAACTACAGTGGATGTAATATGGCACCAGAGTCAGGGGAAGGGGGGTAGACATGATTCACTGTCATTTTCTGTAGTGGGAGTCCGTGTGTGTTATGGAAAAAGTGGGAGGGGAAATGAGGAGAAGGAGGAAGGAGGGTGAGACACTGCATGACAGAATGAATACATGAAGGAGAGACACTGGTCAAGGAGGCAAATACATGATCCTATTTTTTTCTTTTTTTTTTAATCTACCAAGATACCATAGTATAGCTGGACTTCAGTGAAAGGATTGAATACATTTACTTGTCCATTAATTTGGTAATTTGATAAAAAAAAAAAAAGCATGTGGGTATGTGAAGAGATAATGGATAACAGATCCAAAAGAATTAGGGTAATTTTCTTCTTTTATATCATCTAACTTCTATGGATATGAAAAGTAAATGCTTCCACTAGGGAATAAAACACTCAGCAAACCCTGTTTAGCATCTATGAGCAGCGTTGTCATATGGTTACTAAAATGAGTTATCTTCAATCTCAGACTGTGTGCTCATTCTGTGTATCTCTAGATACTGGCCTCAGGGACTGCACACAGCTGCTGGAAGTCACATAGACTCTCTGTGAATAAGGATTAAAGATTATAGCTCCTTTATCTAGTAAGACAATAGGGATTCTCATCTATTACAGTCCCACAGGAAAACTTTTCCCCATAGTTTTTCAATCAAATTCCATGGAAATTGTATTGGGTGCTATAATTTTAACTATCACACTGGCCCATTAGTTCACAAATGGTGGTTATATTACTATGTACTGAAGATTTCTCTTCTTTTATCCCACGCTCACTAATACTAACTCTGAATTCTTTAGTCTGTCATTTAAGGCCATCTATCAGCTGCTTTTCCTAGAGTTTCTAGGACTCCCCAATACAGCTTCCATCTTCCAAGCAAGACAATCTATGGGTTATCATAACCACATGACCTGCCCTCCCCTTTCCAACTCACTCATATAAGGTTTTCCTTTTTTGGAATACCTTCCTACCCTCTCCCTGACAATCCATGTCCTTAGATTCATTCAGGATCTGACTCTAAAAATAGAACTTTAGTGTACCTTCCTTGATTAACCACTCCCAACTCTTATCATTCCCTTAATCAACATCCTGTCAACAATTATGTATTCAATTAAAAGCATACGCTTGCGCTTATGATGATTATTTCATAATTTATCTCAAGTTTTTTTTATGTTTCTCTCTAATGCTTCTTAAATGTAAGAGAAAATGTGATTTGATGATGAGACCACTGGATTTGGAGTCAAGGAACTTGGTCTGCTACCGAGAAGTAGAGTATAATCTATGTGTGCTACTTTGGGCAAATTATTGTCCTCCACTAAATGACAGTGGTGTTCTTGTGGGATATCCATTGCCTTCTTCTGAATGCCGATAATATCTCAGTGGAGATGGAGTGACCTAGACAATCTCTGCATTCCTTTTCAACTCTAATATTCTGTGATTTTTCTCTTGCTTCTGAATTCTCCATACTCCTCAGTGCAACAGTAGACACAAGGAGCTACTCCTTCAATGACATCATTGTCAGGGAGAGAATAGGATAGCATTTATTAAGTGTTTACTATTGAGCTAAATTCTGGGGATATAAAGCAAAAATAAAATTGACCTTGCTCTCAAGGAACTTATTTGAGAGGGGGAGGTAACATAAGCACTATAGTATATGCAAATATACACACAATGAATGTAAGGTAGTTTTGAGAAGGAGTACACAGATTCTTTTTATGGAATTTACACTGGCCAGGCCATATCAGTCCCTGATATTTGGGGAGGCTGATGCTGGTCAATAGATGGAACATGTGAGGTAGGGCTGACTTTGATTTGGTATTTGTGTCAAGTCTAGCACAAATATGATTGGCCCTTTGGGAGCATCCTGGGCCATTGTAATAATACTGACCTGTGTCCTGCCACAGATGACTCAGGAAGAAAGAGTGAGACTCACGACTGCTCAAATGTCTCACTTAAATCTAATTTACGCACATCATCCGTGGTGTTATTGGTCCTCTTTAAAAATGAAGGACAGACAACCACACCTGGGCAGGGAACCAATCTCCCCTCTCACATAATGGTGGCTAGCATTTATATAGAACTTTAAAATGATCAAAATTCTGCACATACGAATGACTCATTTGATCTTTACATTTCCTATTGAAGAGACTGAAAAAAAGTCTGTTTCTTGGTTCCGTGAAAGACAAAGACTTTTTATCATTTAAAGAAGGGTAAGAACCAAAGAACAAGAAGGAAAGCTAGGGAGGAATACAAAGAGAAGAGTGAAAATGTTAAATATAATTGAAGAAAGAAGGGCTAGGAAACAGTCTATTCACCAAGAAAATAAACCAAGAGTGCAACTTACAAAGACAGAAGGGGAATGAATTTAAAGAATTAGTCATTAATTTTTAGAAAGCATTACTCTTAAAGGAAAATGAACCAAAAATCCTTAATTATACAGAATCAGATTCTCCAGAAACCATAAGGTGACAACAAGAAACTTTAGAATGTTTTGAAGGAGAAATAAAACTTCATAGAGAAAATATTGTATTGGAAATAGAGATTTCAAGGAAGAAATAATGGAAAAACAAACAAAAGAGTAGACAACTTAAGACATACAATGGAAATTTGTTCCATATAGAGGCTGTGAAGAATAAGATACTGAAACTCAAAAATATAGAATTGGGAGAAAATTTGGGAAAAGAGAGCAAAAGACAGAAATTTTGAAAGAATACATTAATTCTATATAAAACAAGTGACCTTGGCTACAGGGTTCTCAGAGGTAATGTAAAAATTAGAGCTCCAACATAAAAAAATGACAAATTTTAAAACTTGAATACCATGCAAGGAATAATAAAAGAAAATTGATCAGAATTTTAAAAATACAAAGAACACAGTATTAATTAGTCAAGTATATTGTTCACCCAAGGAAAATTGGTTAGTGTCCTTCATTTTCAAAGAGGACCAAAATGACATCACCATGATAAAGTAAAGTTTCAGTGTGTCCAACTGTGGCTGATCAGACCAATATGAGCTTGGAATTCTCTACCACAAGTTGGATGCAGATAGTCTGTATGAATTTCTTGGGTGGATACTCCAAATTTGCACATCCTACGTTTACTTTGTGCTGTCTCAATTCTGCTTTGCCCATAGAGCACACCACCCTTTCTGATATGGACATGCCATAATGAGCAGTCCTATGCCACTGTCTCCCATGTTGCAGTCAAATCCAAAGTTCTTGAGAGAGACCTTGAGAGTGTCCTTGTGTTGCTTCTTCTGACCACTGTGTGATCTCCTGTCCCATGTGATTTCCCCATAAAATTTTGCAAGAATAACATGGCCAGCCCATTGGAGATGTGCTCTCTGAAGCATGGTTTGAACATTTGGCAGTTCAGCTCAAGCAAGGACTTCAGTGCCTGGTACCTTATCCTGCCAGGTAATCCTCAGAATCTTCCTAAGACAGTTCAAATGGAAGTGATTCAGTTTCCTGGCATGGTGCTGATAGACTGTCCATGTTTCCCAGGCATACAACAATGAGCTCAACACAATGACTCTGTAGACCTTCACTTTGGTAGTCAGTTTAATACCACTTCTCTCCCCAACTATTCTTTGGAGCCTCCCAAACACTGAGCTAGCTCTGACAATGCATGCATCAACCTCAACAACATATGCATGTACGTATACATAGATATACACATGCTGACCTTAATCATCGTTGAAATACACACATATATCTTCAATTATAGAGAAGCATGGAGGCTTAAATGACTATCAAATACTAAATATAAAAAATGAAGTTAGAATAGACAACATAGTATCTGTACTTCCTATACTCTTGCTCTATCATCTGTCTTATATTGTGGTGCTGTTAAACTTCTGTGCAAATTCATCAAGGAAGAAAATAGAGACAATGTGAACCAAGGGTATATAACTGAAGATGAATACAAAACAGTGGTATTATTATAAATGAAACATTGAGAATATTATTAAGAGTGTTAAAAGTTAAAATAAACTGAAACTGGCAATTAAAGCCAAGAATATATCAAAGGGTAATTTTTGTTTGTTTTAAATTGTTGAGGGCAGAGCCAAGGTGTCAGACCAGAAAGACACATACGCAGGCTCTCCTCACACAGCCCAAAATACCTGTAGAGAGGGACTCTCAAAAAATTTTGGAGCAGCAGAAGTGGAGAACAACAGAGTGGAGATTTCCAGCCCAGGGTGACCTGAAAGGCCCACAAGAAATGTCTGTTGCACTGGATGCGGAACAGAGCCCAGCCTAACCTTGGCCATGCAGTGCAGCATGACTTTGGGAGGAGGATACCTTGGGGGCAGAATCTCCAGATGCAGTAGCAGTGAATCCCCAGTCCTAGCAACAACAGTCTGCAGATCCCTCAACCCGGGATGGGGTTTTTTCAGCTGGCTGGGAAGAGAAAAGGACCTTCCCATAGCTCCAGCTTCAGGCAGTGGCCACAGAGGACACATTGGGCAGGTAGCAACAGTTCCCACAGCAGCCTGTATAGCCACCCGCATTCATTGTTGGATCGTAAAAACCTCTGGGGGCACTGAGGAGCTGAATATTACCTCAGCCCTGTGTAGAGACTCTGAGGGAACTGATCTTTATCTCACACTGAATGGCAACCCTGCCCATCCAACTTATCTGAAAATGAGCCCCCAGTGCTGACTTGGTGGAACTGGAGACCAGGTGGCTGTGGAGAGGTAACTGCTAAGATTCTGGGCACAGAAATCCCTTACTGATCCCACCCAGACCAGTGTACATGCTTGATTGTACCACCCTGAGGAATTGACATATTACAGATTCCCAGAATATACCCTACTCTTGACAAAGGACCCAAAAGTCAAGTAACTGGTTGGGAAAATGCCCAAAAAAGGGAAAAAAATAAGACTTTAAATTAATTTAAGACTTTAAGGTTACTTTCCTGGTGAACTGATATCTTCTCCCATCCTTTCTGATGAGGAAGAATAATGCTTACCATCAGGGAAAGACATAAAAGTCAAGGTCTCTGTATCCCAAACACCCAAAATAAATATTCAATGGTCTAAGGGACCAAAGAGCTCAAAAAGGATTTTGAAAATCAAGTAAGAGAGGTGGAGGAAAAAACTGGGAAGAGAAATGAGAGAGATGCAAGAAAAGCATGAAAAGCAGGTCAACACCTTGCTAAAAGAGACCCAAAAAAATGCTGAAGAAAATAACACCTTGAAAAATAGGCTAACTCAATTGGCAAAAGAGGTTCAAAAAGCCAATGAGGAGAAGACTGCTTTCAAAAGCAGAATTAGCCATATGGAAAAGGAGGTTCAAAAGCTCACTGAAGAAAATAGCTCTTTCAAAATTAGAATGGAACAGATGGAGGCTAATGACTTTATGAGAAACCAAGAAATCAACAAACAAAACCAAAAGAATGAAAAAATGGAAAAGAATGTGAAATATCTCATTGGAAAAACAACTGACCTGGAAAATTGATCCAGGAGAGACAGTTTAAAAATTATGGGACTACCTGAAAGTCATGATCAAAAAAAGAGTCTAGACATCATCTTTCATGAAATTATCAAGGAAAACTGCCCTGTTATTCTAGAACCAGAGGGGAAAATAAGTATTGAAAGAATCCATCGATCACCACCTGAAAGAGATCCAAAAAGAGAAACTCCTAGGAACATTGTGGCCAAATTCCAGAGTTCCCAGGTCAAGGAGAAAATATTGCAAGCAGCTAGAAAGAAACAATTCAAGTATTGTGGAAATACAATCAGGATAACACAAGATCTAGCAGCTTCTACATTAAGGGATTGAAGGGCATAATGTATGATATTCCAGAAGTCAAAGGAACTAGGACTCAAACCAAGAATCACCTACCCAGCAAAACTGAGTATAATACTTCAGGGGAAAATATGGTCTTTCAATGAAACAGAGGACTTTCAATCATTCTTGATGAAAAGACCAGAGCTGAAAAGAAAATTTGACTTTCAAACACAAGAATGAGAAGCATGAAAAAGTACACAGCAAAGAGAAGTCATAAGGGACTTACCAAAGGTGAACTGTTTACATTCCTACATGGAAAGACAATATTTGTAACTCTTAAAACTTTTCAGTATCTGGGTAGTAGGTTGGATTACACACACACATACAGAGAGAGAGAGAGACAGAGAGAGAGATGAAGGGAGGGAGGGAGAGAGAGAGAACACAGGGTGAATTCAATAGGATGGGATCATGTCTTAAAAAAATGAAATTAAATAGAGAGAGATATATATATTGGGAGGAGAAAGGGAGAAATGGAATGGGGCAAATCATCTCTCATAGAAGAGGCAAGCAAAAGACTTTTCAGTGGGGGGAAAAAAGGGAGGTGAGAGAAAAACATGAAGCTTACTCTCATCAAATTTGACTGAAGGAGGGAATAAAATGCACATTCATTTTGGTATGAAAACCTATCTCAATACAAGAAAGTGGGGGAGAAGGGGATAAGCAGGGTGGGGGTGATGATGAAAGGGAAGGCAGTGGGAGGAGGGAGCAATATGAAGTCAACACTCTTGGGGAGAGACGGGATCCAAAGAGAAAATAGAAGCAATGGGGGGCAGGATAAGATGGAAGGAAATATAGTTAGTCTTACACAACATGATTATTATGGAAGTCATTTGAAAAACTTCATAGATATGGCCTATATTGAATTGCCTGCCTTCCCAAAGGGAATGGGTAGGGAGGGAGGGAGGGGAGAAGTCGAAACTCAAAGTTTTAGAAACATCTGTTAAGTATTGTTCTTGCAACTAGGAATAAGAAATACAGGTAATGGGGTATAGAAATTTATCTTGCCCTACGGAACAAAAGAGAAGATGGGGATAAGGGAAGGGAGGGATGTTAGAAGGGAGGACAGATTGGTGATAGGGATAATTAGAATGTTTGGTGTTTTCAGTGGGTGAAGGAGAGAAATGGGGAGAAAATTTGGAGCCCAAAAATTTTGTGGAAATGAATATTGAAAACTTAAATAAGTAAATTTAATTTAAAATATAAAATAAATTACTGTTAGTGTTGCTATTAAATTGATGGGAAACAAAAGATCAAAAAAGAGATCCACTCTTCTAAAACAAGATAGGTTAAAGAACATAGGGATGCCAAGTCTGAAGAACAGTAGATCTGAAAGGAATAGTGGCAGAGGAGGATAGAATAGTTATCTCTCAATATTTGAAGGCCTCGATAGTCCTTCTAGAAGAGGGACTATGCTTATTCATTTTGGTACCAAAGGAAAGAAGCAGGAACTGATGACTGAAAAGAGAAAAATTTTAGCTTAAATTTAAAAAAAAAAATTCTGGCAATTAAAATTATCCAAAGGTAAAAATAGATTGTATCAGAAATTAAATAATTTCTCAGCACTGGAGATAGTCAAAGATCAAATCACTTCTTCTCATGTATGTGGTAGACAAGATTCTTGTTCAGTTACAGACTGCCCAACATAGTCTTTGATGTAACTTCCAATTTTAAGATTATGTCATTGCAAAATTTTAAAAAATTTTCTACATTCTTTTTCTTTTTTTGTTTTCTTTTGAATTTTATTAATTTAATTTTAATTTAATTAATAAAAAAGGCCAATGCTTTGTTTTAAATACCATTACATAGTACCAGTTTTCTTTTTTATATTTCTTTCTTTAAAAAATGTTTATTTTTACTTTTCAACATTCATTTCCACAAGATTTTGAGTTCCAAATTTTCTCCCCATCTCTCCCTTTCCTGTACCCCAAGACACCATGCATTTTGATTACCCCTTCCCCCAATCTTCCCACCTTTCTCTCACACCCCTCCCTTCCCTTATCTTCATTTTTCCTATTTTCTGTAGGTTAAGATCGATTTCTATACCCCATTACCTGTATTTCTTATTTCCCAGTTGCATGTAAAAACAATTTTTCACATTTGTTTATAAAACTTTGAGTTCCAACTTCTCTCCCTTCCTCCCTCCCTACCCATCTCCACTAAGAAGGTAAGCAATTGGATATAGGTTATACATGTGTAGTTATGCAAAATATTTACATAAAAGTTATGTTGTGAAAGACTAACTATATTTCCCTCCATCCTTTTATTCCTCTATTCTCTCCTTTGACCTTGTCCCTGACTAGAAGTGTTTAATTCTAATTAACCCCTTCTCCCATTTGCCCTCCCTTCTCTCATCCCCTCACACACCCCACTTATCCTCTTCTCCCCTACTTTCCTATAGTGTAAGATAGATTTTCATACCAAATTGAGTGTGCATGTTATTCCCTCCTTAACCCAAATATGATGAGAGTAAGTTTCACTTTTTCCCTCTCACCTCTCCCCATTTCCCCTCTGTTGAAAAAGCTTTTTCTTGCCTCTTTTATGAAAGATGATCTGCCCCATTCCATTTGTCACTTTCTCCTCCCAATATATTCCTCTCTCACTCCTTGATTCTATTTTTTTAGATATCCTTTCTTATTCAACTCATCCTGTGCCCTTTCTCTCTCTCTCTCTCTCTCTCTCTCTCTCTCTCTCTCTCTCTCTCTATATATATATATATATATATATATATATATATATATATATGTGTGTGTGTGTGTGTGTGTGTGTGTATGTGTGTGTGTATGCGTGTGTGTGTATATCCCTCCAACTACTCAAATACTCAGAAAAGTCTCAAGTTACAAATATGATCTTTCCATATAGGAATGTAAACAGTTCAACTTTAGTAAGTCCCTCATGATTTCTCTTTCCTGTTTACCTTTTCATTCTTCTCTTGATTCTTGTGTTTTAAAGTCAAATTTTCTATTCAACTCTGGTCTTTTCATCAAGAGTGCTTGAAAAGTCCTTTCTTTCACTGAATGACAATTTCTTCCCCTGAAGTATTACACTCAGTTTTGCTGGATAGGTGATTCTTGGTTTTAATCCTAGATCTTTTGACTTCAGGAATATAATATTCCAAGTCCTTCTATATCCCTTAATGTAAAAAGCTGCTAGATATTGTGTTATCCAGACTGTATTTCCACAATACTCTAATTGTTTCTTTCTGGCTGCTTGCAATATTTTCTCCTTGACCTGGAACTCTGAAATTTAACTGCAATGTTCCTAGGAGTTTTTCTTTTTGGATCTCTTTCAGGAGGTGATTGGTAGTTTCTTTCAATATTTACTTTAACCTCTGGTTCTAGAATATCAGGGTAGTTTTCCTTGACAATTTCATGAAAGATGATGTCTGGGCTCTTTTTTGATCATGGCTTTCAGGTAGTCCCATAATTTTTAAATTGTCTCTCCTGGATCTATTTTCCAGGTCAGTTGTTTGGTTTACCAGTGAGTTACTTCACATTGTCTGCTATTTTTTCATTCCCTTGGCTTTGTTTTATAATTTCTTGATTTTTCATAAAGTCATTAGCTTCCATTTACTTCATTCTGATCTTTAAGGAATCATTTTCTTCAGTGAGCTTTTGGATCTCCATTTCTATCTGGTCAATTCTGCTTTTTTGGGGCATTCTTCTCCTCCTTGCTTTTTTGAGTCTCTTTACCCATTTGGGTTTACCTATTTTTTAAAGTGTTATTTTCTTCATTTTTGGAGGGTTTCCTTTAGTAAGCAGTTGATTCATTTTTCATGATTTTCTTGCATCACTCCCGTTTCTCTTCCCAATTTTTCCTATACTTCTCTTACTTGATTTTCAAAACCCTTTTTGAGCTCTTCCATGACCTGAGACCAATTCATATTTTTGTTGGAGGATTTGGATGAAGGAGCTTTGACTTTGTTTTCTTCTGTTTGAACACTTTGATCTTCCTTGTCACCAAAGTAAGATTCTATAGTCTGATTCTTTTTTCTGGTTTCTGCTCATTTTTCCCAGCCATTTCATTAACTTTTGAGCTCTTTGTCAAGGTAGTTCTCTGCTTCCAGTAGGGGTGGTAATGTACTGTCAGCCAGTTGATCCCCAACAATCTGTGGGGGATCTAGAGCTGTAGAAACAGTGGCTGCAGCTGCTGTTGCTGTGGCTGGCTTGACTTCCTTCTCTCCTTACCTTTGCAGCCCTGGGGCTGGAGTTGGATCACTCCACTCTTCTGTACTTGTCCCACAGGCTTTTTTCACTAACTTTCCACTTTATCTTCAGCATTTTGGGTTCATGAATTCTGGAAACCATCATAGGTGTAAGTGATTTGGTCTCCCCAAGGCCTTCTCAGGTTCCCTCTGTGCACTTGTGGCCCACACTGCACTGCGCTGTGCTCCCAGTGTAGTGTGATAGACACTTCCTGGTGACCTTTCAGGCTATCTTGGGTTGGAGATTTGCTCCACTCCATCACTCTGTGAGCTCTGCAGCTCCAGAATTTGTTTAGAGTCGTTTTTTACAGGTATTTGGCTAGGCTTGTTGGGAGCACTCTAGAAAGTCCGTGCTATTAGTCTGTCATCTTGGCTCCACCCCATAGTACTGGTTTTCAAAAAAAGAAAAAAAAATAGAGTTCCATAAAACAAATTTTACAAGAACATGTTTATGGAATTTTAAAAAGTGGTGTCACTATGTATAGGAATGGTTTTAATAATAATAGTAAAGATAATAAAATCTATAATAATAGCTAGCATTTACATAGCACTTTCAGGTGTGCAAAGTATTTACGTAGTACTTGGTACATAGAAAGTGCTTAATAAATATTTTATTCATTAATTCACACGTGGTATCTTGTATTATCTTTATAGAAACTCAGAAAGATAAGGCTATTATTGTCCCCATTTATTATAGATGAAGTAAGGAATGTGGAGAGAAGTTTTATGACTTGCCTAAGGACCCACAACTAGTTAAGTTTCTGAGGCAGGATTTGAACTCAACTCTTCCTGAATTCAAGTCTACTGTGCCATCTAGCCATCAAGAGGATAAGAGGTTATGAGTGGCAAGTGAGAAGTGGGGAAAGCAGGCAGAAGAGACAGAGAGAGACAGAGAGAAAGAGGGAAGGAAGGAAGGAAGGAAGGAAGGAAGGAAGGAAGGAAGGAAGGAAGGAAGGAAGGAAGGAAGGAAGGAAGGAAGGAAGGAAGGGAGGGGACAATGTTAGTTGTCTAGTCATCCTGTTTCAGTCATTTATCTAGATTTTGTAAAACCTTTGATAAAAATTTGTTCTGCCATCCTTAAGGGAAGTAGAGGGGAAAATGTGGATGAGAAGACAGTATCTGAGCTTGTTGGCTCCTTTCCTCCTTAAGCTCTTCAAAGGGCATGGTCAGTAATGAAGAAAGAAATCCAAACTGCAGAAGTCTAGCATTCCCTCTAGAGTCTTTCTTCTAACTTACCCTCACAGGTGGGTGTCCCTGGGCAATGACTATGAGATTGTTACTACCGCCAGTTCTCCCTTTCCTCCTCTCCCTACCTTTCCTCCTGCTTCTCCTTTCCCCACCCTCCTTCTCCTTTTCCTTCTTCCTCTTCCTCCATCTTCTCCTTTTTTCTCTCCCTCATCCCCATCCCTTCTGTGGAATCTAGAGTGGCCGAGTTTCCAGTACTTCTACTCATGAGCTCCCATCTGCATTCCCAGTCAGATTTTCAGTCAGATTTCAATTAGCTTTTTAAAAGGGCACTCACTGAGGGGATGTTGTAAAAAATAGGTTGTGTCAAACATCCTCCCAAAGGTCTGGTACACTCTCTCCCACAAATATATGCAGGGCTTATGGAGCAAGTAGGTGCAAACCTAAAATACACAGGTAGTCAATCATATATGTGGAGGCTCTGTGTGGCAAAGGGATAACTCTGCACTACTGATTAAGTGAAGTTCTTCTATCCCTTTGTAGAGTTCTCATGAAGATCCCCTTTGGTGTGAATCCATAATTGGGGTTTTTCTGGCTCAATGAAAGCCAGGGTGCCTGACCTTCTTGCCTTTTGAATCCTTCAGGGCATTTCCCCTGAGGCTTTCAGACCAATGGGAGAGAGGGGGAGAGATAACTATGTGGATAGCCGCCCCTTTTGAGATTGTAACTTTCTGTTACCCTTCAGTGTATTTTTCCACTCCCAGATGGATGACTTTGTTTCTCCTAGTGCTTTCTCTCTAGAGAGTAGGATCAAAGACAGGGTATTGAGGGAAGAGAAAGAGAGAAAGAAACCTAAACCAAATCAAACTCCTCTCTCCTTCAAAAGTGTTTCCCTCTCAGGGGATTGAATTCAACTGTCTTATTTATGATTTGACTGACTGACTTCAAATTTCCTTCTTATTTATATATAAGCCCAGAAATATGTCTGACTCAGGCAATCTGTGGCAACATCATCTTTATCCAATCACCAAGCACTTCAATCCTTTCACATTGACTAAGAATGTTTTCACAACTAATTTACATTTTGGAACAATGGTTAGAGCACTGATGTGGGAGAAATTTACTAGGTGTGGGACTTAGACAATTCCTTTAGATTCTGTTTGCCTCAGTTTTCCTCAGCTTTAAAAGGACAATAACAGTACCTACCTTCTGAGGTTGTTAGGAGGATCAAATTAATTATGTGTAAATGCTTAGCACAGTATCTGGCATACAGTAGGCACTACATAAATGCTAGCTGTTGCTACTGATTGCCTTCTCAGTTTATATTAATTAGAGTGGAATTGAAATTCCCATTTTTTACACAGAATTCAGAGGGATTGATTTATTCTGTTTATCCACAAAGGGCAGGACAAGAAACCATGCAATTTTAAGGTTCAAAGAGAAAAAAAATAGATGATGGCAAGAATAACTTCCTAATATTTAGAGCTCTCCCATGGGGAATGGGTACCTGGGGAGACGGAAGGTACTATTTCCTTGGTGCATTTCAGTCATTGACTTGATGGCTACTTGGCTTCATAGTACACTGGGATTCCTTTTGTGTGTGATTTGAGCTGGCTAGCAACTTAGGTCCCTTCTAACTCTGTTCTGTGAGGTCAATACAAAATCTTTACAAGAAAATATTTGAAGAGACATAGGACACAAGCAACTGGGAGAGGGAACAAGCTAGGTGTTGGGTTGATATAACTGATCAGAGGTTGATATAAGTGATCGGAGGTTGATAGGCCATCTCTCTTGATAGAATTGGTCAGAAAGCTTACTACCCCATCTAATCACTCAAACGGGAAGCTGCTCACGTATCCATGTGCCTGCACAAAGCAATATTTTCCAGAAACATCATTCTCAGCATCAGCAAATGTTTATTAAGCACCCACTGGGTGCAGAGAATTGTGCTGGGCACGTGATGGAGCTGGGGCCTCTTTTCTAACTAAGCCCTTTTGTTTCCCGTTCTGTTCTGGTAGTAATAACATACCTTGGAAAGAGAGAATTGCTCCACATAATCAAACTTATTATCTGATTTCATCATTATTTTGATTGCTATTATGATTTATAATAGAGGTCATTATTTTATTACATACTTTCTGTGTATAATTAAGTTACTTTAAATGAAGACTTTCATTCAGCTCAAGTTAGGGAGAATAATATATTTCTGATTTTTCTCATCATCAACTACAGGAGAATGAAGCCACAAATAGAAGGCATTGTATTATAGAGAAGTTTAAAAAAAATTTAGGCTATATTGTACATAGAGATGAGAAGATTGATGGAGTTTAGTATTAGGTAGATTTCATTATTTCAATAAATTACTAGAGAAATGTCAGGGAAGCAAGCTAGAATTTTTGCTTTGTTTTGTCAAGCTCACATTCTCTTTTCACAATAAAGATTTTGAGTTTTTAGGGGGAAATATGTTCATTTTGTTTTGTGTTGGTGTATATGGACATATGTGAAATTTCTACACAGTTTTTATGAAAGACAAAATGACCAGAAAATAAAAAAGGCAGAGTATTTAAAGACTGGATTGAGAATTGTGAAAAGAGAGACACAAAGAGAGATAGACTCACACACATACACACAGATAGAGACACATACAGACACACAGAGACAGACAAATAGACACAGACACGGAGAGATAGAAACAGACAGAGACAGGACAGAAAAGAGACAGAAAGCTGGAAAGAAAGACAAAGACAGATAAACAGGCAAAAAGATAGGCAGACAGATGGACAAGGACAGAAGTATGGATGGATGAATGGACAGGTGGACAAACAGACAGACATAAAGAAAAAGACAAAAACAGAGAGAGAAACAGAGATAGACAGAGACAGAGACAGGAGACCAGGGAGCCAGAAAGAGATATAATATTAGGGAGCTAGGCAGAATTTGATCTTAAATATCTTTTCCAAAGACAACTATTTCCTCCCAAGACTATTTTCTGTCTCCATCTAATCATAAAAGAAACAAGAATAAATATTTTATTTGATGAATTATTCCTTCCTTCCCTATTCATGTCTTCCAATCTGGCCTAAAACAGAGGAAGGTCCAGCCAATTTCTTAGGGAAAGTTTTAACCTTTCCGGAAATCTTCCTTTTCCCCCTGGCTTTGTTCAGCAATTTGAGAAATTCCTTAAAACAGAAAAATAATATGTTCAACAGCAAATATGGAAACTATTAATCAAATATGGAAAAAATCAAGTCATATAATCACAGTTAATAATAATCACATCAACTGACTCCGTCTATACACCTTTAGTTTTTTAACCCACATAAATTTCCTATGTGACTTTCTTTTATCCTCCTCGTACTTGGCACAGCTTTCTATAGATGTTCAGTAAGTATTTGTTGAATAAATGCTGTATTTGGAATCAGAAGATCTAAGTGCAAGTCTCAGCTCTTCCAATTACTACCTGCGTGACCCTGGGCAAATAATTTAACCTTTCTGGGCATCAGGTCCTTCATCTATAAAATGAAGTAGTTGAAGTAGATGGAGTAGACTCCAAATTTTCTTCTAGCTCTGAGACCTAACAAAATGCACATCACCCTTTCTTCCTGTGTGCTATGGAACTGATTGGCCCTATGTATCAGCTATCAGGCAGTACAGTATTTGACAGAATTTTTTGAATAAAATGCATTTGTACACCTCTTAGAGAGGAGATTGGGAGCAAAGTGAAACATCCTTATTGTGTCCTGCTCCTTATCCTTAGAAACCTAATCCATATGATAGAGCAAAACTTCATAATAGTCAGGGTAAATTCATCTTCCAGTCAGCCCCAGTCTGAATATACTGAGCATCTACTATGTTCTAGAAACAGCTAGGTGGCTCAGTGGATAGAGTATCTGCCTTAAAATCAGGAAGATTCATTATCCTGAGTTCGAATTTGACCTCAGACACTTACTAACTGTGGGACCCTGGACAAGGCACTTAACTCTGTCTACCCCAGTTTCTTCATCTGTGAATTGAGCTGGAGAAGGAAATGACAAAACAGTCCAATGTCTTTGCCAAGGGGTCATGAAAAGTAGGACATATTTGAGCAACAACAGCTACAACCTGCATTCTAGACACAGTGGAAATCAGTGGGAATACAGAGGAAAGAGAAAAAACAAAAAAACAAAAACACAGCCTGCTGTCAAGGAGAGAGTCAACATGCAAACAATTTATATACAGGGCAAATGAGAGATGATCTCAGAGGAAAGGCTCTAAGATTAAGAATGTCTGGAAAAGGCTCCGTAAAGGAAGTGGCACATCAGCTGAGACTTGAATCCAGGGATGCCAGGAGGCAGGAGACAATTCAGACATGGAGGATGGCCAATGGCAATGTCCTTACTTTATATCACTGGATCACAGAGTATGTGGAGACAAGACTAAGGAGTGCCAATGACGGTAAGGTGTGACAAGACTAGAAAAGTAGGCAGAGGCCAGATTAGGAAGGGTTTTTAAAGCCAAACAAAGGATTTTCATAGATAAAGCTGGAAGTAATAGGGTACCAATGCAGTTGATTGAATAGGGTGCAACATGGTCAGACCTGCATTTTAGGAAGATCAATTTGACAATGGAATGGGGGATGGGAAGGGTGAGAAACAAAAATAGGACAGAAATTATAAGATTTGACAATTGGCTATGGGAGTGAGAGTGAGGAGTCGAGAATGGCACCTGAAGTTTAGATAAAAATGGTATGAAACTTCAATCATTTAATTTTGAGATGGGTTATTCCATCAGCATTCATCAATCAATGGTACATGTTGATATTTTCCTGGTTACACAAGTGGGATCATATTACGTGGTCATAGATTTCAACCTAAAAGGGATCTTCCCAAGTCACTCTCTCTGTGCAACTGACAAATTAATGGTATTAAGACAGAAGTCTAAAGGAACTGAAGAAGCTTTTGTGGCTCCCATCTCTAGCATAAGATACAAATGCCTCAGTTTAACATGCAGCTTCACCATCTACCTAGAGTCTACTTTTCCAGGCTTACTGTCCATTGAACTACAGACTCTTTTTCTGCCATACTTTCCTACCCTCCTCTCTATGCACTATCACACAATTTGTCCCCTCTGTTTAGAATGTACTCTTCTGCTCACCTCTACTTCTTGTATTTCCAAGCTCCCTTTAAAGCTCAGATAAAGCATCATCTTCTAAATAAAGTTCATTCCGATGCCAAATAAATGGCTATTTCCTCTTTTCCTACCCATAATTTTGCATGTACTTTATATGTATCTTACATTTACTTACCTGTGCTTAGAATCTTCACCAAATGGACTATGGCTGCCTTTAAGAGATTAATTTCTTTTTTCTCTTTGTATTCACTGTGCCTATCATAATGCCTAACACATAGTAGGCATTTAACACATACTTAACCAAAAGTGGCTAGGTGGCACAATGGATAAAGGGGCTGGACCTGTAGTTAGGAAGATTCATCTTCCTGAGCTCAAATCTAGCCTCAAACACTTACTAGTTATGTAACACCAGGCCAGTCATTTAACCCTGTTTGCCTCAGTTTCCTCATCTGTAAAATAAGCTGGAGAAGGAAATGGTAAATCACTCTAGTAAGGTAAGAAAACTGCAAATCTGGTCATGTAGAGCCAGACATGACTGAGCAACAAGGAAAAGTACTTACGTACTAAAAGTAGTCAAACAAATCAAATCTAACTTCCAATGGTTTTACAGATGAGGAAACTGAGGAACAATTAGATTAAGTTACTTGCCCCAAATCACGAAAGTACTAACTGGTCAAAATGGGGCTTGAACCAAGACATCTGCCTCCAAATCCATCACTTTTCCCATCAAAACATATTGCCCCTGGGCAGAGCAGAAATATAACTGAGTGTACTTCCTTTTATCCAAGTAAAACATGCCATATTTGGACTAATTGATAGAAAGTTCAGTCTGTCTTAGTAGAAAATCTAAATTGTGGAGTACTTAGGAAGATGTGAAATCCTAACTCTTTTCAATATCTCATCTCATTTTGTCCTATGAAGAGGGATCCCACTTTAATCAACAGTTAAGAAAAATGGCAAATGTTTGAACTCCTTGAGGGCAAGGAATAAAGTTTTTCATCTCCCTCCCCCCAGGACACAGAACAGTGCTTTTCACATAGTAGAGACTTAATAAATCTTTGATGAATTGAAATTACTCTTATCCAACTTACTTATTGTTCTTCAATAATTTTCAGTCTGTTTTGACCACATGACCCCATTTTTCTTGGCAAAGACACTGGAGTAGTTTGCCATTCCCTTCTCCAACTCATTTGATAGATGAGGAAACTGAGGTAGACAGAGTGTTAAGAGACTTGTGCAGGGTCCTACAGCTAGTGTCTGAGGCCACATTTGAACTCAGGAAAATGAGTCTTCCTAATTCCAAGGCAGGTGCTCTATCTATTGAGCCACCCAGTTGCCTCTAATTTAGCTATTAGCCTCTATTTACAGAGCAATTGCATTGTTTATACATATACATTGATACTTCCAAAGTACTTGAAAACATGTTTATTCATTTAAGTAAGTAAACATCTTCCTCCAGATCTTGTTTACACTCATTTACCCCATTTTCTCTCCTCAGATAAAGCAAGGATTGCCTTCCATCTAGCCAGCAGAGTCCAAGTTAATGAGATTTCACTGGCAGTGGAGATTCTAGTGCCTTCTTTTCCATTCTTAACCCTACCTTTGAGCTTTGTCAATATAATCAGGTGACTAAAAGATGGAAAACAGTCTATTTTTTTCTGGGGGCTACCTATAATGGCTCCAGAAATGGGACTTCTAGGACTCCTTAAACAGGTTGAAGATAGCCTCAATTGTTCTGTCTGTTATAATTCCACAAAAGCAGTCTGTATCTGGTCTACATTAAAAATTCTCCAGGGACTAGCGTACCTCTACTGCCAAAAAAGTATATTTCTGAGTCAAATCAATGAACTAAATCTCATCCATCAAAACTTAACTCTTGTTTCAGATTTGTGTCAGGTATGTTGGCAGGAACTGCACAACATAATTTAGACTGTAGTAATTAAAGTTCAGATATGTAGTGAGTCTCAGACATAGGAATGGAGAAATGGGTAGCAGAGAACTAGGCTATGATCACAGGCTCATAGAGGGTTGTCAAAGACTGTCAGACTTAGCTGAAATCATATTCAAACTCAACACACCCCAGGAAACACATTACATTTTAAACCCATCTCTCCTCCCAAACTTACCTTTTTCTGTTAAGGATGCTATTATTTCTCCTGTTGCCCAAGTACATTCTCAGATCTTGACATCATCTTTCCTCCTTTCTCTTACAATCTATATCCAATCAGTTGCCACATTTTGTCCACTCCATCTCTCATTTCTTGTTCCTTTCTTTCTCACACAACCTCTACCCTACTTCACCCTGTTGACTAGATTATTGTGCTAATGACCTAATTGATGTTTCTAATTATAGTCTCCAATCAATCATTCACACAATCACCAAATTAATCTCTTTAAAAGGATCTAACCAAGTCATTCTTTTACTATTTTTTCCTCCAGAATCTCCCTATTAACTCCATGAATTCTGACCTATGTCTTGCCACTGGATTCTGATGACTCTGGGGGAGAGATCAAGGCTAATGACTGCACAACTCTGCCTCACTCAAATCTGATTAACTGGAAAGTCAAGATATCACTCTCCTGATGTCATGGGTCCTCTTTGAGAAGGAAGGATGAACAAGTGCAACACCAATTAACTACAGGATAAAATGCAAAATATACAAAATAGTCAATACTTAAAGCCCTTCCCCAAATGGAATCATATTAATCTCCTTTAAACACACTTTTGATAGCAGAAGAACAATGATGCCTGGGTGTCTGAATCACCAGCAGCAGTGCTAGTTCCAAACCTGTCAGCACAAGACTAGAGTTGGGCAGAGCTGGGTGAGAGAGAAGTGTGGGGCCCATAGCAGTAACAATGGTTGCTCCTAGGGCTATCAGCCCACAGACTGAATTTTGAAAGTCACCTACTTGAACTTCCAGGAACCAAGATGGGTTAGGGTTATAAAGCCTGATTACCCTAACCCTTGTTGACCTTGAAAAACCCAGGAATTATTGCCCCAGTAATAATTTGGGAATAGTGGAGTCCGCAGAAGGCATACAGCAGTCTTTAAGCTCACTCAGGAGGCTGAGAAGATTGATGGGTAGAGTCCTTCTTGCTGTGGCTGAAGGGGACCAGTGCATGACTAGAGGCATCCCAGCAGCCCCCACCTCAGCAGACCAGCAGGAGATCCTGAGCCCCAAGAGGGTGGAGCATGTAAGCACCAACACCAGACCCCTGGGTATGCCTTAGCACAACTAGGGGAATTGAGAAGACACCTGCACAGATAGGGGTCCACCAGCTGCTGAGTCTGCCTGTGCTCTAGCACAACCATAGGGGAAGAGACCTCCAGTGACCAGACCACCCCTCCCCCACACTTTGCACTGAGAGCTTCAGGGTAACATCAGGGAAACTCAGAAATACTTCACCTGGCCTCAGCCTTGGCACACACCAGCTACCTCAGCATGAGGCAAGCTGCAGCATTATATAGCTTCTAACCAACAGAACCAGAGACCACAGCACACACAGTCAATAACCAGGCCCCTAGCTCCCAACACAAGAAATGTAGGACAGGGCCCCCTGTGACCCAGAAACAGAGATCCACTTTAAAAGCCAAGGAAAAGTCAATCACCATGAGCAAGAAGAAAATTAGAAAAGCAAAAACCATAGAAGCTTATTATGGGACAGGGAAGATCAAAATATAAATTCAGAAGAGGACAGCATTGACACTATACTCAAACAGGAATATGAACTGGTCTCAAGTCCAAAAAGCACTGTTAGAAGAGTTCAAGAAGAATTTTAAAAGTCAAATTAGAGAGGTAGAAGAAAAATTGAGCAATGATTTTAAAACTACAATTGACAAAATGAAAAAAGAATTCACTGAAGAGGTACAAAAGCTAGCTGAAGGAAAGTGTTCATTAAAATTTATAATTAGGCAAGTAGAAGCTAATGATTCTATGAGGCATCAAGAATCAGTCAAAATCTAAATAATGAAAACATTGAAGGAAACATAAAATATCTCATTGGAAAAAAACTGACCCAGAAAATAGATCCAGGAGAGAAAATCTAAGAATTATTGGTCTACTGGAAAGCCATGATGAATAAAAAAGAGCCTAGATAGTATCTTCCAGGAAATCATTCAGGAAAATTGCCCTAAAGTCCTAGATTCAGAGAGCAAAGTAATCATTGAAAAAAATCCACTGATCACCTCCTGAAAGAGATTTCAAATTGAAAATGCCAAGGAATATTGTCACCAAATTCCAAAATTATCAGATCAAGGAGAAAATTCTACAAGCAGCCAGAAAGAAACAATTCAAATATTGAGGAACAGTCAGGATCACACAGGATATTGCAGTTTCTACATTAAAAGACTGGATGGATTGGAATATGATATCCTGTAAGGCAAAGGACCTTGGTCTACAACCAAGCATCAATTACCCAGCAAAATTGAGCAACATCTTTCAGGCAAGAAGATGGACAGTCAGTGAAATAAGGGATTTCCAGATCTTCCTCATGAAAAGACCAGAGCTCAATAGAAAATTTGATCTTCAAATACAACACTCAAGGGAGGCATATAAAAAAAAAAAAAAAAACAGGGAAAAAAAGAAAAAAAAACTTGTTATTTAATATGGGCAAGCTGTTTACGTCCCTTTATGGGAGGATGATTCTTATTAATCTTGAGAATTGTATATTTAATATGACATTTAAAAGGGTTATACATAGAGTGTGTGGGTATAAATTAACTGATGTGATGATAAACACATTCTCTTCAACTTAGACTGACCTAGATATTCTTTGAATGCAAGATTCCATTTCTAGCTGCTGAACCTTTACTTAAGCCAACTCCCATGTGTGAAATGTGTTCCTTCTTCCTTTCTGAGTCTTAGAAGCCTTAGGGGGCTTAAACCCACAAATACAGTGCTTACATGAAGCCTGTTCTGATCCAGCTCATCTTTTTCATTACTAATAACAATAATGACTAGCGTTTATATAGCACTTTAAAATTTGCAAAGAAATTTTCAAATGTTTAATTTTTTTAATTTTCTAGGGAACCCTGGGACGCAGATGTTGTTATTATCCTTAAGTTATAGATAAGGAAACTGAGACAGTTTATTGACTTGCCTAGGGTTGTATAGCTAGTAGCGTCTTGAGAGATTTGAAACTAGGTCTTACTGACTCCATGTCCAACGCTCTATCAACATGTAACACCTATCTGTCTAACTACTAGTTAGCTTTTATTCTCCTTTGAAATTAATTTTTATTACTTTGTATTTGTTTATTGGACAGCCAAATGATGCAGTGGATAGAGGGCTGGGTCTGGAGTCAGGAAGACCTGAGTTTAAATTGGGCCTCAGATATTTAATAGTTGTATGGTCCTGGGCGAGTCACTTCATCCTGTTTGCCTCAGTTTTCTCATCTGGAAAAATGAACTGGAAAAGGAAATGGTAAACCAGTCCAGTATCTTTGCCAAGAAAACCCAAAATGAGCTCACAAAGAGCCAGATTGAAATGGCTGAACAGTAACTACTTGCTTATCTTATTTATATATAAGCTCAATTCTCTGTACCTATTATCTTGAGATTAGAGACTTTCCTTTCTGTGTCTGTTATTCTATGAACTCTATTAACCACATAGGACCTGACACACAGTGAATGCTTTATAAGTGTTGAATTGAACAGCTCAGAAGCAAAGGACTTGGTTTTGGTGGCTCAGAAGATCTTTATTCAAATATTGCCTCTACTTCCTACTTCCTGCCTGTATGACCACTCTTTCTGGATCTGTTTTCTTACTTGTGCAACAAAAATTGGGGCAGTTCATCTCTAAGGTCCCTTTTAGCTGAAAAATCCTAACAGTGAGCCTAGCCCTAGCTTTTGACCTGGACAAAGTTGGCCAATCTTGGGCAAATCATTCTCCTCTTTAGATTTCATAGAATCATGGGTTTAGAAAACTGGAAGGAACCTTCATGTAATAAAAAGTGAACTAACTCTGGATGGATCTGAGTAGACATTCTCTCTCTGATTGTTACTATCTCTGCAATTTCCCTGCCCTTAGTTTTCCCATCTGTAAAATGAGATTAGACAAAACGGCCTCCGAAATTTCTCAGATCTATCACTACTTTCGTGTGATTTCTCATTTTATAGATAAGAAAATGGAGCCTTGGAGAGATTTGGTGACTTGTTCTAGATTACATAGAGCTTCCTATTGAACTCAGGTCACAGGATTCCAAGTCAGCAGGAAAGTTCAGCCTTCTCTCTGTTTAATTTCCTTTATCTATCCCAGGAGGGAGTCAGAATTAGAGTCTCAAGTAGTTCTGAGGTCTGATCTCTGTTGTATAGGAGACATCAATATAAGTTGCTCCTCTGGGGTTCTCAAGAGAGTAGGACAATGGTGAAGTCAGGAGTGTTAGGAAAGGCAGTTATCCCCAAAGGGGCATCAGACATGCTAAAAACTTCTCAGATTTAGAGACAGTTTGTAAACTGGAGATTGATTGCATTAACAAAATACTTCAGGTACATTGTGGGTTAAATAGTTGATTGTGGGCTGTTCTGGGAAGCTAACTAGCAGGGAGAGTGCATTGCTTCTTTGGGACTGGGTGTTCAGAGTTCCAAATGACTGCCTTGCAAATGAGCTTTTGGAACAGGACTTTTTTTTCTGAGGGGTGGAGGTGGTAAAGATTATCTGAAGATATCCAAGGATGGACTGGTAGATCATCTCTGGCTAGTTTATAACTCTTTCTTTTAATCAATTCATGTGCTGAGTTCTCATATCTGATAGGTAATTACGTGAATTTGGAGTGCCTCCAACAAAGAACAAGGGAAAGGCAAATCATTCCCATGAAATAAGGATTAGTCCAAATTGATCCAGTTTTTATGATCTGGCAGCAAACTAGGGTATGTTTCCCCCAGTCCCATTGGCCCTTCCAAATTTCACTTCCTTTTTCTCTACCAACCACAGGGATCTTGCTACCTTTATGGGAAGGATTAGTAACATTTAACATTTAGGTAAGTTTGGAGCTAATAAGCCAACAGGGTAGGTTTTGCATAGACTTTTTCTATCTTAGATGTGAAGAATATGAACAGATTAATATTTTACTTATGGGAGGAGAGGTAGTGTGGCATAGAAGCTAACCTGAGGAACCTGGAGTCAAGAAAACCTGAGTTCCAATCCCTCTTCTAATGGTGACTAATTGTGTGGACATCTGCCAGTAACTTAACCTGTTTCTCTGTTTGTAAAATGGACATAGGAATTGGACCCGTGATTTCATTGATATAGGAAGGGAGTCCTAGTATGCTTTGCGCTAGGCATTGCGGAAGTGCAAAATGAAAGAGAGTTTCTCCCCTGAAGGAGTTTATGCTTTAATAAGGGAAGACCACACACAAATGAGAACTGATGGTGGAGGGAGAAGGAGGAGGGTACCCAGTAAGGGAAATGGTTATAAAGATCAGAAACCAGGAAAAAGAAAGGAGAAGGGAGCTGTCCTAAGCCTTTCTATAAAATACAACCTTGGTAGGAACTCACCAATGGAAGAAGGGGGTAGGAGATGTGGATGTTCTTAGGCCCCAGACACTGAGAGTTACTTGAGTTTGAGAATGTAGCAGAGCCATGGTTTTGAAGTACTGAAGTCAAGAATGGGACCAAGGAGTGGAATAAAGGTGCCCTACATGCCTCAAAAGTCATTAGGTTCAAAAAACATCATCAAAGGATTATCGAGATCTTAGACTGGAAGGCACCTTAGAGTACTTAGAGATTATCTAGTCCTAGATAATTAGGAACCTATTTTCCACATGTAGAATCTGAGACCTAGAAATGTGAAGTTCCATGACTAAGGCCACAGACACACAGTAGTTTTGATCATCATGGTGAAATGAACAGAATAGTAGCAATGACCCATCCTCATAAACTTGTTCAGTCACTTTTCAGTCATGTCTGATTCTTTGTGATCCCATTTGGGGTTTTCTTGGCAAAGATACCAGAGGGGTTTGCCATTTCCTTCTCCAGCTCATTTTACAGATGAGGAAACTGAGGAAAACAGGGTTAAGTGACTTGCCCAGGGTCACATAGCTAGTAAGTATCTGAGGCCAGATTTGAACTCACAAGGTTGAATCTTCCTGATTCCAGTCCAGGCACCTATGCACCATAGTATTACCTAGCTGCCCTTATATTCATACTTAGTACTTTATTATTAACACAGCAACCTTCTTCCTGATAACCCAGTGGTGTCGGTGACATATCTTAGATCACTGATCTTCCTTTACAGCAGAGGAAGCTCCAGGTTTGCAAAGAAAGGGACTTACCACAGGTAGGACTCCTGGACAGCCAAATCTCCTCTAGCACACAGTATTGTACCTGGAGGAGAAGAAACATCTCATTACAAGCATTTGCAAAGCACTTGATTATATCATCTAATTGGACCCTTACAACAACCTAAGAAGGAGATGACTGTGGAGTTTACTTTAAAGATAGAAAATCTGAGGAGCGGAGATGTGAACATGATTTTCCTCTGAGCAAAGAACTAGGGGGTGGCAGGTAGAATATGAATCCAGGTCTCTAATTACTCCGTCCAGGTGTCCATGAACTCCAGAAAGTTATTGCTGCTGCATATCCCCATACAATCAGATGCTTTTCTTCATAAGATGTCCTGATTAACTCAGAATGAGAGGGAGGGTGGTGCAATGGAGAGGGCTGAATTTGGAAGTTAGAGGCTGAGGGTTCAAATCCTGACTTTTCTCAGTGCTATCTGAATGACTTTGGGCTAATAGGTTAATCTCTTAAAGCTTCAATTCCTCCCTTGTAAAATGAAGGGATTAGAGTAATTGGCCTCGAAGGTCCCTTCCAGCTTTAAATTAAGAATCCTATTAAACCATTTATGGTTTAAGAATCTCCTCATAAATTTAGAAGCTTATACCTCCAAACCTCATTTAAAAAAATCTAGCTTTTGCCAGGTGTAGACATTCCTCCTCATCACTGGCCATTGTCTCCATAAACACATCGCCAAGAAATCTCTGTCATTGAACAAAAACAAATAAATACTAACAAAAACATCTTAAAGGGGGAAAAATTGTTGCCCAAGTGCATACCATTAGAAAGCAGGAAATCTAGGGGGAGTTAGGGGGTGCTCAGCTAGAGTACCAGCTCTGAAGTCAGGAGGGACCTGAATTTACATCTAGCCTCAGATACTACTAGCTGTGAGATCCTGGGCAATCACTTCATTCTAATTGCCTTTAAGAAAACTTCTGGTATGTTCTCTTGTAAGGAGAAGAAAACACAAAATTGTAGCAGCAGACTCACAGACAAATAAAGATATTTTGCTACTACCTGGTGGAATATAATATTAATATATATATAGATATATTATATGTGTGTACATATATAAATATATACACACACATACATATATGATGCATGTATATGCACATATACATACACACACACACATATATATATATACATATTTATATATATGTATATATATATATATATATATATCCTCTTTTGAAAATGGCATATCCTGGGAGTTCATGGTTTCTTTCACAATCTTCTTGTTCTTTGAATGTTGAAATGCTTGTGTTTGCGGTTGGTGACTAAATTCACCATAAAAAAAGAAAATGAAAAATAAAAAAAAGAGACTGTCATCCACTATAAATCTCATGCTGTTTTTGTGTCTCCTGGCTAACTGAAGATACCTGTAGACTAGAGGGGTTTTTTTCTACCTAAGATTAAAAAATAAAAGTTTGGTTTCCATGGCCTGTATCAGTCGGGTGGTAATAATACTGAACTTGTTGTTACTGGACTTGGGAATAAATCTCACCTTGACTAGTCACTGTCTATATGAACTTGAGCAGGTCATTTAACCAGTTTTATTTTCAGTTTTCTCTTCAGTAGGAAGTAGGGAGGTATAGTGGGAAGAAAACAATCCCTGGAGTCTGGTTCAGATCCTGCCTCTAGATTGACTGTGTGTTGTTGTCGGATCATTTTCAGTTCTCTCCAATTCTTTGTGACGAGGTATATGTTCAGGGAGAGCAAGCTCTAGTGTGAGTACTAGCTGAGACCTTTTCAGGGCTGCTCATCCATTTTTGGTGTCTACCTGTCACCCAACTCTCACCTGTGGTCCCAAGAAGCTGTAATATGTGCAGTGTTCACACCCCAGTGAAACCATCTTGGCAGACATACTAAACCATGTTGAGAGTAACTGGCAGACCTTAAACCTTTTGGTGAATTAGGGGATTGTCTACCCCAAGCACATGAAGACTTCCCGCAGCAGAATGGGCAGTTGAGAACAATTCATTCCACAGGCAGCTGAAGCGGGCACTGTGGAGCATTTGAGCTTGGACAGACATCAAGACACCAAGATCATTCACTACATCCTGGGCCATAGGTTAGATAGGTTACTGAGGGGCAAGGTTGGGGATAGTGTACACACTGATGAGCTCAGAGATCCCTCCACTGAAGTATTCTAATATCTCAGACACAGGTAGTGGAAAAATTTTGGAATAATGGGAAAGCAGCTAGCATAAGCTAGCCCAGCTATCAATTAGTGCTTTAAAGTTTGCAAAGTGTTTTACAAATATTAACTCAATTTATTCTCCTAATGACCCTGGGAGCTAAGTGCTATTATTATCATCCCTACTTACAGATGAGGAGAGTTGGGAAGGCAGAGGTTAAGTGACTTATCCAGGGTCACACATGTAGTAAGCTAATGAGGCTAGATTTGAACCACTGGGCTATGCAAATGCCTAAAGGCTTATTCAATCAACTACCCAAGATCAAAGACATGATTTTATTGATTAGAAATTACTAGAAATTAATAATTAGATAGGTAAAGGGAGAAATCTCTAATCAAAACTAGCATTTCCTAGTCATGATTCAAGTCTCAGAATCTCCCAAGCAGGTAGAAGGATCAGAGGATTTCAGGGGAAATAGTGGTAAAGGGTGGTTTTGGTACCATGGGACATTTTACTTCAAAGGCAACTTGATTTATCTCAGATTGAAATCACCCAGATTCTTTTCGTTTGGTTAGGAAAATATCTCTTCTCAAGAATATGTTTGATGTATCAAGAAAATAGATGAGATTGGAAAAAGAGGTCCTAACATACTGGAGAATTGTGCTGGTTAATTACAGTATACTCTTGCGGTGCCAGCCTAGTCCTATGGCAAGAGTACTAGGCTTCATGTTGGAAGACAGGTTAGAATGCCGCCTTTGTAACTACTTCCATGCACATTCTTGGGGAAGTCTCAGCTCATCTGGGGGTAAGTTTGCTGATCTCTAAAATGAAGATGTTGGACCATCCATCTACCTCCAAGTCTCTGACATTATGAAAATAAAAATCTGAAAAATAAAAGTCTTTTTCCCATAAGAACTAAGAATTCTGTTTAAACTCAAATGACCAAAATCCCAAGTCCTCCAAAATCATCTATATGAAAGTATTCCAGTCTGACCTTTTCACTGTGGTCTCTTTCAGAAGTGGGGAGGGGAGGGGAAGGGTGCTTTACAAGGAAGTGGGAGGAGGACAGAAATTCATTTTAATATATTTTTATGATAAATATCGTTAAACTCAAATTTGAAGCTATATATTTTTATTTTCTGTGTAATGCTCAGAATGCAAAAAGTAGTCATTTCATAAGAAGTTGGAGTAAGCAGTTACTAACAATGAAGTCATTATTTTAATGAAACCTGATCAACTTTCCTGGATAATTTGGGATTTTTAAACAACATATTTCAAGGCAGAAAAAAAGAAAGAGAGAGAGAAAGAAAGAGAGGAAGAATGAAAGACCATACATTTGGCAGAAGTGAAAAATAGTTTCTATGGCAGCTTGATTTGGACATGGAAAACCTGTTTCAGACTATTCATAAACTCAACTCTTGCAAACTCTTTATTATGTACAATAAATTATATGAAACATGTAATGAAAAATTGGAATTGTTTTGGAACCCTGAGAGTTAACTAGGAGAGTTAATTAAAAAGCATTTGGGGAGAAGTAGATGGAAGGGGAGGGTGGGACCTGGGTAAAAGATGGATCCTGGGGCTCTCTGGCCCACCAGCTTAATGGATTCTCATCCATTCCTTGGCTGTTCCTTTCCTGTCCCACCCGCCCCCTGCCCCCACTGTTCACCAATCCTACACAAATGTCACATTCTTTAAGGAGGAAAAAATGTGGAATGTGTCTCAACCACATCAAGTACACCATTTTCACAATTGAAATCCAATTCATTAAGACTATTCTTCATGCATGAGTGGCCATCTCTCAGTTACACACACCCAAGGCATAACTCCAAGGAGGTCAGCCAGGCACCAAAAGAAAAAAAAAAGTACATTGCCAACTCATATGTTTTAAACCATTTATTCTGTGGGAGGAAGAAAAAATAGTGCTAAACTTGAATACTCAAATTGGGCTGTTTATTTCTCTGTAGGTCCTGGTCCAGTAGTTAAGTCTTCAGAATCAATAGATCCACTTTGTGTCCAAAAAGGAGAAACAAAATATGATCCCTCTCCTCAAAGAATTTCCAATGAATGAAAAAAAATTAAACCTTTACTTTGTGCAGAGCCCTGGGAATACAAACAGAAAAGTAAGATAATTCTTACTCTAAAGGATTTGCTATGGTCTGGGTACTTTCTCTGGCTTTCCTTCCTTATACTCACCTCTTCGCTTCTCTGAATTTCTTCAAGTCCCAGGTAAAATCCCATCTTCTATAGGAAGCCTTCTTCACTCACTCTTAACATTAATGACTTCCTCTGACATTATCTCCAATATGCCCTGTGTACATCTTGATTGACATCATTGTTTATACACAGTTCTCCATCAGATTATGAGCTCCTCAAGGGCAGGGACTATCTTTTGCCTTTCTTTGTAGCATAAGCTCTTAGCACAGTGCCTGACATGGTGCTTAAAAAATACTAATTGGTTGATTAACTGACACTCTAGTGGTAGGGACTACAGAGAAAGAGAGACAGAGAGAGAGAGAGAGAGAGAGAGAGAGAGAGAGAGAGAGAGAGAGAGAGAATTTCAACTGCAAGCTAGATGAAAAGGTTAGATCATCTTTAGGGCATAGTAGCAAAGCAGAAGGTAATAACTCTTCTTTAAAAACATTTCCACTGATAAAAATCAAATTGGTTTCAGATGTTGAACCATTCGATAATACCAAGGATTTTGGTAGCAAGAATTTTGTTTTTCATGTCTTTTCATGTTTGTGTGTCTGTAGCACCTTCAGGAACGGTTGCCAGGCTGGATCTCTACAAGGATTGCTTCCCAGGATTATAGCTGTAGTCACTGGGCTGGAAACATTGCCATTCCCAAGGCTCTTGGCTCCAGGGTCTTGGGTTGTCTTTATCAGATGTGAGAGGAGATAGTGGTCAAGATGGTGGGAGTGATCTGACTTGCCTGACACATGCTACCTCCTCTTTCTCTCTCAAGGTTTTTGGTTGCTAGGTAGGCTTGATTGTCCTTGGGGTAGCAGCTGGTTGGTAGTTGGTAGGGATGGCTGACTCCTTCTTCACAGGAGTTACTTCCATGTAGGATGACTATGAGGGCTGGGCTGGAAGTAAGACTTCTGGAGAGAGTTGCTACTCCTAGGGCTCTTGTGTTCATCTGCCTATTGTGGCAGTCGGTCAGCAGCTGATGCTGGGGGTGATGAGGAAATTGAACCCTTTCTCTGCAATGATTTCTCCCCTTAAATAACATATGTGAGGCTGAGGTCAAATCTGGAACAATTCAAGAACTATCCCAAACAGTACACAGACAAGTGGTAAGTAGAGCTATGCAAATTCTAATTGTTAGCGATAGTCTGATAAAGGGGAGAGTAGTATAAGATAGACTTGTCAGGAAAGGCTTTATGAAAGACGTGGTCTTTGAAAGCCATCAAGAATTTAGAAACTCCATTTCTCACATGAGGCATACATAGTGAAACAAATGTTGTTTTTTGTATTGTTGGCCAATGAACAGTGACAATGAAGTGGTTAAAAGCTTGGAAGCCTCAACAGAGGCTTATCTTATGCTTTCTTCTTGGCCAACTTGCTTTTCTTTTGCTTTGTTTTTAAGTTAACAGGCACGTTCTGATCCAACTGATGGAATTGCTTGGGAGAAAACATTTTTATGATCTGTCTTCATCTTTCTTCTCTGATTTTGGAAATCACTCTTATAAATATCCATGATTTTAAAGACAGGAAAATGAAATTTAAGACAATGAAAAAAATGTGGGATGTCCAGACTCTATAATACTTGATTTCAAAATAAATAGTTATACCTTTCTTACATATAATTCTGCTATCCCCGCTACCTCATTTATAGGGAACTTAGACAAGAACCTGGAAATAAGAGATGAGGAGAGGTCTCTAAGCAGCAGGTTTTTAAAGAGCATTTTTTTTAAAGCTTAAAAGCTAAAACATCTATTTTCCTCATAGAAGAGTCCCCTGAGCTGCAACTCAGAACTTGTTTATTCTTCTTTGACTTGAGCTAAATACCAGAAAATTCACGGTGTAGAAAAAAGAACACTAAACTTAGATTTAGGAAAACTTGTATTTAACTTCCACCTCTGACATTTGTTGGAGTTGGAACTGTGGTTACTTAAACTCTCTGGATCTCAGTTTACTCAACTGTCAAAAGCAAAGAATAGATTTGTTGGCCTCCAAGAGCCATTCTAGTTCTAAGTCTGGGATCCTATAACCTGGTTTCTTCCTCACAATAGATTGAAAATGTTCAGTGGGTCTGCTATTGGCAACTGATGAATCACAAAGCATTAATGGACTCTTATTATATGTACTAGGCACTGTGTTAAGTATTGGAGATAGGAAGAAAAAGGAAAATCAACGTCTTCTGAAGGAGACAAAAACTATGTGGAACAGACAAAATGACTCTGAAAGTATAGCATTCTGGGGCAACTGAGCAATAGTTTCTTGACTTCAATAAACCCTAAGAAAATCACTTTATCCCCTATCAATATATTCATTAACAACTGTAGTGGTGACCCCAAGTCATCAAAAAGAGGTCAAATTACATTCTGCAAACTTTTAAAGAAGACAGCAAAGTGAAAAATTCATTTTTGAAGTTAATCCCAGCTTCTACACTTACAAGCTCTGTGTGTTTCTTGACAAGTCATTTCATCTCTGAATTTCTGTTTCCGCATCAAGAAAAGGACATATAACATTTTCTATGTATACCTTGCAGAGTTGTGGTGGAGAAAAAAGAACTTTTAAAGCAATGGTGAAATATGATATCATTGTCAAAATAAGCCCCCTAAATTTATAATCCTGACTCAGCTACTAATTGCCTGTGTGACTTTGGGCAACATCTCACATCTCTGTACATCAGTGTCCTCTTTATATTAATTCAATGGACTCCAGAAGGTCCCTCCCACCTCTCCCATTTTCTGTGCTTCTCTGTTTTGCATACTTCATATAAAAGTAAACAGTGAAAGTAGCTTTGCTCAGCCACCCTTGATTCTTTCACATTATTCCAACACTACATAGTTCCTGGGACATAGTAGGTCCTTAATAAAAATTGATTGATTTGTATTAGACCCAGCAAAGAGACAATGTCACCAAAGGATGTAGGAATTTCTTATGGCAATATGAATACAAATGACATCAGCCAGTCTTCGAAGCAGAGCAGTCAATCAATAAACCTTTGTTAACTACCTACTATGTGTCAGGCACTGCGCTAAGTGCTGAAATGAATGAAGTGCAATGCTTTGCTGAAACAGGATGGAACAACTAATCATCAGATGATGGAAAGGCTTAACTGGGCTTCAAATGAACAGGGGAAAAGCAGGCAAAAATACCCAGCAGACTCATAGAATAATAATTAAATTAACAATGGCTCTTCCAATTCTCAGAAAAACGATAATAATATCAGTACACTTTTTATTCAGTCCTTATTATGTGCCAAGCACTGTGCCAAGCTTTGTTTGCTATACAGTTTTCCCTTTCACACCCTAACTCTTCCCATCATGGTTTCAATATCTCATGAGCTGGAATAAAAATTAAATGGGAATTTTGGAGGAATTTTGTGGAAGTCACAAATGACACAGAGCCTATAATCAAATACTTAACCCAAATTTAACAACAAGGTACTGTAAATATCCCACAAAAGAAAAAGAAAAAATCAGACCTTCTCCAATACAAATGGAAGGCCAAATATTTTTACAAGGCTTTTCCAGATCATGGGGGCACCACACCCCTAATCCACATGATGTGGAAGTGATAACTGTATAAGTCAATCTCAGACACAGCTCTCATGAACATTTCTAAGATAAGGAAGAAGGGTGTTGGTTTTTCCAAGAAGAATGGCAAAAGAAGTATTCATGTTGCCTTTGGAATGAGGAAGGACCAATTCTCCAGTGACCTAAGCCACAGTTACCCTCACTTTTACAAGCCAACATTGCAAGTTGATCCTGGGATTAAAGTTAAGGTTGCTCTCTTCGGCAAGAGATGACTCCCAGATCAAGAGTTCATGGGAGCAGGAACAAATTAGGAGGGAGATGGTTTATCCAGAGGTTCTGTTTCCTTTAGTCTAGATTTCCTTAGCTTTTGACCAAATTAGAAATTCCAGCCGAGGGTTGTGTTTGATGTGATTGATGAGGCAAAACATGGTCTGTGAGTAGGAGATCTGGGCTTGGAGTAAGGGTTGAGCTGGATTCAAATCCGGTTCCTACCATTTACTAGCTTTGTGATCCTGGGGTCATCACTTAACCTTTGGGTCTTTGTTTGCTTATCAGTAAAAGCTACATTGTTAAATAATAGCAATAATAGCACAAAGTAATAATAACTCACTTTCATATAGCACTTACGGTTGGTTGTTCAGTGCTTTAATAGCATCTGTAGGACTAACCTCACAGGATTGCCATGATGATGAAAGTAGATAATAGTTGTAAGATGCTTGGCAAATCCTGAGTAACCACACAAATATCAACTCACTCTTTTTTTCTAAATTCAATTCAAGAAATATTTGTGGAGTTTCTTCCAAGTGTAAAATATTGAACTAAAAGAAACAGGAAGTAAAAAGTGAAGCTACTGCTCACAGTTTTATATTATTTCAGGGAGATAAGATAAGAATATAAAATATTACAATCTAACCTAACTTTCTTGAGGGGAAGGGCTATTTCAAGGTGTGCTCAGCTGTGTGTATGCATGTGTGGGGTGTTTATTCATTGCCTTTCTATCTGCAAGTTCCTAAAAAAATGGCAACAACCTCAGCTCCAAGAACAGCAATGCTTCATCCACACCAGCCCTCCTAGCAGGTGATTCCAAAGGGCATTTGTCCTCTGCTTAAAGCACTATGGGGATGAAAATGATTTCCTCCATGGCATCGACAAACATTGGGCAAGAGTAAATGGACATTACTCACTGTCAAAATAATTCCATGATAAAATTCTGAACCTTTCTAATCTTCCAAAACATAACTCCAGAATTATTTTTTTATTTTTATTTTTTTATTGATGATAGGTTTTATTTAGTTAAATTTATTTATTTACCTTTTTACATTCATTTTCACAAAATTTTGGGTTCCAAATTTTCTCCCCATTTGTCCCTCCCCCACCCCAATAAACCAAGCATTCTAATTTCCCCTATCACCAATCTGCCCTCTCTTTTATCATCCCTCCCTTCCTTTGTCCGCATCTTCTCTTTTGTCCTGTAGGGCCAGTAACTTTCTATTCCCTAATACCTGTATTTCTTATTTCCTAGTAGCAAGAACAATACTCAACAGTTGTTCCTAAAACTTTGATTTCCAACTTCTCCCCATCCCTCCCTCCCTACCCATTCCCTTTGGGAAGGCAGGCAATTCAATATAGGCCATATCTGTGTACTTTTGCAAATGACTTCGATAATAGTCGTGTTGTGTAAGACTAACTATATTTCCTTCCATCCTATCCTGCCCCGCATTGTTTCTATTCTGTCTTTTGATCCTGTCCCTCCCCAAGAGTGTTGACTTCAAATTGCTCCCTCCTCCCATTGCCCTCCCTTCCATCATCTCCCCTACCCTGCTTATCCCCTTCTCCCCCACTTTCCTGTATTGTAAGATAGGTTTTCATACTAAAATGAGTGCGCATGTTATTCCTTTCTTTAGTTGAATGTGATGAGAGTAAACTTCATGTTTTTCTCTCAGCTCCCTTCCTTTTTCCTCCACTAAAAAGTCTCCTACTTGTCTCTTCCATGAAAGATAATTTGCCCCAATCCATTTCTCCCTCTTTCCTCCGAATACATTTCTCTCTCACTGCTTAATTTCATTTTTTTTTAAAGATATGATCCCATCCTCTTCATTTCACTCTGTGCTCTCTGTCTCTCTGTGTGTGTGCACATGTACGTGTGTGTGTGTGTGTGTAATCCCACCAACTACCTAGATATTGAAAAGTTTCAAGAGTTACAAATATTGTCTTTACATGTAGGAATGTAAACAGTACAACTTTGGTAAGTCTCGTGTGACTTCTCTTTGCTGTTTACCTTTTCATGCTTCTTTTCATTCTTGTGTTTGAAAGTCAAATTTTCTTTTCAGCTCTGGTCTTTTCATCAAGAATGCTTGAAAGTCCTCTAATTTATTGAAAGACCACTTTTTCCCCTGAAGTATTATACTCAATTTTGCTGGGTAGGTGATTGTTGGTTTTAGTCCTAGTTCCTTTGACTTCTGGAATATCATACTCCATGCCCTTCAATCCCTTAATGTAGAAGCTGCTAGATCTTGTGTTATCCTGATTGTATTTCCACAATACTTGAATTGTTTCTTTCTAGCTGCTTGCAATATTTTCTCCTTGACCTGGGAATTCTGGAATTTGGCCACAATGTTCCTAGGAGTTTCTCTTTTTGGATCTCTTTCAGGTGGTGATTGATGGATTCTTTCAATACTTATTTTGCCCTCTGGTTCTAGAATCTCAGGGCAGTTTTCCTTGATAATTTCATGAAAGATGATGTCTAGGCTCTTCTTTTGATCATGGCTTTCAGGTAGTCCCATAATTTTTAAGTTGTCTCTCCTGGATCTAATTTCTAGGTCAGTTGTTTTTCCAATGAGATATTTCACATTATCTTCCATTTTTTTCATTCTTTTAGTTTTATTTTGTGATTTCTTGGTTTCTCATAAAGTCATTAGCCTCCATTTGTTCCATTCTAATTTTGAGAGAACTATTTTCTTCAGTGAGCTTTTGAACCTCTTTTTCCATTTGGCTAATTCTGCTTTTGAAAGCATTCTTCTCCTCATTGGCTTTTTGAACCTCTTTTGCCAATTGAGTTAGCCTATTTTTCAAGGTGTTATTTTCTTCAGCATTTTTTTGGGTCTCTTTTAGCAAGGTGTTGACCTGCTTGTCATGCTTTTCTTGCATCTCTCTCATTTCTCTTTCCATTTTTTCCTCCACCTCTCTCACTTGATTTTCAAAATCCTTTTTGAGCTCTTCCATGGCCTGGGCCCATTGAATATTTATTTTGGATGTTTGGGATACAGAAGCCTTGACTTCTATGTCTTTCCCTGATGGTAAGCATTGTTCTTCCCCATCTGAAAGGAAGGGAGGAGGTATCTGTTCACCAAGAAAGTAACCTTCTATGGTCTTATTTTTTTTCCCTTTTCTGGGCATTTTCCCAGCCAGTTACTTGACTTTTGAGATTCCTCTCCACCTCCACCTTGCCTCCAGATCTTCCCAGCTAGTGTTTGGGGCCTGAGATTCAAATGCTGCTTCCCAGCCTCAGGGCTTTTGGCAGGGCTGTGGCTGCTATTCAGTGTGAGATAATATTCAGGTGCTCATGTGGAGGGTAGGCCTGCTATTCTGTGTGATAATAAGTTCAGGTGCTCAGGTGGGGGCAGGGCCACCACACAGGGCTCAGTTTATGCAGAGATCTTCAATAATGGATCTGAGCTCCTGTCTGCTTTGGGAGCCCCTGTCCTCTGCTGCCTCTGCTGCTGCAGAGGGGGCCTGAATTATGGAGACACCCCGCTCTCCTCTTGGCCAGCCAAACAGGCTCTCTCACTGACCTTTCATGTCTGTGGGTGGAGGGACCTGTGCAGCAGCTGGAGATTCCATCCCTGAAGCCTTCTCAGATCTGCTCCTCTTGGTGCCGTGCAGCCAAGGCCAAGCTGGGCTCTGCTCCGGGTTCGGTGTGCTACGGACCTTTGGTGTTGATTTTTCAGGGCTGTCTGGAACAGAAATCTCCTCCACTCCATTGTTGTGTGGCTTCCACTGCTCCAGAATTTGTTGGGAGTTCTTCTTTACAGTTATTTTATGGGCTGTGGATTAGGAACTAGCATATGTGAATCTTTCTACTCCACCATCTTGGCTCCTCCCCGGAAATGATATTTCATCAGTGTAGATGTTCCTTCCAATTATGCTATCAATCAATCAACAATATTTATTAATATTCTACTATATGCGTGGTGCTGTGCTAGGCACTGAGATACAAGTGAAAAAGTAAAATAACTCCTTCTTTCAAGGAGTTTACATTCTAACTGGGGACACAAGAACATATAAGATAGATAGCAAAACCAAAAATTTAATAAATATAAATATGTGCATCTATATGCAGATATATATGTATATGTATATCTACCTAAAATAGCTCATGCTTTCCTTCATCAACCCCCTCAAATACAAATCTCCGTTAGAATTTCTGATTTTATCCAAAGATATATACATATATGTAAATATGTATACATATGTATTTTTGAATATGTATATGTGATCCTTCATTCACCTAAGGAAGTGCAACTTCCTTTTATCTTTTAGATTTCTTAACAGCAAGGATTTAGTTCCTCCATTAGAATGCCCACCTACTTGTTGGTGTTTTGACAATGTTCTCATATTTACTATACAAACAGTTAGGTTAATACTTAAAGAAGGTGAAAATGAAAGGGAAAAAATGATCCTTAACCCCTATTTACCCCTTTCTCAAAATTCTGCCACAATCGCTGTAGAACACACAGAGGCTATACAATACCAAAAAAAAAAACACAAAAAAAAAAAACAACTTTTTCCTTTGTTTTATATAGGTAGTGTTTGGCCAAATAATTTAACACCAAATAGTTACTATAATGGAGGTGAGCATTTCTATGAATAGTTAGGGTATTCTTCCAAAAGAACACATAATCTTTTTCCAAGAAAATGCCTGAAATCTATCTACTGTGATAGAAACAAACAAATCTTATTCTCTGCTGCTACTGCTTTTGAAAACTTAGGGTCATCTCCACATAATGATAAGGCATCAGAGTAGAATTTATTAGACTAGATGAGTAATTAGACAGATATATAGATAGGTGGACAGATAAACAATAGATAAACTTACCCATAATTATCAATATTTGCATAAGTAATCAAAGCAGATAAAGTTCCAAACAAGATTTAAGTAAATATGACCAAATAAGAAGAGCTCGATTTATGTTTCACTTCATTCAACACTCTTATCTAGATAGAGAGATAGAGAGATGGATGGATGGATGGATAGACAAAACAGATAGAACAGATAGATAGCTCGATAGATAGATGATAGGTAAATGATAGATAGATAGATAGATAGATAGATAGATAGATGAAATCACTTGATTACCAACCTTCTAGTTATAAACTTCTTTAAACTTTGGTAGGGTCATATTCAGATGAAAGATGTGCAGAAAATATGATGATGTCTGAACTTAATGTCTTTCCAGTTTTGTATGACCTCTCAGCCCTTATGCTTTGTTTAGCCTTCAAGAAAACGTGGTCACTTTTCAACTTGTCATCATAGTTGTTTCTAGGTATATTTTTTGTTTGCTTTATTGGTGTCTTTTGCTTCCATGTCACATTAATTTACAGATAGATCATTTCCTCTCCCCTCTCAATGAGTCTTCCTTTGTAACAAAAATTAGATGAAAAATAAAGTCAACAAAATCAATCAACATATCAATTATTTCTGACGGCACACTTAGCATTTGACATCCATAGTTCCCCACCTTTGAAAATGGGAATACAGGAAGGAACATTTCTTCCCATATTTTCTAGCATCAACTTTAGCCATTTTAATTATATAACATTTGGTTTCAGTTTATTGCAGTGTTTGCCTGATTCCATTTCCTTCTATCATTTACCATCAGTCTTCTCACATCTCCCTGAAATCTTCATATTCGTCATTCTCATGGCATCACAATATATTATTAAATTCATGTACCAAAATTTCTTTATAATTTTGCAATTAATGGTCCTCTACTTTGCTTATAATTGTTTTCCAACACGAAAACTATTCAAATGGATATTTTAGTAAAAACGGAACATGGTTTCTGTCCCTTAGATCTTTGGAGATGGCAGGGGTATATGCCTAGCAGTGGAATCTTTAGGTCAAGTATTCCAGACATCTTAGTAACCTTCTCCACAATTCTGAATTGCTTCACATAATGGTTGGACCAGTTCACAGCTCCTACCACAGTATACTACTTGACCTGTCTTTCTGCATACCCTCTAAATTAACTCTTTCCATTTTTGTTTGCCTTCTTTGCCAATCTGTTGAGTGAAAAGTGAAACCACTTCATTGTTTTTATTTGCCATTCTTATTATATTTGGAGCAATTTTTTATATGGTGGTTAATAGTTTGCAATTCTTCTCTTGAAAACTATCTGTTCATGTTGTTTGACCACTTATGTAATTGGGGAATTTATTGGGGTACTATATATTTATAAATTTCCCTACCTATCTTGAAAACCAGACCCTTAACAGAGACATTTAATGTAAATATTTCCCTTTCTTATCCATATACATTGATTTTGTTTGTACAAAAGCTTTTCAAATTCATGTAATTGAAATGATATATTTTATCTTTTGTGATTTCCTGTCTCTTGTTTAAGAACTCTTGCCTGAGCTAAAGTTGTAAAAGATACCTCCATTTCTACAATTTTTAAAAATGTGGTAAAACATTTATATTTGTCAAGTATACATTCAGAACTTATTTTTTACAAGCTGCTTTCTAAGTTTTTTTTCAAAGTTTTCTGACAAATATGGAATCCTTACCCATGTAGTCTGAATTTGGGATTGTATAGAAGCTTATATTCATGAATTTGATTATTTTTATTTTTTTCCTTATCTGATCTTTATTCATATACATTAAAGAAAATGAACAGTTTCAAACAGAGATCAAGTCACAGGTCCAGTCTCTTTCCCTCCCCTCAAAAAAGGACCCAATAGTTTTTGATGATTATTACCTTGCAATATAATTTGAGGTCTGGAAGTGCTATTCCCCCTTCATTCCTACTTTCTTTCATGATTTCCCTTGAGACTCCTGACCTTTTGTTCCTTCAAATGAATTCTGTTATTATTTTGTCTAGTTCTATAAAGTACTCCCTTGATAGTTTAATTGGCATGGCACCAAATCTGAAAATTAATTTAGGCAGCATGGTCATTTTGATTATATTACCACAGCTTACCATGAACAGTGAATATGTTCCTAATTATTTATATAATTTTTCATTTCTGTAAAAAGTATTTTGCAAGTGCATTTATATACATTTTATGTGAGTTCTAGTACACTCTAAAAATGCCTCAGCTTGGCTGTCTTCACAGTAGCTGCAACTTTAGAAGTGCTGGATTTTTCCATCTGCCCTGAGACGGAATCTCCCTATATGTGTTATCTCCCAAATTAAAATGTGAGCTCCTTCAAATGAAGGACTATCTCACTTTCTAATTGTGTTTTGAGTGAACAACATAAAGTTTAATGCATAGTATGCATTTAATAAATCCTTTTCCATTCATTTAGTCATTCTGTAAGCGTGTCTTGGTAGATTGACTGCTTTATAGTTTTGTAGTTATTTTGAATAGAATGTCTCATTTTTAATCCTTCTTTTGTTTTTGCTTTATAGAAATACCCATGGTTTCTGATGATTTATTTTGTATTCTCATTTTTACTGATGCAATTGATTGTCTCAAATAATTCGTTTGCTCATGCTCTGGATTTTTCTACATAAACCATCATGTCAACTTCTGATTGGCATAATTTTATCATCTCTATATGTCTAATTTATACCTTTAATTTTGCATCCATTTTCTCTGTTTTTCCTTTACCCACAAACCATTACCCTAATTCAGAGTCTCTTAATCTCTCACTTAGACTATTACAAAAGCATTTTTATTGGCTCCCTTACTTCAAGTATCTGCCTACTCCAATCCATCTATACAACTGCCAGAGTGAGTTTCCTAAAATTAAAGTCTGACCTTGTCACTAACGTTTTCAGTAAATTCTAAGACTTTCTACCTTTTCTATGGCTCATGGGATCAAATGTAAATTCCTCTGTTTGCCATTTGTAGCCCTTGAAAATTGGCCCCAACATAAGTGCACAGATTTATAATGCAATACTCCCCTTCATGTACTTTATGGTCCAACCAAACTGATAGTCTTGCTTTTCCCCATAATTAGCCCTATTATTTCCTATCCCCATTCCTTTTCATTGACTGCCACACTTCTGCTTCTTTCAATACTTAGTCTCCTTCAAGATTCAACTCAACAATTGTCTTATCTGCCAACATCAAGAAACTTCCCCTTCCAAAAATAATAATTTTGCATCTGTAAGTTATCTAAATATAGTTCATGATATAGCTATAGCTATGCAGTTAAAATGATATCACATTTGATCTGGGCCACTACATCTTCTACTGCCTTTCCTCATTTGTGCAAAGCTGGAGAAGGATCTGACCATATCATAAGCAGTACAGGTGAGAGAGAGGAAAAACAGATCCAGAAGGGATAGAGATGAGAGATGCCACAGAAGTAGAATTTGGAGGATATGATAACTGATTGGATGGACAATGTGAAAAAAACGTTGAGGAGTCAAGGATCACACTTAGAATACAAGACTGGGTGACTAGGCAGACCCTCTAATTTTTGCATGTATATGCAAATGTCCATTTTTGTTTAGAATAAATTTTTTAAAATAAGTTTAGGTGATAGAGAAGGTGAACTAGAAAACTAGAGGTAAATTTGCTCTTCTATATTGTTTTGACATGCCTAGAACATGGCTCTCTCTCTCTAATTTATTAAGAAGGACAAAGAGAGATAAAAAGAACAATGCAACAACATAGGGAGACATGGTGGAGACTATTTGGATGGGGTCAATAGAGGTAGAAAAGAAAACAATGATGTCACAGGCTAACCAAATAGAACATGCTAGTAAAGTAGAAATTAGATGAGAAATTCAGGAAAGAACTAATAAACCTGGCACATAAGCATGATGTTATGGTGCAGTTGAAAGAATGCTGACCTGAGCGCTATGGGACATGAATTCAAACCATAGGGACTTGCTATCCACGTCACTTCACACAAGTCACTTAACTTTTCTGGTCCTCAGCGTTCTCATCTGAAAAATATCAGTGTTGACCCAGATGACCTCTATGTTCCCTTCTAGCAGTAGATCTAGATCTATTGTTCTAGGATCCAAAGACATCTGCTGCATTTCAAAATATAAGTAGCATTTTCTAGACTTACAACAGAAAATAGTGAAAAATCTGAACTACTGAATTTCCTTCTCTGTACTCTGCCACTGGCAGCTAGGTGGCAGAGTGGATAGAGTTCTGGTTGGATTTGGAGTCAGAAAGACCTAAGTTCAAATCCAGCCTCAGACGCTTACTAGCTGTGTCACCCTGGTCAAGTCATTTCACCCTCTTTGCCTCAATTTCCTCATCTGCAAAATCATCTAGAGAAGGAAATGGCAAACCACTCCATTATCTTTGCCAAGAAAATCCCAAATGGGGTCATAGAGAGTTGGATATGACTGAAAATGACTGAGTAACAACACTGCCACCATGCCTTAGTTGTATTTTCCCTCTTCTCCAGAGGCCCCCTCTCCCATTCATGACTTCCTCCCCGTGTCTCCATTTTGTAGAAAGTTATTCCATCCTTCGTTCTGTAGACTTTGCCACCTTGTTCCAACATGGATTCTTCTTCTTATTACTGTAGTTTTCAAGTCTCCTTCATGTGCTATCTTTCCCCTTTAGAATATAAGCTCCTGAATGGCTGGCCCTGTTTTTCTGCCCATATTTGTGTCCCCAGTGCTTAGTATGGTGCCTAGGAAATAATGATGTCTTAATAAAAGTTTCTTTATTTGACTCCTATTTCTTCTGTTTACACTGTTGGGAAAATCTTCTTTAAATGGGAATGCAGAAAATAAAAATGGCTAACAAGAAGTTTGCAATGAAAGTAAAGCAACTGATGGCAAGCTGCCTTCAATAAGTACAAGTCATCAGTCCCAGATGAACTTTTTCACAAAGTAGTTCTGCAAGGACCAGTCATCGGCAACTGAGCCAACTGATTGCAATGGTATTCAAAAGATTATAGGGAACAAGAGAGGTACCATTATATAGGATATGGGTAAAATATTGTAATAGGAAAAGAAAAGACTAGGAAGGAAGGAAGGAAGGGAGGGAGGAAGGAAGGAAGGAAGGAAGGAAGGAAGGAAGGAAGGAAGGAAGGAAGGAAGGAAGGAAGAGAGGGAGGGAAGGAGGGAGGGAGGAAGGAGGGAGGGAGGAAGGAAGGAAGGAAGGAAGGAAGGAAGGAAGGAAGGAAGGAAGGAAGGAAGGGAGGGAGGGAAGGAGGGAGGGAGGAAGGAGGGGGAGGAAGGAAGGAAGGAAGGAAGGAAGGAAGGAAGGAAGGAAGGGAGGGAGGGAGGGAGGGAGGGAAGGAGGAAGGATGGAAGGAAAAGAGGGAGACAGGGAGGAAGAAAAAGAGAGGGAGGAAAGAAGGAAGGAAAGAAGGAAAAAAGAGAGGAGGAAAGGAGAGAGAAGGAAGAGACATAAGAGAGGGAAAAGCATGCTATCTCTAAGTTGGTAAACTTGGCTGCTTCCCTTCCCGGCAAAATTCTAGAACACTTTATTCAAGGAATAGTTTGTAAACATGAAGAAAGGGAATCCGTAATCACACAAAGCTGGCATGGCTTGATCAAGAAGACGTCATGCCAGAGTAACTTCATTTATTTTCTAACGATGTATCCAACTTTTGTTAGATCAGGACTGTGGTGTAGATACAATCTGTTTTGATTTCCATGAAGCATTTGGCCATGTTTCTCATGATATTCTCATGGAAAAGACAGATATGAGGGCTAGATGGTGTCATAGATGGGTGTGTGTAGAACTGCTTGGACTGCATGATACAGAAAGCAATCTTGTATGACTCAAGGTCACCTCCGCAGGAGGTCTCTTGGGTAATTCCCTCAGAGATTGTTCTGTGTGAACAGCTTTCTAAGTGACTTGGATATCACAGGAGGCATGTACAAAGTATGCAAATGGCATGAAGTTGTGAGAGAAAGCTAATATGCTGGATTACAGTTTCAGTATCTCAAAAGAACTTGCCAAATCAGAATACTGACCTGAATTTAATAAGGAAAAAAAATTTTGTAGTGATGGATGATAGATGAAAAGTCTTATATTTCAGTTAAAAAAAACCAAGTTTATAAATTCCAGTTGGGAGAGGCACAGCTGGACATGCAATTCTTCTGAAAATGATGGTGGGTGTTGAGTAAACCTCAAAATGAGTTACTGGAATGATACAGCAAGCAAAAGAACTCAGTTTCAGTTCCATACTTCCATGCGTACTACAAAGACTCTAGCCAAGATGGAGGCATCCGGAAGAGGGTGATCAGATTGGTGGGAAGACTAAAAGAGGTGGTATGCAAGATTCATTTGAAAGAAATGGACCTACTTAGCATAAAGAAGAGAAAAATTAGATGAGACATGATAATCATGTTCATGTTTTTGAATAGCAATGCTGTGGAAAAGATTTATTTTGTTTGTCCAAGAGGGCAGAACTGGAAACCTCCTAATTATTATAGTTGTATAGAAGTGGAATGTGATGCCTCTTTCTCCCTCCTCCCACCTCTTCATCCTGGTAGTATCCAAGCAGGATGTGGGAAGGGGGAGCTACTAACTGAGACAATGGCAAAGGTTAGGTCCAGTGACATCTCTTCCAACTCTGAGATTTAGTGAAAGTGGTAGAGGAAGGGAATGGAGAATGCCCAGATAAGATGGATAATCTTAATTTCTCAGTAAAGAAGAAAGAGACCTCATGTTTTTCAATGTACAATTGTAGCATGTAATGCCTATCCCATTTACTGCTAGGCATCCAAATGAAATTTCTATTCAGATCTTGTTACAATTTAATTGAACAAGTTTTTACTGGGTATCTGTATGTGCCTAATAGTATTCTTTATAACCCTAAGGGGTCATAAAGAAAGCATAAGAAGTACCTCGTCATCAGTGTCTACCTTGTCTTATTGAGCAGATGAGCCCTATATAGGAAATGATTATAGAAACTGCTAAACAGTATGTGAGTAAATGTTAAAACATACTTTACAAATAGTGGACTCAAAAATATTTATTAATGGTGATAACCATGAGAGGGATAGATATGTGTAATAAAATGATTATACTAGATGGGAGTAATATTTTTGGGAATATTCAATTCAATCCAGCTAGTAGTTATCAAGAATGACTATAGGATGGCCACTGTGCTAGGCTCTGAAGATGAGCCAAGTCAGCCTGCCAACGAGCATTTTTAAGCACTTACTATGTGCCAAGCATTGTTCTGGATTATAGTTTCAGGATCTCCAAAGAACTAGCCAATTTAGAACCCTGGCCTGAATCTAATAATATAACTTTGTAGAGATAGATGAAAAGTCTTATACTTGAATTCAAAAACATAATTTTATAAGTTTCAGTTGGGGGAGACATAACTAGAGATGCAACTATTCTGAAAATAAATATAGGCCACTGGAGTGATATAAATGCAAGCAGAAAGACATTTCCTGCCCCCATGAAACTTATATTCTAATGGGAAAAGACAATACATAAAAGAAATCCGGAAAGTGGAGACATGAAAGTATTGGGTGGGGGCATTGCAGAGAAAGGTTTGGAGAGGAAGGAAGACATGGGTGGTTTGGAAAATCTCCTTAAAATGGAGGTTCTGGGAAGGGTCAGTCAATCAGAAGGAGAGGAACCAAGAGTGGAGAACAGTTTCAATGTATCCAGGGCTGGAGTAAGCTTCCAAAGTGAGGAGATTTTTTTTGTTTGTTTTCTATGTTTTTTAAATTTATTTATTTTTAGTTTTCAACATTCATTTCCACAAGATTTATTGATTACCCTTTCCCCCAATGTCCCCTCCCTTCTATTACACCCCTCTCTTCGCTTATCCCCATCTTCTCTCTTTTCTTGTAGGGCAAGATAGATTTCTATGCTCCATTACCTGTATTTCTTATTTCCAAGTTGCATGCAAAAACAATTCATAAAATTCATTCCTAAAATTGTTATTTCCAACTTCTCTCCCTTCCTCCGTCCCCACCCATTCCCACTGAGAAGGCAAACAATTCAATATAGGCTATACATGTGCAGTTAGGCAAAAGACTTCCATGATAGTCATGTTGTGAAAGACTAACTATATTCCCCTCCATTTTTTCTGACCCTCATTTATTCTATTCTCTCTTTTGACCTTATCCCTTCCCAAAAATGTTTACTTCTAATACTCCCTCCTCTCATTTGCCCTCCTTTCTATCATCCCCCTACACCTGACTTATCCACTTCTCCCCTACTTTCCTATAGGGTAAGATAGATTTTCATACCAAATTGAGTGTACATGTTATGCCCTCCTTAAGCCAAAGGCGATGAGGGTAAGCTTCACTTTTTTCCCTCTCACCTCCCCATTTTCCACTCTGTTGAAAAAAGCTTTTTCTTGTCTCTTTTATGAGAGATAATTTGCCTATTTCATTTCTCCCTTTGTCCTCCCAATATATTCCCCTCTCTCATTCCTTAATTTTATTTTTTTAGATATCCTCCCTTCCTATTCAATTTACCCTGTGCCCTCTGTGTGTGTGTATATATATATATATATTATATATATAATATAATATATATATATATATAATCCCTGTGACCATCCAAATACTGAGAAAAGTTTCAAGAGTTACAAATATTGTCTTTTCATGTATGAATGTAAATAGTTCAACTTTAGTAAGTCCCTTATGATTTTTCTTTCCTGTTTATCTTTTCATGTTTCTCTTAATTCTTATGTTGAAAAGTCAAATTTTCTATTCAATTCTGGTCTTTTCATCAAGAATGCTTGAAAGTCCTCTATTTCGTTGAATAAACATTTTTTTTCTTCTGAAGTATTATACTTAGTTTTGCTGGATAGGTGATTCTTGGTTTTAATCCTAGCTTCTTTGAATTCTGGAATATCATATTCCAAGCCCTCTTATCCCTTAATGTAGAAGCTGCTAGATCTTGTGTTATCCTGATTATATATCCACAATACTCGAATTGTTTTGTTTTTTTTTTCTGGTTCCTTGCAATATTTGCTCCTTGATCTGGGAACTCTGGAATTTGGCTGCAATATTCCTAGGAGTTTTTCTTTGCATACTTCTTTCAGGAGGTGATGAGTGGATTCTTTCAATATTTATTTAATCTTCTGGTTCTAGAATATCAGGGCAGTTTTCCTTGATAATTTCATGAAAGATGATGCCTAGGCTCTTTTTTGATCATGGCTTACAGGTAGTCCAATAATTTTAAAATTGTCTCTCCTAGATCTATTTTCCAGGTCAGTTGTTTTTCCAATGAGATATTTAACATTCTCTGCTATGTTTTTCATTCTTTTGGTTTCGTTTTGTAATTTCTTGGTTTCTCAAAAGTCATTAACTTCCAACTGCTCCATTCTATTTTTTAAAGACCTATTTTCTTCAGTGAGCTTTTGAACCTCCTTTCCAATGGACTATTTCTGCTTTATAGACCTTTCACTTTTTGGACCATTTAGGTCAGTTTATTTTTAAGGTGTTATTTTCTTCAGCATTTTTGGGGTCTCCTTTAGGAAGCTATTGATTTACTTTTCATGATTTTCTTGCATTGCTCTCATTTCTGTTCCCAATTTTTCCTCTACCTCTCTTACTTGATTTTCAAAATCTTTTCTTGAGCTCTTCCACAACCTGAGGCCATTGCACATTTTTCGGAGGTTTTGGATGCAGAAGACTTGACATTTATGTCTTCCTCTGATGGTATGCATTATTCTTCCTCATTCAAAAGGATGGAAGAAAATATCTGTCCAACTACAAAGTAACCTTCTATAGTCTTATTTTTCCCCTTTTGGGGTCATTTTCCCAGACTGTTATTTGACCTTTGAGTTCATTGTTAAGTGAAGGGTATACTCTAGGGACTGTAAGTTCTCAGTTCCTCTAACGTGGCACAATCAAGGGAGAAGAGCTTACTCCACTCCTTTCCTGTGCACTGGTCTGGAAGCAACTGCAAGCTTTTCTGCCCAGGATCTGTGAGTAAAATTTCCTCTCTAGAGTCTCTACCAGCTCCACCACACCAGTGCTCTTCTTTACCCCAGGGCCGCCCCTCAGGGCTGAGATCCAGAATGGCTGTGTGATTCCCCCAGGGTCTTTAAACCAAGGGCTCAAAAATGGACATTGTAGTGGCAGTAGTTGCTGCCACCCTGGGCCTAGGGGTAGGGCCAGACCTCGTTCCCTTCTCACCCAGGTGAAAGGGATTTTTCATTGACTTTTGAAGCTGTCTTTGGCATTTGTGGGTTAAGAAATCTGGGAACCACAGCAGCTACTCGGGATTCTGCCCCCTGAAGCCTACTCCAGTCCTGTCTGTGCTATCCCAGGCAGCCAAGTCTGGGCTGTGCTCCATGGGCTGCATTCTGCTTCTAGCCTGGTTCAATACACCTTTCCTGTTGGCCTTTCAGGCTGCCTTGGGCTGGAAATCTCTTTCACATTGTCACTTTGTGGCTTCTGCTGTTCTAGAATTTGTTTAGGGCTATTTTTACAGGTTTTTCTGGGTTATGGGAGTAAAGCTAGAGCAGGTCCATCCTTCTACTCCACCATCTTGCCTCCACTCAAAGTGAGGAGACATTTAGGGGCACTGTAGAGAAAGTTTAGCAGAAGTAGGAGAGGAACCTGGAGAGAAATGAAGGCTTGTGTAGCCTGAGCAAAAACAAAACAGTCCTGACTCTAAAGCAGTTTATATTTTATTCCAATAAGGAGCAACATGTACAAGTGAGTAAATTTTTAACAATACATATAAAATAAATAAAATATAATTTCAGATCCAAAACAGGTCACTACCAAGTGGTTCAGAAAAGGTGGAACTTAAACTGAGCTGGAATGGAGCTAGAGATTCAAAGAGACAGAGATGGGGATGGAGAAAATGTCCATGGTAGAAAAATTGTGGAAAACAGAGAAAAGGAAGATGAAATGAATGCATTGCATTAGGGAATTCCTAGGAAAGGAAGTTTGACTGTAATTCAGACTATACAAGAGGGAAGATTCCAAAATTATTCTGAAGATCATATAGACTGTTAAATTCTAAGCCAAGTCATATGCATTTTATTCTGGAAGATATAAGGAATGTGCAAAGCTTCTTGAGTAAGAGGATAACATCATCAGATTCCTACTTTATGGATATCAATTTTCTAGAAGTTAGGAGGACATATTGGAAAGCAGGGATAAAGGAGGGAGGGAGACCAATCAGAAGCCCATTTTAAGTTTAGGTGAGAGGTGAAGAGGGCTTAAGCTTGGGTGATGGTAGGTGAAGAGGAGGAGACTGATTCAAAAGATGCTATAGAGGGAAGGGTGAACAAGATTTGTCCACTGATTAAATATGGGAGTTACAGTTTATGAAGAACTGATAATAATTTAAGTTTGCAAACTAGGTGACTAGAAGAAGGATAGTTTGTGACTGGTGAAAGTAAAGAAGTTAGAAATGATAGCAGGAGAGAAAAAGCAAATGACTTCTGTTGCAGATGTGTTGAGTTTGAAATGAATTGTGAACATTCAAGTTGTTTGGCATTTGGTGACATGAAATTGATACTCAGAAGAGGGATTAAGGCTGGATATAGATAGGTGAAAATCCTCTGAAGAGAGGTGACAACTGAACCCACGAATGCCCCATTACATAACCTAGAGAAAAGAGAAAATGGCCATGACAGATCCCTAGTGGTACACCCAAGCATCAGTGTCATAAATTAAATTTAGCAAATGGAAGGTAAAAACTGGTGAGATAAGCAAGGGAAGAAGTAGGAGAAAGCAGGATGATGAAAATCAGAGAAAAGAGTGTGGCCAAAAGGAGAGGTCCATCACCAACGTCAAATACTTCAGAGGAGTCAAGAAGTATGAGGACTTGGATTTAACAATTAAGTGATCATTTATTACCTTGGTGAAAGAAAATTCAGTTGATGGATGGGTCTAGAAGTCAGAGGATAAAGGATTAAGAAGTTAAGGAGACAGGAAGAAATAGAAGTGCCAAGTATAGATAGAATGTTGATAAGCACAGTTGTGAAAGTGATGGTAGCTATAGGAAAAAGAGCTTGAAGGAATGCTAGGGTCAAGTCAAAGTCTTCTAAGGATGAATGATATTTGGTCATGCTTTTGGGTGGCAGAGAGAAAGTCAATGCATAAAGATTGATATTTGAGTGGGGGATTCATCAGAAATAAATTCCTAATGTAAATGAAAGAAGATTAAGTCAAAAGCAAAAACAGAGCTTCTGGACTTAGGAAGGAGACGGTTCTCTTCTTCATTTAAGGAAGACAAAATGGTCATCTTGTTGAAGGGTTTTAAAGTATAAACTTGATTAGAAGAGGAATCCCTCAACAGATGACCTCAATTTTCTCTGTAAAGTTTAAGTCAAGGTCCTTTCCTTAGAGGAAGTATGGTGTGGTTTAGGCAGCTTAAGGAGAGGATCACAGATTTAGAGCTAGAAAGAACCTCAGGGTTCTTCAGGCTAGGACAACCTCATAATTTTACAGATGGGAAAAGTGAATCCTAGAGAGAGCAGGTCACTTATCCAAAAGTCACACAGGTTAAAAGTAATAAGGCTGATTGGATGTAGGGGCTATGGTAAGGAGTCAGTCATGGAAAAGTAAAAAGGTCATGAATGATGACCCAGATAAAATCATATCACATATATTAGGCCTAGACTCAGCCAACACTATTGGGGGATTTTCTTCTTCCGTCTTAATCAACAAGTAGGTACGAGCAAAGGAAGTGGGTAGTAGTCAGGGTAGCGTCGGTAAATCTATGCTGGGGTAGAATTTGGTTAAGCGAAGTCAACAGGAGAAGGTATTTCAGCTGCTGGGAAGAAATATTATAAGTAAAGCCGCAGAAAAGTAGAAATGTGAGTGTGCCACGTTTAAGGGACAGTTTCTTTATGCAAAACTTTTTTTTGGCATCTCTCACCTTTGTCATAAAGCAGGTGGTTTGGCACATTCTCTTTTTCCTGCTGCATCTGGTGTTACCTTTTGAAATTGCTTGTGTTTGCTGATCATAGCTGTCCATTCTGGTCTCTCTCCACATGAAATAACCTGATCAGGAGGACAGAGTTCACAACAAACCATCAACAATCTGGGGAATCAGGCTTGGAGAGAGCTTTAGTCTTTTCTTAGTGGTTATGTTGGTCTGTGATCTTGGAAAGCCTAAAACTGCCTTTAATTTTCTTCTAATGTCAAAGAAATATTTCAGTGGAAGTAGTGAATCCCTGAGAGGATGCTACACAATAACAATTCAAACCTTCCTCAACTACCTACTTGGCTTGGTAGTATGGATAGGAGATAACAATGAAAAAGTGTGAGCCCACTCCAAACTTACGTTCCAGTACAGGACAATTAACATGTGCGTAGGTAAGTAAATAAAAGAAAAAAGGAGATGAGGGCCAAACAGAGATCAAAAAAGTCCTCTATGTCAAGAAAACAATTTTTATACTGGTTTTCTCAATATACGTACATACTAATTGATGCACGTATGCACACACACACACATACACACGCACAGTGGAGCTTCCTCATAACAAAGAAAAATGATAAGCAGAACTGACCAACAAAATATCTTCCTGTTTCATCGCATGCACCGTTCTGCTCCCATACCTTTCCCTACCTCTATACTGCTAACTTCACTCATCACAGGATCATACAAATCTCCCAAGTTTCTCTGAATTCTTCGTTTTGTCATTTCTCATGGTGTTATAGTGGTCTAGGAAAGCAACGCTTTAGTTGTGGAATCAGTGAAGAGGTCACAGCTGAGCTTTCAAAGTAAAAGGAACATTCCTGAAAGGTGGATTTATATAGCATCTTTCTCCTGAAGAATTCATACTTAACCTTCATTTTATCTTCACCACTTGTCCAAAGGCAGGAAAGAGTGAATGGTATTATTTCGCCTACTCCCTGCTTCCCCCAACACAATATACATTTTTTTAGCATAAAAGGGGAAATTGAGGGACAGAGAAGTAACTTAAAAGATTCCTAGTGATCTAAGATTGAAACTGAGTTTTCCCAGGCAGTTAGAATGAATCTCTCTTGGTAGCAAGAACTGTATGTACAGAAGAGAAGTGCAACAAAGATTGCCTTACTAGTGTTATTTTCTTTTGCAAAAAAAATGTTTATTTTGCAAACATTTGTTTTCCAAGCTATGAAATTGCCATGGTGTAGATTAAGGACTTTCCCCCAAGGACTTTTTGGTTGGTTTATGTATTTACAGACTTTGGCTACAGTTTAGCAGATAAAATCTGTAACTGGAGGTAGAGAAAGTTATAGGATACTATTTTAAAATTCACAGATGACCCCTTAGAGGAGTAATGCTTTAACGGATGGAGTTTGGGGACCATCCCTAAATCTGTCTTCTGTTATAATCTATTAAAAGATGACTGATGTCCTGTGTGCTTATGTTCTGATGATCATTAAACCTGTTTATCTTCTTCTAATTCTGAGTCTTACTTAACATTTTATTGAGCACTTAGTCCTGTGTTTTAGCTGTCCAGTGTTCCAGCCATTTAGCTGGAAATGGTTTGGTGAGCCATTTTTGTTAGATATTTTCTGAAACTGTATGCACACCGAGGTTGACAGTACCAATGTAGGGAAACTTACTAGATTAAAAAAACTAATGTCAAGAATGCAAGATCCTAAAGGAAAAGAGTGACCTTTTTTCTGAATCCTGTAAAATTATTGGAATCGGTCAATTAATCACTTAGCAAGCCTTCATTTAGCACCTTGCTATGTCAGTTACTGTGATAAACCCAAGGGAAATGGTCTTAATGAGCTGCATTGCAATAGAGGAAGAAAATGTACAGAAACAGGTATATATACCATACATCCAGAGGTATGCAGAAGGCTTATCTAAATGTGGAAGGCGCTTCCACCTAGGGGGACTGGGAAAGTTACTTGTGGATGATGCATTGAGTTACCCCAAAACCTAAATAATTAGGCAGCTGTAGAGAGTGCTGAACTTGGAGTTAGGAAAACCCGAGTATAAATTACTGAGTCAGACTAGTCATAAAACCCATAAGAAGTCATTGAATTTTTCTCATCCTTAGTTGCCTCATCTGTAAAAGGGGGCTAATATAATAGTACCTACCTCCCAGGGTTGGTGTTAGGATCAACTGAGATAGCACATGTAAACCTTAAAGAGCTGCACAAAGGCTAGCTATTTTTATGGCTTAGATATTCATTTTCCCTTCTACATAGTTATATGGTATTCCTCTATTTTCTGTATAAGTGGATACACTCTCATATAGTTATTTGGTTGAATCTTGTCCTTCATTCTCAAAGAGGAACAAACTGGCATTATTTTGTTGGAGTCAAGTTATAGCGTGTATGACTGCGGCTGATCAGACCAGTGGGAGCTCAGAAGGCCTTACCATAGAACAGGCACAAATTGTCCATATTCATTTATCTGAACAAACCTCTAACTAGCTGCCTATTATGATGATGATAGAAATGGAGGAAAGTATAAAGATGATGGTTGTCATTTATAAAGCACTTCATACTTTGCTAAGCAGAAGGAATCCTCTGGAACCTGAGGATCTGTATTCAAATTCCCCTTCTGCTTTTCACTATTGGTATGACCTTTGGCAAATTAACCTCTTTAGCACGAGTTCATCATCTATAAAATCAGAGGGTTGGACAAAATGACCTCTAAATTCTCTTCCATCTTTGTATTTATGACCTATAATATCATTTTATTCAGTCCTCAGTGATATCCTCAGCTTGTCTTGGGCCCACTTTAGAGGTGCACATTTACTATGACCAATGTGTAATCTACAAAACTAATAAGACCTGGGTTTCTGGTCTCAGGAAGCTTACCCACAAATCTGAGAAGATGGAGTATTTCCACAGACAAATAGGATATAAATTAGGTCGATTTAAGTAAAGGCTGAAGAGTAATATTAAGTTTTATAATATCAGATGATTCAGAGATCATGTCTAATCAGAAGGAGAAGGAAAAAATTCACGGAAATACATATATTTTTCTTCCAAATATGGTACTAAGTTTTAGGATTATACTGAGGAAGACTTGTTTTCACAATCTTGACCCTTGACCCTTATTATCTGTGTGAGCCTGGATGACAAATTTAACCTGTTCTGTTTACCCTCTATGTGTTTTAAGCAGATTCCTAGGACATTTCTGTTAAGATTAGACCTTCAGTAGGAGATGGAGGTTCATATACCAAGAATTCCTATGCTATCCAAATCATAGGTTCTTCCTCTATTCTCATATAATGTTTTATTATTAGAATTAATATTAATTATTTATAGTATTATTATATTATAATTATATTAATTAATACATTACTTAAAACCTGGTATTTCCTAGCTATAATTTGTATTATTCGGGGTTTATGCTTGGTGTTTCAATTGTATGAGAATGAATATAAGCTTCAACCACTGGTTGTCAACACTCTGGAATATGTTTTTCTTTTTAACATCAATAAATTCATAGGTACTTATGCGGTCATTATTTTTCTACTAGTATCCATTGATTGAAAATATATATTTTTTAAATGAATACTATATTTCATGAATAGATACCATCAACAAACACTACAAATGATAACATATGGATGCCTAAACATGAGTTTTGCAGGCTACAGAAAGTATTCTTAATTGATTATATTAAATCATGCTTCATGACAAAGAACATGGTGTGGTGAATGGAGAGTCAGCCTCAGATACAGAAGAACATGGGTTCAGGTCCTGCCTTGGACATAGCCTGATGCTATGAATGTCAAGTCCCAGAGCCTCTTCGGGTCCCAGCCACCTCTCTAAGGCTCTAGGTTGCAGATGAGTTGCTGGTCTGCATTGGCAAAGGGAGCTTCTATACTGAGAATTCCCTACATAAATGAACTCACAGATCTAAACCAAGAAACAAAACATGACACAACACAACTCATGTGGCATATTTTGTTGGAGCAGAAAAAGATCAACATGGCAATATTTTATCCACATATGTATTCATGGACCCCTTTCAATAACTACATGTCCCCTCAGAGGTCCTCAGCCTACTGAGTGAGAATCATTCTCTTAAACTAAATCTGCCAAGCTTATGTGCATAGAAACCATGTCCAAGCTCAAGTGTTCTCTCAATGTTTCACTGTGCTGTGGAGGCCACTCTGGATTCTCTGTCTATGCCAAGGAAACGCAGACTCAGGCACCTCCTATCAACTGGGAAAGTCTTTCAGGTAGAGCTGGGAAACGACTTTTTGCCTGTCATCTGAGGACGGGCTTAGTTACACTTGAACTACCACTGCCAGCTTGGCTATAAGATGATAATATTCTTAGTCACAGAAACTCTCCAAGACTGTCTACCAAGCGATGGAGACTACCATCAGTGTTAGTGGATACAGTACCGACTCTGATGAAGTCACCACTCCACTAAATAGCAAAGTAGGACGTTCAAGCAGAACATGCTGGTCTTTGCTATGGAACGGTGGTTCCCAATCTGTGGGATGCATACCCCCTGAAATTAATATGCAAATATGTGAACAATCACATACAGTCACTTTATAGAGTGAATATATAATGTCTTGTTCACTAATGTATTCTGTCATGTGTGTGTGTAGATACTGTTATGATTAATAATATACAGGTTCACTTCAGTATTACTGAATCTATCATAATATTTTGCTATCCTTGCCCCTATTACCACCTCCCCAATAGACTCCTGGAGAGGCAGCTATGATATAATGGATAAAGACTTGATCTTGGAGCAAGGAGGACTCAGATTCAAGTCCAGCATCTGATGGGCCTACTTGATTTGTTAAGTCACTAAATAATATGATCAGGGGAAATCACTTAACTTCTCAGTATTCTCAGTACCAACCTGCTTTGGTGAAGGGGGTTTCCTCATGTGGGAGTTGCCTTTATCAATGAAATCTCAGTTCCAGTCCCTAGCCACAAATTAATAACCTACTCCCAAAGAGGGATCTGTAAAATTCTGTGCTATTTCAAAGTAGCTCTGATCAATAAGGTTGCAGACTTAGTGATATAGATCAGACAAGAGGTTTCTTCATTTGACAACGAACTTCCAGGTATCTGCTTCCTGTCATTGCTTTATAGATTCTGGCTTATAGCTTTCCATTTCATGTCCTCACCGTTTTCTTGGTTTGTTTGTTGTTTTCCCTAAATGTAGAATGTTTGGTGAGCTGCTGCTCCAACTAGCCTTATGAATTAGTCATGAAACTTCCGTTCAAAATTGACTCTTCCTGACTGAGCCTAGAGCATAGCATTTCGTGGATATTGTATCTTGTTGCTATTAAAGATGGAGGGATTTGAGGAGCAGTAAATATTGTTTATTATCAAATCTTTGGCTATTTAATGTGTGGGTCATGAGGTGGGGGATGCTGGAACCAGCTTAAACTAGCTCACAAGACCTGATGGTTAAATTTTTGGTTTGACTACTTATACCTCAGAAATGGACAAATGTTACAAATCATGACTTGGCTTATTGTTTCATTGGTTATCTGGACTTTAGAAAATTAATGCAGATTACATTTTAAAATGTGCCATGAGTTTACAGAAAGCCAGCTACTAAACATTTATTAATACATCTTAGCTTATGAGAAATATGTTTTGAATAACTTTAATAAGAAATTTGGAAAACATGCAATATTGCTTTCAGAGGAATAAAATAGTACATGTTTTATCACCTATTTTTCTGGAAGAGGTCAAATAAGTAGCTCTTCCAGCATAGAGAGAGAATAGTATTGTGGTTTTATTATTATATACATGTATACAAAGAGACATGTGTGTGTGTTCATCCTTCATTGCCAAAGAAGACCATGTCATCAGAGAAACAATGACATGACTTCACTTGACTTTGTTTTGAGTGAAGGAGGGCTGTGCAGGTCACCAGCCTCACTTCTCCTCTAAAGCCATCTGAATCCAGTGATCAGATATTCATCAGGATGACTGGAGATGACCCAGGATGAGGCAACTGGGGTTAAGTGACTTGCCCAAGAACACACAGTTAGTGAGTATCAAGTATCTGAGGTGAGATTTAAACTCAGGTCCTCCTGACTCCTGTACTGGTACTCTGTCCGCTGCACCACCTCAGAATTTGAATGAAAAAGGAGGGGGGGGGGTCTTATTCCCAACCTAGTGCTTCTACTGCTACAGTATATGGAATACCTTCTATCTGCAGCAATCATTTCAACAAAGAAATTTTAAAAACAACCATGTTCATTTCAGTAGATTCCCTCAAGAGGTGCACACTGAAGTATCAAGCTTTTTAAACTTGATAATTACAGAGTCTAAGAACTGGGATCCTTTTTCCCAGTCACTATTTTCAGATTTCTAGTGAAAGTGAGTATACTTATGTATCATGTATATATATGTCAGTGTGCATGAATACATATTGTTGCTTGCCTTCATTGTCAAAGAGGACCAATGATACCAATAAGCTGATGGTCTGACTTGCAAGTCAATTGGATTTAAGTGAGGCAGGGCTATGCAAAGTCTAGTGGCCAGGCTTCAGCACTTTGAACACTCTGGCCCAGGTTCATTTCCTAGTCAGGAAATACATGTGTGTGGATATAGAGACAGGTGGGGAAAGAGAGAGAGACAGAGAGATTGAGAGAGACAGAGACAGAGAGAAAGAAAGAGAGAGAAATAAAGAGAGAGAGAATAGCTTTTATGGATCTATTATCTCTTTGATATCCATATTTCACCAGTTACACAAATTGACATATCTTCTCCCTAATCTTGCACCATCCTTGCTTATATTATCCCCTAACTCCTCCTTTTCTCCAACCCCTTTGATTTTCTTACTGTTGAGTGGGTGCCAAAGGAGGATGCAAATGATCCTTCAATGCTCCTTACTCTTCCTATCTGACCGGCCAGACATCCTTTCTGGTCAAATATCTCTTTGAGGAAAGCCTCATAGCTCTATGGGCTACTCATCTACTGACTTATCAGAATAATCAACATTCTTCATCCACTTGGTTTTTCCTATGTGGATAATTAGGCCAAACTATTTTGAGTGATTATGAATCTAAATTCTTTTGTAAAGTCTTATGGACGTGGATGATGTGATTGATGTGTATAGACATAGGACCATAATTTATTAGTAGCATTCATCATGGATAGGGACTAGTGCTTTGATGCAGGGAATTCCCAGAAACTCTCCTCTTCCAAATTTCTTTCTTTCTATCCAATTTATCAACAGTCTTGTAGTCTCCTAGGTTTATCATCTCAGCATCATCCTGGACTACATTATCTCCATCCCCACCCATCTAAGCAGTTGACAAATCTTGCCATTTTCACCTCCACAATTTTTCTCACCTCTAACCCATTCTTTCCATTCACATGACTTTTTTTGTTTTTTATTAATTTATCTGTTTTCAGTTATCAGCAATCCCTTCCATATCTTTTAAATTTTCTCCCCCTCCCTCCTCAAGATGGCATGCAATCTTATATGGATTCTACACATATATCCCTATTAAACATTTTCATATTAGTCATGTTGCATAGAAGAATTAAAATGAATGGGAAAAACCATAAGAAAATAAAAACTAAACAAAATACAACAAAAGAGAAAATCGTCTGCTTCATTCTGTGTCCTGATTCTATAGTTCTCTCTCTGTATGTGAATGACATTTTGCAACAAGAGTGCTTTGGAAATATTTTAGGTCCTTGCACTGCTGCAAAGAGCTAAGTCTATCAGAAACAGTTCTCACACACTGTGGCTGTTACTTTGTGTAATGTTTTCCTGGTTCTGTTCATTTCATTCAGCATTGGTTCATATAGGTCTTTCCAGGTTTTTCTGAAGTCTGCCTGTTCATCATTTCTTATACCACAACAGCATTCCATTGCATTCCTAATTGATGGGCATTCCCTCAATTTTGAGTTCTTGGTCACCACAAAAAGAGCTGCTATAAATATTTTTGTACGTATGGGTTCTTTCCCCATTTTTATGTTCTCTTTCAGATACACTCCTAGAGGTGATATTGCTGGGCACATTTTTATAGCCCTTTGGGCACAGTTTCAAATGGCTCTCCAGAATGATTGGTTCAGATAACAGCTCCACCAATCATGAATTAGCGTTCCAACTCTCCCACATCTTCTCCCACATTTATCATCTTCCTGTTTTGTCATGTTAGCCAATCTGATAGGTGTGATGTGGTACCTCAGAGCTGTTTTGATTTGCATCTCTCTAATCAATAGATCAATAGTGATTAAGAGCATTTCTTCATATAACTATAGATATCTTTCTCTAAAAACTATCTGTTCATATCCTTTCACCATTTATCAATTGGGGAATGACTTTTATTCTTGTAAATTCGACTCAATTCTCAATATATTTTAGAAATGAGGCCTTTATCACCATGTAACTTTGACCTCAGTTTGGACTCTTATCACCTCTCACCTAGATTTTTGCAGCAGCCTTCTATTTGGTCTCTATGCCTCAGATCTTCCACTATTCCAGTTTAACTTAACCCTGCTACCAAAGTCATTTTCCTTAACTGCAGATTTGAACATGTTACTATCCACTCAACCAATTCCAGGACAAAATACAAGTTCTTCTGCATATCTATTAAAGCCCTACCCAACCTAACCCCAACATAGCTTTCCAATTTCATTGAACATTTTTCTCCTTCCCTCACTCTGTAGTTCTGCCAAATGGAACTCACAGATGACATTCCATTCAATATATTAGCCCATCATCCATCACAATGGAAGTATCAGTCTTAATCCTTTTGAATGATTGTTGACCATTGAGTTGATTAGAATTTTTAAGTCTTTCAGAACTGTTCATTTTTACAATATTGATGCTGTGATATACACTATTCTTCTGATTTTGTGCTCTTCTCTCTGCATCAGTTCATACAAGTCTTCCTGGGTCCCTCTGAAGCTGTCTCTTCATTTCTCAGATCACAACAGTATTCTATTAAATGAATGTGTCACAGATTTTTGAGCCATTCCCCAATTATCATATTTATTTTTACGAGTACTCATTGTGTCCTCTATTAAGATAGAAGATTATTGTGAGTAGAGATTGCTTCATTCTTTGTATTTTTATTCCCACTTGCCTAGCACGGTGTAGGAAATTCAAAAATACATATACAAATATTTAATACTTACTTGTTAAATAATTGGCAGTTGGGTGGTGCAGTGGATAGAGGACGGGGCACAGATTCAGGAAAACCTGAGTTTAAATCTGGCAACAGATACTTAAGAGCTGTATGATCCTGGGCAAGTCATTTAACCCTTTTGGCCTCAATTCCTTTGTATGTAAAATGAGCTCGAGAGGAAATGACAAACCGCACCAGCATCTTTAGCAAAAAAAAACCCAAAAGGGGTCATGAAGAGTCAGACATGAGTGAAAACGATTAAATAACAACAACCACAAAAACTGATGGATTGATCAATTGATAAGCACTCAATCCCTCAGTTAACACATGGAGGTACAAAATGACTCATATATTTTTAGGAATTTTCCAATGTGGTGGATCATTTTACCCAAGTATACATATATGTTCCTCAAAAGAACTTTCTATTAGGAAGAAGAGCGATGGATTAGTGGATGATGACAGACCATTTTTTTAAAGGATCAAAATGCACAGAAGAAAACCAGAAAAGACATACATATGGGGACACAAATAGAGCAATTCGGTTACCACTTTATTTGTATGTAGAAATATTGTGACAGTTTATCATTATTACATTCACCATAAAGGAGAAAATTTATTTTTTTAAGAAAAATAAACACTAAACTTCATGAAATGATGAAATGTACTGCAGGACACAAAACAACAAAGTAACAAGAAAAATAACAAACAAGGAAAGATCCAGCTGAGTGAAATCATGTAAAGATATTTAAGAATGAAATTGGAGAGAGCATAGAGAAAAACCATTGGGAATATCAGTAAATACTCATTGAACAAACTATGTTCTCTATCAATGATGGTGGAGAGAGTATATCTGGGCATGAATATCATTGACCCCACCATACTAGGTGAGGAAATAGCAATGGTGCCAGAGAGCATAGATAAGAAAAGTAGAAAGACTAGGCTGAGTCATCAGGATGGGGCCCACAATGATGGGCACAGTTTTCAGGGCATTGAGGGATGAGACATTAAAGGGGATTCTACCCAAAGCACTGGGGGGAGGAATGGGATGGTGTCATGATTTTTAAAAGGTCAAGAAAATATTAATAATAAAATGAACTAATAACAAATAACTGATAAAATATTAATAATATGAATATTAATACCAACTCACATGCCTATATCCTCTTCTCAACAACATTTACACGGGCATTTCGGTCAACCTAGATGATGGCTAAGAATGGAACAGCCAGATGTTCTCACACAGTATTTATTCTATAATAGACCATATCTTTATAGTCGGTCATTTTCCAGATATGGGAAGAATGAGGAAGATTGCTTTGCTTTTTGAAAATAATTATGCCAATAATATTATGCTAACAAATAGGATTTAGAATTTATATATAGTGCTTTAAGGTTTGCAAAATGCTTACAAATGTAATATTTTATCTTTATGACAGCTCTGAAAGGTAGGGTTTATTATTATCCCTATTTGACAAATGAGGGAACTGAGGCAGACAAGTTAAGTGCCTAGTCTAGGGTCACATTAAATAGAAAATTTCTGAAGCTTGATTTGAACTCCATTTTTCCTGATTCTATGTTCAACATTTTCCACTAGTCATCTTTTGATTTCTGACTGTAAAAAAGTATTTGATTATACAGTGCAAAATAATACCTAAAGGTTCCCCTCCAAAAAGATGCCAAAAAAAATGTCAGGAGGGACACAATGACTTGAAAAGTGTAACAGTAGAAAATTTTTTTTCAATGATTTCCAATAACTAACATCAAGTAAGTCAGAAAAGAGGGGGAGGCACATGTCCTCAAAAGGTTTTCACCATTGTCCTAGAAGGTGTCATTGATAAAGATAAAGGGAAGATAGATACCTTGTAGATGGTATGGATGGCCACCTTGTATGGATTGCATGAAGCTCCAGAATAATTCTCTCTCTCTGTCTCTCTGTCTTTCTCTCTTTATCTGTCTCTGTGTGTATCTCTGTCTCTCTCTATCTCTTTCTCTGTCTGTCTTTGTCTATCTGTCTCTGTCACTTAACCTTTCTGTGCCCCAGGCAACTGTCTACGATTATAATTTGTAGAGAAGTCAATATACTGATGAGATAATAGGTGTAATTAATATGTATATATAATTATATATTATATGTGTATTGGGCAACTAGTTGTCACAGATAAAGTGCTAGACATGGAATCACTGAGAACTGAGTTCAAATCCTATCTCAGGTACTTATTAGCTGTGTGACCTCAGGCAAGTCATTTAACCCTCTCTGCCTTAGCTTCCATCAAAACATCTGTAAAATGGAGATAATACTGTTACCTTCCTCTTCAAGTTTAACCATATTTATGAACCGGACCTTGAAGCATAATATAAGTGATAGTTCTCATCGAGAATTGTAACATATGGAAGCATGCACATACATGTAGCTTTATAAAGATTCATATAAGTATGCATACGTATAAACACAGCATGTTACACACGTGTATATACATGTCTGTATATATTTGTATATGGTTCACATATGTAAATGCATATGTACATGTATGTGTGTCTTGTACGTGTGCACGTAGATATACAACACATAGCACATGTATGTACACATATGTACCTATATAAATGTGTATGTAGATATGTATACATATAAAGCGTTGTGTTATATGCACACATATACACATATGTGTGTAAGTATATAAATACATGTGTACTAAATGTGTATCTATATGTGTCTCTATAAATATGCACATAGATGTACATATATGTATCTAACACATATACATGCAATATGTGTGTCCATCTACACAAAACTCATCTGCCATAGCTAAAGACCAAACTCCAGATAAGGTGCACACCATTAGGAAAGAGCAATAATTCACAATGTATGAATTAGTATTTTGTTTACACTTCTACATGAAGGAAAATCATTTGTTAATTTAAATAGGACCTTAGGCCTTTATTATAAGTGTCAGCTCATGAAAGTGAAATTCAAACATACATGTGGAAATTAAACACATTAATCATTCATTTATGGCCTTAAAGACCTCTGTGAAGTCAGAACATCTTATAAAAAACAAATAAGTGATTAGCCTTACACAGAAATGTAAACAAGACCCCAATTAATGATTTTGCTAATTGTTCTTCCCACTCTGGATTTGAAGTGATTTAGGGATTTTTAAGCATAATTTAGTTATCATTTAGGTAGCGAGTAGGCAAGGACAGCATCTTCCCAAGAGTATCACCATCTATTTTTGGGATATAAAGGAAAATACTTTATCCCAGTGAACCTGCAGAAGCCAGTCCTTTCTTCCTCTTCTAAATTGGCTTATAGCCAGAAAAACAAATAACTTACCTGTGCTTGTGAAAACACAAGTCCTCTTCTCATCTACAAGTCTGCAGCTATTAAAGCACAGGTATGTGTACTATTTATACTCTACAATATACTGTGCCCCCACTTGAAAGAAAATTGTTGAGTATTTTCATTGGGATAATTAAATGTACACCGCCAAGATTGGTAAGCCAACTTATGTACCTATTTTGACATTGTTTTTACTGTGAGATTGTCTTACACTTGTATAGATATGTAGGTGAATACACACTGTCTTTTGGGGGGAATGTAGCAAGAATGCAATTCTTGAGGCTGACAAATCTTTTCTAGTTCCACGCTTAACAATGGGAGAGTGTCCCTATAACATTTTATTTGTATTGTGAATTTCAGGTCCCATGGCTGTGGCAAGACCAATCATGAAGCACAATAATAGATTCCTTTACATTTGAAATGCTGTCAACATGTACCAATTTTCTGGTCATGTCTTTTAGAACGGCAAGTGACCTTATAATGCCACGGTAGGAAGAAGGTAGTGCGGAAAGTAAGGGTAAAAACGCTAAATAAATAGCACCTGCGGCTACTGAAACTCACCCAGAAAGATGCTTCCTCCTTGTAGCTGGCTTTTCTTCCAACATCATTGCCTCCCAGTTCTGTCTTGCTTTGTTTAATGACCTGTCGATTTCAGAAAGAAATTTACCAGGAAACTGACTAGCTTCAAAAAAGCAACACAATCTATTTTGGAGTGTTCACTAATAAGTAATATCTTTTCTCAGCTTGGCTCAAAGTAGCAAGTTGACTCAGTTTTCTTTCTTTTTGGGGGGGGTAGGGTAATTGCTATGTTCTAGGCAGAGTTGGAGATATTAATATCCTTAGCATTTGTACCTCCTTCCTCTGTCCTCTCCCACCCCCTCCAAACTCCCACCCCGGAAAAGGAGGAAATAAAGAAAAAGAGATTACTGTAAATTTTGGCAAGGAATCCTATTTGCATCATTTTCTTAGAAGTCACGTGCTTTGGATTTCCTCTTGTTTATGATATACTGAAATGCCTTCCAGATGTTTTTAATTATAAAAAGTTTTCAGGAAAGCAGAGTCATCCATAATAAAATTTCCTCCGGTTTTTTTTCTTTTTCTTTTTTTTTTTTCTAGAAGGGCCAATAAATTAGTGAACTCTAGCTTATCAAACAGTCCCATAATTCTCCAAGTGACCTTTTTGCAGAAAGTCAGACATTGCTTTAGAAACTCCCTTTTTTTTTTGGCCGGGAGAGACTCCACCAAGTATCTGGTCAGTTCTCATTTCTGATTGCCGCAGCGCCTGCCCTGCTGCCTTGCCTGCCTGCCAGGGACCTGGCCCCATTCATTCATTGGTTCAACCTGCTGAAACTTCCTTCCCAAACATAAACACTTTAGCAGAGGTTCTGAGATGAAAGAGGCCGCTTATTGATAGATATCGCGGATGCTAACGCTTGGATATGCGACAGCAAACACAGGGTTTGAGCGGCTGGTAAGCGATGCTGAGGCTGTACTACATGAGGGGCTTTTCATTTACTCACTTTGGCCCCATGCCCAGAATGCTCGGGGAGAATCAGGAGGAAAACACAATAAGGAGAAAAACGTCAGACCAATTTTCAGGAACATATATGCGGGAGGAGGAAAGGTTGTAAATACCAAGACGTGGCTTCCCCAAATGAATAACTAGACAATGGACAGGCGTTAGGAATCTATATAATCCCTTTCCGAGTCTGCCCCCGTTTGTCCTTGTCGGTAACTAACTAGTTGTTCTTCGTCGTGTTCATTCAGAGGACAATTTGGAGGGCCTTGAAATATCAGGGTAGGCTTACACTGTGGGGGAAGAAAGCCATGCCAGTCCAGGGAGAAAACTTAGATGGCTTGGTTTGTTTTAAGCTGAGCTGCACATGGGGAATGTGCTTTCCTTTGATGAACGTAGTAAAAAAAAACAAAACAGTTTTGTAGACCAGGATGATGGGGATGAGTGTGTGTGTGCTTGCTAAAGTGTATTTTAAATACTGAGCATCAGTGATGTACTAAGCCCCAAGCTCTGTTTACTAAGTATGTTTATGATGGGACGATTCCATAGTCTATCCCCTTGCAGAGAGATTAGGCTTGTTCTGCGTGGTCTTAAAAAAGAGAACCCAGAGCAATGTGTGGAAGTTTCAGAGAAGCAAATTTAGGCTTGTTAAGGTCGTTATTTCAATCATTTCAGTCATATCCATGACCCACCCCTTTGGGAGATTTTCTTGGAAGTCAGTCATGACCCCATTTGAGGTTTTCTTGGCAAAGATAACTGATCCATTAGGCTAGATGTCAGGGTATAAATAGCAAAAACCCAAATAACTAACTTCTTGACAACCAAAGCCATTTTAAAGTATAATGGGGTAGGGGTTTCCTCCTCTAAAAAAATAACCGGATGACTATTTGTCAGTTGTGTTGCATAGAGAGAATTCTGTTTTCAGGTATGATTGGACAAGGTGAACCTTGAAGTCCCTTCCAATTGTGATTCAGTAATTCTCATGGGTTATTCTTCACTCTGGTCTGATTTTGGGTTCCGTAACTATAGAGATGCTTGACAAAGGTAGTGATATTTTCAATTCCTTTTTGCAATGACCTTTGATAAAGAGAATGAGATATGAGGCCATCACAGAATCATAGATATAGAGCTGAAAAGGACCTTAGATGAATCTGATCAAAGCCACTTATTTCACAAGTGAGGAAACTGAGTCCCAGAGAGGCGGAGATTTGCCCAAAGTCACAAAGATAACGAGTGGTAGAACCAAGATTTGAAATCTGAATAAAGGTGAGATAAAGGAAGAGACGTAGATCGAATAATAAAGCAATAATTTTGGACATAGGTGGTACAGTTGATAGATTGTTACACCTGGAATCAGGAAGACTTGAGTTTAAATCCATCCACAGACACTGTTGATGCCTCATCTGTAAAGCAGAAAAATAATAACACACCTTCTAGGCCAAATGTGAGAATAAAATGAGATAATATCTGTAAAGCACTTTGTAAAACTTAAAGTGCCATGTAAATGCTTGCAATTATGAATTCAAAATCTTGAAATGTCAAGAGAATAAGAAGCCTCCTTACTTGTTAACTAAAGACAGAATAGCACAGAATAGTTGATTATGGATGGGTTGCCTTTTGCATCATTGGAAGGGTTATCTTTACCAATGAAATCATATATCCATTGGAGTATAGCCAACATGTGTAAAGTATAACCACAATACTGTATATAAGACAATTTGGCATGTTCCGAGGGAATAATTTATAAGTCATGGTCCTTGCCTTTGAGAAATTCACATCAAAATAGGGGATATAAAGGATGTAGACAAATAATTATAATACAAATTAGACCATGATAAGTAGAGGTAAGTGTTATAAAATGTTGAGGGAGGGGAGGGAAACTAAAGGAGGGAGGGAAGCACAGAAAAAGAGAGAGAAAATAAAAAAAGAATAGAGAGAGGAGAACATGAGAGAGAGAGAGAGAGAGAGAGAGAGAGAGAGAGAGAGAGAGAAGAGGGCCATCTTTTACACTTGATAGACTTCAAGGAAAATATTCAAGGAAAAAATTCCAATACCTCTTCTTCATTTTTGGATGACTTTTCAGATACTTGATCAAAATGATTATCCTTTCCCGGTCTTAAAGTCATCTCTTCTCCAGGTTAAACATTCCTAAATCCCAATGGGTATGTGGAAATTCAGGCCTGGAGTTCAGGAGAAAGGTCCCACCTGAGAGTATAGATTTGGAGTCACTCAGGCTTCTTGAGGCAGATTGGTGTTTGCAGTGGTTAGAAGGCCAGATGTGGAGGAAAACCTGGGTTTGAATTCTTTCTTAGACATTTAACAAGCTCTGTAACCCTGGGCATATCACTTGTCTGCTTTCAGCCTCATTTTCCTCACCTGGAAAATGAAAGTAATAGTAGCGCCTACCCTATAGGGATGCTGTGAAGATAAGGAGATATAGCACTTCGCACACTTTAAAGTGCTACCTAATTGTTATCTCTTACCATCATATTCATAGAGGTGAGAATTGAATCTGTGAGAGCAGCTGGAATCATGAAGGTAAAGGGGTATATAGAAAAGACGAAGAGGATTGAAGGGAGACCCTTGAGGAGTTCCTGATTTAGTAGAGAAAGGAGTGAAAGACTTACCAGGAAGGTGAGGAGGGAAAGTAGGAGAGATCAATGTTGCAGAAGCCAGAGGAGCAGGCATTGAAGGAAGCATGGCCAGCAAGTCAGGTGTCCATCATTAAGTGATATTCTTCCTGTCTTGGGAGAAAGTTACAGAGAGATATAGGAAAAGATAGATTGATAAGCAATACGTACACCTGCACACACATACATATACATACATTTATTAAAGTAGCAGGACTATAGCTAACATTAGGTGGTGCAGGCGACAGAGCACTGGGATTGGGTTTGAATCTGGCCTTAGACATTTAACTGTGTGACCCTAGGCAAGTCATTTAAGCTCTATTTGCTTGAGTTCCTCATTTGTAAAATGGGGATGCACTGGAGAGGTTGTTGATATTCATTCATTCTCAGTCATGTCTCACTCTTCATTACCCCATTTGGAGTTTTCATGGCAAAGATATTGGAGTGGTTTGCCACTTCCTTCTCTAACTCATTTTATAGATGCAGAAACTGAGGCAAAGAAGGTTAAATGACTTGCCCAGGGTTACACAGGTAATAAGTGTCTGAATTTGAACTCAGGAAGAGGAGTCTTCCTGATACCAAGCCCAGTGCTGTATGAACTTTGGCACCAGAAGACCTGGGTTCAAATCTCAGTTCTGTCACTTGTGTGACCTTGGGTAAGTCATATAACTTCCCTGGTGTATATCTGTAAAGTGGTGTTGGGGAGAGGGTAAAGTAGAATTGAATGCCCTTGAAAATCCCTTCAGGTTCTGAACTGATGACTGTGACTCTATGAATTCAACGTGAAAGGACATCTGGAAAGTCGGAGTTCCCTAGGGGTTGCAGTATGTTTGACAGAGGCTTCATAGATAACATTGACCTTGACTAGGGCCATGAAGGGTGGGTAGGATTCAGACAGTGGTGATCAGGAGCAGCAGAAAGGGACACATATGTGTCCTAGCAGCTGGGACAAGGGTAGGGAAGGATAGTGAGGAGCAAAGGTTTGGTGTTGGAGAAGAATGGGTAATAAGGGCAGGGTGCAGTGTAACCAGACTCTGCAAGTCTTAAAAGCCAGTGAGAAATATGGAGATTTGATGTTACCATTGATGGGCCCTTGAACTGAGGAATGAGATGAAAAAACCAATGCTCTATTATTCCTCCCACTTAAAACTTTTCTCTAAGGAAATTCAGGTACAGAATATGTCTGTGCATTCCAACAAAAACTTCAGAACCGTCGATAGAGGAGCATTTGTCATGCCTCCAGCACTAACTTCTCTAAGGGGGAAAAAAAGATTTTTTACATTTAGAGTTTCTGTATTTCATGCCTGTATGCTTCTTTTCATCTTGAATGAGGACCAAGGAATTTCATTCTCTGTCGATGAGGCACTTCATCTCCTTCTGAAAAACCTAGGTTGGTTTGCGGTTTTCTGGCCAAGAGGTGAAAAGGTAGTGGGAACCTCTGGCCCTGCCATGGGAAGAACTCCAACTGATAACAGTAGGAGTCTGGCCTGGGTCAGGGCTCTCAGATCAGGCCTAGAGATTGCTTTCCTCAAATTAATCTCTTTCCAAACTGGCATGCTACTTCAAGGAATGCCACTTCTGCAATGCTCTCCCCAAGCATTGAAGAAGGCGTTGGGCTTGTGAGAAATTTCTCTACCAGCTCGTCCATCGGAGAATATTTATTTGTTCATTAATTTCTTTTATGAACGTTGTATGAGTTATACAGTACAGTACCTCCTGATCATTTACTGCCTGGATTTACACTCTATGATTTGACGGAAGGCATTGCTCCCAAGTCAAGCTTTCTTATTCCTCTGCATGTGGTTCTGCTGGGGTTTACAAGATAGAGACATTCTTTTTAGACACTACAATTAGCACTTGTCTTATTTATACATCTTCCTTAACATTGGGTCCCCTTTAAAAATATTTTTATTCAAAATGGCATGCAAGAAAATAGCTCTGCATGCACTAACGGGAAGAAGAAACCACTGATAAATCCATCTGTTAAAGACCACGGCACAGCATGCAAATAAATTAAGAGAGTAAGTTAGCATTATATGTCTTCATCTAGCACACTGCTTGCTGGTACTATTTCTTTCAGTGTATCAAGGGGAAGCATTTTTCTGCAGGCCAGCCTTCTCAGGGGCAGAGGGACATAATGGAGAGGGCGCTGAGTTCTAATCCTACTTCAGATGTGTAGTTGTGAGCCAAACCCCTGAGTCTCATTTCCCTCATCCATAAAATAAGGATATAAATAGTGTCTATGCCACCAGGCTGCTGTGATGGTCAACCGAAATCATTGTTATAAGAGAAAACTTGGGTGCTAATCTCACCTGTGATGCATATCACCTTTGTGGTTTGGGAGTGTCTCCTAGTTCTCCTCAGACTCACTTCCCTCAAAGAGGGGGTTCTATTAAATGGCCTTAGTTTCCTTCCAACTCTGGATCTGTAAGTCTATTTTTTTAAGTGCTGTATAAATGAAAGCTGTTGTTATTATTGGAGCCCGTGAAAGCCTTAGTTTATTTTTAAATAGGCCCATTATGCTCCCCTATACCTACATATTTAATAAGTCTAGCCCTGGCAAAATGACTGGTATATTGTCTCCACCATGACTTCCCTCTCTCCCCACCCCACTGACCACCCTCTATTTATTTTGTCTTCTAATTCCCCACTCCCAAACAATTCATAGGTACAAAAGATTTATTAAATAACTCGGTGAAGTCCCCCTACTAAATGCAAACTTTGATGCTGCCTCTAGCAGAGCATAAGGCAGTAACTCAACAGTCCTAAGATTTCTTTTCTTAATTCTTGAATGTTTCCCTTCCTCCATCCCTTGTGAGATAGGTGAAAAGCAATTGCCCCCACTGCTTAATGCATCACAACTCAGGGGCTCACTCCATCCTTGTAATTTTGAATCCCAGCCCAGCTGGCGGTTCCTGGATTTCAGACTCTGAATATGAGTTCAGCACTTTTAAATCAATCACTCCGAACAGTATTTCTGTCAAATGGAAACCTTTTCTTCTCTGGCAGAAAGGAACTCCTGATTTTCGGCCTGCAGCCTCAGAGAACTGAGCAGTCTCATAAATGTAACTGGGGTGGAAGGGAAAGAAAATATATTAAACTTGATAAAATTTTCCAGTGGTGGATTTGGAAGAGTCCTGTTCCTTCTGCCTCTCCAGCAAAGAAAGGGCCCCTAGATTCTGTTGGATGCTTTTAAACATCTCTTCTTTAGGGAAGTTGCTTATAGTGGCCCTGCAATGAAGAATTAGGGTCATAGGATTATACAATCATAGGGCGGAAGGGACTGCAGAGACCAGCTGGTCAAAGCCACCCCCATTTCCCAGATGAAGAAACTACATACCCTCAAATAAGTAACGTGACCAACGCTACACAGGTAAGTTTGGAGAGTAAGAAGAAAGGAACAGAAATCCTCCTAGGAAGGATTTCTTTTCACTCTTCCCATTCTGCATGCCCCCCCCAACTCATTTAAAAAATCTCCTTAATTATTATTGTTTTCATTTTTTTAATATTAAATATTTAAATATAAATAAAATAAATTAAATATTTTATTTTCCCCCAATTATATGTAAAAATATTTTTAACATAGTTTAAAAATTTGAGTTCCAAATTCTATCCCTCCCTCTCTCCTTCCACTTTCCCCTTCCCAAAACAGTCACACTGCTAGGTCTGTATTCAAAACTTCTGTATTATTAAGAATTTTATGAATTAGATTGATTCATACATTTTATGTTTTATTGCTTTTAACACACCATCCCATCCCTACCTCAAGGCTTTGTTTATTGGTGTGGGTACTGTTGTGACAAGACAAAGTTCAAGTCTTCAAAAAAATGCATTAGCATAATAATAACTGACACTTGTATCGATCAATAAGCATGTTTTGAGGACCTACAATGTGCCAGGCATTGTTAGGTGATGGTGAAGGAGAAACAAAGACAAAACAGCCCCTGCACTGAGTAAAACTTTGAGGACCCCCAAGGGAGCCTCAGGACAACTGTGACATAGGCAAGGGCTACCTGTGTAACTAAGTCATGGTGGCTGTGATCAAAGAATCCCCAGAAGGAGTTTGGTTCATCAAATCCACCCTACCTACTTCCGTTGGAATGGAACCGATGATCACAGCTTACATAATTATAGTTTCAAATGATGTGAATTCAAAGACATATGGGCCCTTCAAGAGAGTCATTATTAATATGGATCAGTACCCCTCTCTATTATGATGTCCATTATAGAGATGAGGAGGCAGCTACGTGGCAAATAAGAGTGCTGGACCTCAGTTAGGAAGACTCATCTTCCTTCTCAAGCTGGCTTCACACATTTCCTACCTGGAGGATTTCTGTTCTTTCCTTTTTACTTCTCAAACTTACCTGTGTAACCCTGGTCAAGTTACTTGACCCTGAGTAAGTCAATAAACCATGTTTGCCTCAGTTTTCTCATCCATCAAAGGAGCTGAGAAAGAAATGGCAAATCACTCCAGTATCTCTGCCAGGAAAAGCCCAAATGGGGCCATGAAGAGTCACACGCAACCGAGAAAATTGACCAACAAAGCTGAGGTGAGGAAACAGAGATTCTCAAAAGCAAAATGAGTTAGCCATGGTCACACAGTTACTAAGTGCCACAGATGTAATTGGAGCAGAGGTATTTCTAATTTCAAGTCTGGCATGCTGGAATGTGAGCCTCTTCACACCCAGTTAAGTATCAGTCTTTAGGACGGAGGTGTATCTACAGTGGCTTAACATGGCTATGAACCAACGTGAATCAATTTCTACAGCACTGATAATAAGAACAAGGAGACTCTTAATGAAAGAGGACAACTTCCCTCAGCCCCCAAAAGTAAAGAAAATCAGGCCTCTTAGTCTAGAATTTTTTATTTCTTAATAATTCCCAACTCTTGCGGTGCAGGAAATAATATATTTCCACATATATTTTTAGAACTTTTATAAAGGGAAATACACACATATGTGAAATATGGAGCTGAGTATAAAGTTTAGAATGTGCAATGAGCTCATTTCCTTGGAATTGAGATGCTTTGATGCAACATACCATGTTTCAATGAATTTAATCACTGAAATACATGCAAAATAAAATCTTAAATTATGATTACCAGGCCACAATCAGGCAGCAGGCTCAGATGGGAAGAGGATACCTTGCTTTTGGAATTAAAGGATCTGGATTCAAACCCCTCCTGAAGACTCTCAGTTACTATGTAACCTTGGGCAAGTCACTTGATTACTCTGGCCTGCCTCAGTTTCCTCATCTGTAAAATGAGGGAAATAGAGTTGATGATCCTGAAGATTCTTTTTAACATCTAAATCTATGATTTTTTGATTCATCTCTCAGCTATTTACTATACACACACACACACACCAGCAAAAAAAAAAGGGGGGGACTATGGGCACAATAATGTTGAGAATTCAGTGGGAGATATGAGGAATTACTTTAAGAAGAATTTATTTCTAGTATTAGGAAAAAATAATTTGGGTTAGTGGTGCAGTGTGGCTGTGTATATAGGGAGAGGGCAGGGTGTAAAGCCTAAAAATATTTTGTCCTTCACACCTGCATTAGGTTTCTGTAGCTAAACCTCTATCCTAAAGACCAGTACTTAACTGGATGGAAACAGGTGTTCATACCCTTCCAGATGTACTCCTGCCTTTCCAGATGTTAAGGCCATGCCTCTGTCCTGGGTCCTCATTTCCCCCTTCTTTTCAACTCCTTTTTGTGTTTTGTCTTCCCTTAATAAAATATAAGCTCTGTGAAGACAGGAGTATTTTTATTTTTCCTTATATGTACATTTCAGTACTTAGTATAATGCCTGGCATATAATTAAGTACTTATTTATTACCTTCTTTCCTGTCTTTTTCTATTTGTATCCTTAGCATGTTGTTTGGCACACAGTTAGGACTTAATAAAAGAAAAATATTCATTCATTCATATACCAAATTTCATGTCTGTATTGCATATTCTTCCTCTCTAGTAAATGCAGAAGGTATGTTTTAACATCAATTTTTCCCAACCATGATTGCACATTACATTAGAGAGCATTATTTATATTCAATATTATATATATTTATATTATTTTAGATGCAGAATCACAGAATTTGGGAGTTGGAAGGGACCTTGACAACAGTCTGCTCCAAACATACAAGAAAAGAATCTACACAATAACTTACTTACTGAGTGGCCATCCAGCCTTGGCAGAAGGATCTCCGAAGAGGGAGAGCCCACTTCAAGAAGTTCATTTTATGTTTGGGTAGCTCTGAATTTGATAAGAATGTTTTTGTGTATGCAGTTTTTGTTCCCTGACATCAAACCTAAACTGTGCTCCTTGAAAATTCCATCCATTGCCTCTGATTCAACCCTCTGGAGCCAAATAGTATAAGTCTGATTTGTCATTCACATGAGAGCCCTTTAAATACTTGAAGTCAGAGATCAGGTGTCCCCTGGAGTCTTCTGTTCCCCAAACTAAACAGGCCCAGTTTCATGAACCATAGCTCCTGCAGCCCATGGCTATTCTGGTAGATCTCCTCTCGACACTTTCCCACTTATCAATCGGTTAATATTTATGAAGTGTCTGGCACTATAGTAGGTGCTAGGGATTCAAAAAATACAAATGCAACCATTTCTATTCAAAAGGAGTTGACATTCTAATGAAGGGACATCAAAGATACATAGATATCAATTTATATAGAATACTTATAATGAGAAGAAACATAAGCGCAAAGCACTTAAATTCAAGGTATTTTGAGGGGGATACTAGCAGTTGAGGAAATCAGGAGAGATTTCACATAGGAAGTGGTGCTTGAGCTGAGTATTGAAGGAAAAGAAGGATTCCATGAGACTGAGTTAGGATAGGAATGAGTTACAGTCATGGTAGACAGCCAGTCCAAAGACACAGAGGCAGAAAAATGGAGAATTATATGTTAGGGACAGAGAAAAGGCCAGTTGGGGTGAATTGCAAAGTGTGAAGTCTGGGGTGGGGGAAGGAGTAATATACACCAAGGCTAGAAAGATAGTTTGGAATCAGTCTGTGAAGGGCTTTCAAAACTAAACATAAGAGTTTATATTTTATTCTGGAAGCAATAGGAAACCACTAGAGTCTATTAAATAGGGGAATGACATGGTCAGAACCATACACTTTGATAGCAATGTGGAGTACAGACTGAAGCAGACAGAGATTTCAATCAAAGAGACCCATGATGCCCATCTTAAATTGTGGTGGCCAGACCTAACACAACACTCCAGGTGAGTTCTAATGGGGTCAGAGTTTATTAGGAATATCACCTCATCATTCCTAGAAGCTCTGCCCCACTTCATGCAGTCTGAGAAGATATTAGAATTTTGGGGGATAGGCTACTACCAAACACTGCTGACACCCGTGAAACTTGAAGTTCACTAATTCTCTACATGGCCTCTATATTTTGCTCTTGATTCAGTTTATTTGCTCTGCATCAGTTAAGGCTAATTTGTCCCATGCTTCTCTGAATTCCTTGTGTTTCTCATTTCTTAGAGATCAATAATAGTTTATTGCACAGGTATGCCAATATTTGTTCCGTTACCCCCTAATCTATAGTCACAGATTCTATTTCTAGTTTTGTTGCAACTGTGAATTAGTTTCTGTGCTAGTTGATAGCAATAGAATGGTGGTGGGGGTTGAGGGGGGTAATAAAGTTACAGCTACAACTTTAAAACATGAAACAAAATAGTAAACCCAAAAAGCAAATGAGAACTCAATTTTTTGTGTACTTTCTTTAGACTTGTGTAATCTTTTCTTGTTGTTTTTCATTGTGAAAAGACTAATTATGAAGGGGAAATCTATCTAGCTTCTCTAGAATTCCCCAGCTGATATTACACATAGTTAGAGCATTTTTGAACTCATTCTTGAGCAACATTAGTGCTTCAACAACCTTCTCTCCCTCTTTAGCTCCAGGGCCAGGGCAAATGGCCTTCCAGTCCCCTTAATATCTGGTTTGAGAAGTGAAAGAGGAAAAACCAGAACATAATAAAATGGTGGTGAATTGAATAAGTTTCTCTCTCTCTCTCTCTCTCTCTCTCTCTCTCTCTCTCTCTCTCTCTCTCTCTCTCTCTCTCTCAGTGTGTGTGTGTGTCTGTCTCCCTCTCTCTCTCTCAACATGCATGGAGTTCTTAAACATATATGGCACTGAATCAAACAGGGAAATTTATGGAAATAATATGCAAATCAGCATAGGAAGCCAAGAACCCTGGCACTCTGAAGGAGGACTGCAGCAGTGTAAACCCCCTTCAGAGGCCTTCACTGTGACTTGTTTTCAGTGGAAGCTATTATCCTCAGGAGTGCAGAGAGACAGGTTGGGGTCAGTTCTCAGAGGAAGTAGTGTTTGATCCACTCACATGCATTTATCATGGGTTGTTCTAAGCTAGATCTTTCTGGGTACATGCTAGGTCACCCAACTTAATTCTGAATGCCATGAGAGCAGGGTCATTGAATGTGGGCTGAGTTAAAGCCTCTCCTTGAGCACTGGCCCAGAACTCTACACATCATTTTTGGTGAAGCCAGTCTAATCCAATGGATGAGGATCTAGACTTGCCATCAGATTGCCTGCGTTCACATCCTGGCTCTGTGCTTCATCACCTAAGGTAAGTCCCCTTACCTCTGGGGACTTGGTTTTTTCATCTGTAAAATAAAGGAATCAGCCTAGGTCCCTCTGAGGTTCCATCCATCCCTAAATCTATGATCCCACCCAAGTACAGAACCAAACCTGTGCTTTGAATGATTTCCAAATAAATCTGTATCTATAGATATATAGTCATAGACATAGATATAGATATATAGACATAGATACTTAGTTTAAGTATTCTGAAAGTCAAAGATGGGACACAATAAAAATTCAATTTAATGCAATAAGAATGTAGTATTAAGTGGCCACTATGTGTTAGGCACTGGGAAACAAATAGACAACCAAGAAGCATTTATTTAGTGCTGGTTGTGCATAAAACATCATGCCAGGTTCTAGGGAATATAAAGATAAGAACTCAGCAGTCCCTAACCTCAAGGAGTTTATATTCTTCTGCTGTCTGCTGGTAGGAGAGAGAAAGCAAGAAAGGAAGGAAGGAAGGAAGGAAGGAAGGAAGGAAGGAAGGAAGGAAGGAAGGAAGGAAGGGAAGGAAGAAAAAGAAAGAGAGAAAGAGAGAGTGAAAGAAAGAAAGAGCGAGAGAAAGAGAGAAAAACAAGAAAGGAAGGAAGGAAGGAAGGAAGGAAGGAAGGAAGGAAGGAAGGAAGGAAAGAAGGAAGGAAGGAAGGAAGGAAGGGAAGGAAGGAAGAAAGGGAAGGAAGGAAGGAAGGAAGGAAGGAAGGAAGGAAGGAAGGAAGGAAGGAAGGAAGGAAGGAAGGAAGGAAGGAAGGAAGGAAGGAAGTCATTTTGGGGTGGAACACTTACAATTGGGTGGGGTTGTATCAGTAAAGGACTCCTTAGTAATGGTGCTTGAACAGAGCCTTGGAGGGAGCTAGAGATTCTAAGTGGTTAACATGAAGAGGGAGAATACTCCAATGGTGCAGATTCAGGGTGTCAGCTGGTGAAAAGACTGAGAAGAGGTGGGAGATGTAATATCATATTTGGGGGAACATCAAGTGAACTTAGTTTAGTTTTCCTGTGGGTGCAAAATAATGGTTTCTTGTCTTTGCCCCACCTCACGTCCTCTTTTGCACCAGTAGCTCCTCTCTAATGGCCTCTTGTGACAAATATAGTTGATATATTTCCCCCATCAACACTGGACTACTAGTTTCCATTCGTTCTCAAGTTCAGCCTGTTCTCTGGAAATAGATGAGGCTGTGGGCTCTCAGGAAGTGGCTGTGCTTTGCAATCAATGAGTCATGAAGTAGGGGAGTAAGAGAGAGGCCACTAAAGGCCCCCCTGAGTGTGTTGGGAAACCCCATCCAAGAACCCAAATGCCACAAATATACCCACTGGAGAAGTGTGATCTCGGCCAGCCTCATGCACCCTGTTGTGTTGTCTCATGACCATAAAAGTGTGGATTTAAAATTTTAAAGTCTTCAAATGAAATATACAAAGGTTGATTATTTAGCAGTTTATCAACTCCAACCTCTTGTGACTGAGGGAGCAGCCAATAAAACAATGTAAAACGGGCTGGAAAATGACTTTCTGCCATTTCATTGTAACTTTAAAGAGGGCTAAAGCATGTCTTTCAAAGGCTTCTGGCTAGTTTTATTACTTGAACCCCAGGGGGTTGGGGAGTCCATGGTTTGATTTGGTTTTTTTCTTTCTTCATTCTACAGCTGATCCTGCTTTGGAACCCATTCCATTCCCACTGGGAGTTGGAGACAACTGTTTCCAACATGGTTTCTGTGGAAGCTGAAAGCCCCTGGTATTTGGGGATTCTCAGTTACTGAGAACAGACAGTGGGACAAGTTATGGGTGACCTCCTAAACTTTCTCAGGTAGTCAGCGTTCATTAATTAACAGACATGGTACAAGGACTGGGGATCCAGGGGGAAAAAATAAAAATAGACCTTGCCCTCAAGCACCTTACATTCTACTGGGCTTGGGCTTGGGAGTAAGTGTGCAGATAAGAGGACTCTATCTACCTATTTATCTAGCTGTCTGTCTATCATCTAATATTTACATGTCTGTCAATTGTTTTTTTCATTATCAGTTTCTTTTATCAATCACCCATCTCTCTCTGACCCCCCTTTTGTATCATCTGTCATCTGTTTCTTTTATCTAACATTTATCGTTTAATCACCTATTTCTATTATCAATCATCTATGAGTTTATCATTATCTATTACTTCACTTCCCTGCCAATTGTCCTTGTTCATTACAAAGTATGTTTTAGCTTGATTGAGGTAAACCCATCTCAGAATATTTCCTGAAGACCCAAGAAATACTCACTTGAATTTGCTTTCTGTCGTCCTTCACCTCCCTCCATGTGAAGGCAGCCTTTCTTCCCCATTTCTGCTGTTTAGTTCCACTTCATTCCTTATCTTGTCCCATTCTCCTATAAATTTCCTTTAGAAAGGGAGCATATTTGCTTGCATTTGTATAGTCAGCACCTCAGACAGGGCCAGGTACATAATAGGTGCTTAATAAATGCTTTGTCCACATATATTTGTCTGTTTTCTATCCATCTATCTCTCTATCATCTATTTGCAAAATAAATACAAAGTGCTTTTGCTTTTACTTTTCAAGTAACAAGGTTTTTTTTCCCCTTGTAATTGTTTTTTAATTAACCTGCTCCCCCAAGCAAATTAACACAAAACAAAAAACAAATCTTTCAAGGTAGATCTCTGTAGTTTGACAAAAAGTTAAATTCAGTCACATCAGAAAATGTTGGTCTCTTTCTGCAGTTCATTGCTAAGTAACTTTGGAGGAAGGGCACTGGTAATAAGCCCAGAGATCATGAACACCCTCCTTCAGGAGAGACTTGGACTAAACCCTGGAGGAAGCTAAGGATTCTAAGAGACTGCGGTGAAGAGGGAGATCATTCCAGACAGGAGAGACAGCCAATGCAAAGCACATAGATTGGGGATGGAATATCACATATGGGGAACAGTTTGGTTGGAACAGAGAGTCTGTGGAGGCAATCCGCAATAAGCCTGGGAAAGGAGCCTGGAGCCAGGTTGTCAAAAGCTTGAAATGCCAAACAGAGGAGTTTGTATTTTAACCAAGAGGTAGAAGTGAGCCACTGGAACTTCTTGAGCAGGGTTTTGCAGAGCCTTTGATCTAGGGACAAAAAGTCGCAGGTTCAAATCCCAACCCTGCCACTTATAAGTTTTGTGACCTTCAGCAAGGCAGTAAAACTCTCTGTTTTTAGTTCCTTTTCTTAAAAAAAATAAAGACATATCTCTACCACCTATCGAATTGAGCTGTAAAGATTGGGTTTAAACATGTGAAAATTCCCTGTCAACTATAAAGCATTAGATAAAATGGAAGTTATCTCCTTTTGATGAGATAGCTAGGTAGCAAGGTAATGTGTTGCCTCTCAGGAGTAATTAAAATTTTTAGCATTCATATAATACTTTAAGGTTTGAAAAGTGCTTTATAAATCTTCTTCACTTAATCCTCATGATTACCCCAATAAGTAAGTTACCATTATCATCTCGTTTTATAAATGAAGAAACTGAGGCAGACAAAGATTCAGGGATTTGCTCAGGGTCTCACAGCTGATAAAGTGCCTGAGGCAAGATTTGAATTCAGCTTCAAATTCGGCCCTTTATTCATTGGTTCTTGTCGGATTTTCTTGGCAAAGCCACTGGAGTGATTTTTCCATTTCCTTCTCCAACTTATTTTATAGATGAGGAAACAGAGACAAACAACGTCAAATGATTTGCCCAGGGTCACAAAGCTAGTAAGAGTGAGGTCTGATTTGAAGTCAGAAAGAAGAGTCTTTCTGATTCCCAATCTGGCACTGTACTCACTGTGCCGCCTAGCTGCCCCCATCCTGCTGCACCACCCAGCTAACATTTATGCAGCTCCCTAAACAGTAGAGAAATCAACCTGGAAAGAGGAGAAATATCATGGGCTCCATGTAATGGAGCCAAACTTTCGAAACTTGCACTGAGGAAAAGAGATTTTGGTTCTTAAAACAATGAAACAAAAATCGCAAAAGCATCAATAACGATTTCATGACAGTTTGATTTCATTGACAGGCAGGAACCAGAGTGAATCCTGAATAATTTACAGTAATGAGAGGCAGACCCCTTGCAATGCAACTCAAGCTTTGACTATTGAACTGATTGTCTGTTGTTGAAATGTGTGAAACACCTCCAGGCTGGTATTATACCTGCAGTCCCCAGTAACACAGAATGCATTTTGTTCTTTCATTGTGTCAAGTTAGGTGTGCTTTAATTATTTATGGTAATACTTAATAGAATATTAGTAAGTGTCCTATAGAGCAGCATGTAAAAGTAATGAAGTCTTAGTAATAGAAATCCACGAAAGAGCTCTCAGCTATTAAATCTTTACTGAAAAGTGAAGGGAGACTCTTGGCCTCTTAGTGAGAATTGTGGGTTTGCAGATTAAGGAAGTGAGAATTAGCAAAGTTTTCCTGAATTATACAGATGGGGCAAAAAAGAAAAAAAAAGGAAAAAAATATTTGATGGATGACAATGAATACCTTTAAGTTGCCTGTGCCTTTTCTATGGATTTCTTTGTCGATTTTGGACCGTTTTAATGATCTCAGCTAGTTTTATGCATGGAAGCACTCTTTTTTCTTTATACTTTTATTTTTATTTCTAACTCCCACAAAACATATTCTGTCTCCAGATTATTAAGAATAATTTGGGCAAGTGAAGCGAGTTTTTCCCCCCTTTCATTTAAATTAATCTTTCTGATGGCTATGGATGAAATTATAATCATTTCCTGGGGAAAAACAAGATTAATGTTTTAAAAGTGGCAGAAGAGTTGGCTTCATATATTAGCTGTTGGTATATTTTTACATAGGTCTTTGCTTAAAGCTTCCTGCTCTATACTCCAGAAAGAAAATGTAGAGATCCAGTGAAGTACATGTCTGCCAGACACAGCCATGGCCAATCCTCAGCCCACAAAAGAAAGAAAGAAGTTTAAAAAAAAAACACTCTTAGTAGCCAGAGTCTTTGTTCTTTTACCGTGTAAGAATGTTTGCCTGGTCCCATTGTTTGGATAATTGAAAATGCTTCCCAATTCTTTTCTGCTTTTCTTTCCATACCATATCTTCTCTGGCTTTGAAAATCTCCTCCTTCATTTCCTTCCAATTTTCTTCCCTCACTCTAACCTCTTCAGAACTCATCTACCATTCTCTTTCTAACTCTTTCTGGCATGATTCTTTGCTTCCCATCTGTCCTTTTCCTTCCCCAATCAATTTTATGATTTTTTTTACCCCCTCCCTTCGTTTTATAATACACTCATGGAAGGATGAACTATTTTCTCGAGGTGGGCCTGGGGTCCTGATGCTAAATTTGTAATTATAAGACCTGTATCAAAAGCCTGTAACCATTGAAATCATAGCCAACCTTATTTCTCAGACTTACATTCTTGCTCTAAGTTCATTAGGGATGGAATGAAAAATCTCTGCCCTGTAGCAAGAACAAGCACGAACAAGAATGCTTTTCATTGTTTTGATTTTAAAAGAAAAAGAAATCCAAACGTTTCATTCCAACAAAAAACGAAAGGAAAAAAAAGGTGTAGTGTCTATTTGAAAGATGAATATCTAAGGCAACCTTGCAAACAAGAACCAAAAATTACCAGCCCACACACATAATTTACCAGCCTCATTTATTCCATGGAGATGCATTATAAATAAAATTAAGGGAATAAACCATTTTTACTACTCACCACAAGTTAAGTAATTGTGAGTCATTATATACAAATAGGTAAGTAGTAATTTCCAAAGCTAATGTCAAGATTGATTATATTACAGCACATGTTATATATTACATCCAAACATACCCCATACGCCTTTAGATCAAAGAATGCCTAAAGTACAAAAATGCTTGGTTACTTATCTCGTAGCAGTTCTGTCCTTCTATGTACTCTAGTGCCCACTAAGAAATCTCAGAAATTCACTCACACAATTTGTTCCCTTTTATTCAGCAACTCTGATCTTCTTTTTCAAATTTATGGTACGTTATTTCTCTTTACAACATCTACATTCCAAACAAATTGATCATCTCGTTGCTCCTCTATTTCTTATTCCCATGCCTTAAACAGAAACATCTCTTTTTCTCCATGCGAGGAATACAATTCCTCTTCCCTGATGTCTCTTGTATCTCAGGTCCTTCAAAGTTCATCTCAAATATCGCCTCATAAAAAGAAGCTAATATAGTTCCACTCATAATTCCATGTTAACCTTGTATTTTTTTCTGCATATAATTATCTTCTCAATAGAATGTAAAGTCCTTGAGGGCAGAGATTGTTTCATTTCTGTCTTTGGATTCCCAGTGCCTAATATATCATCGTATGCCCCATTTCAACCCCCCCCCCAAAAAGAGAAACTTTATTAAGACAAGACACACAATTCCATCTAATGTCAGCATCCCCCTATATGATTCCCAAAACCACTTAATCTCAGAGAAAATGTTCTTCTTAGGGGATTTCTTACTTGCTATGTGGTCACTGTTGGTAAATCACCTACCATATCATGTGTGGCCTCTTTAAAACCTTATGATGTGTGTTTGCTTTATAGTCTTCTATTAGTAAGAGGTCTCATTATGGGATCAACCAAGCAATAAGCATTTATTGAGTGCCTACTATATGTCAGGTATTGTTGTGAGATCCATTCACTGAACTCTCTTCAAATATAGTCCAACTCCCAAATTTTGTGGACAGGGATGTTATAACAGCAAGCAGACTAGCATACCCAGGATGGCTGGCTAGCATAGGCTCTTTCATCAGCTTTATAAAGAAAAGACAGTTGGGTGGAGTCAAGATGATGGAGTAACAGCATGGACTAGCTATAGCTCTCCCCTCAAACCCAGCCAAATACCTGTAAAAAATGACTAAATAAATTCTGGAGCTGCAGAACCCACAGAATGACAGATTGAAGCAAATCTCCATCCCAAGACAGCCTGGGAATTCAATGGGAAACGTCTATTGTGCAGGACTGGGACGAGATCACAGTCCAGTGTGGGTCTTGCTGGCACAGACAGGACCTGAGCAGACCCTACAGGACTAAATCTGTTACCCATGGTGGTTTCTAAACTTCATAACTCCAAAACACCAAGTACAAATTGGAAGGTAAATGGAAAAAGTTTATGGGACCTGTGTGAGACAGGAGAGTGGTCATGCCCCAGCCTCAAGGTGGTGGAGGCTGTGGAGAAACATGTCAGCAGCAGCAGGGGCAGTGGCAACTACTGTTTCTGGAGCACTAGGCCCTCAGACTGTGGAGGAATCGAGCAGCTGACAGTACACCACCTACCTTCACTGGAAGAAGAGAACTACCTTGACAAAGAGCTCAAAAGCCAAGTAAATAGCTGGGAAAATGAGCAAAAACCAGAAAATGAATCAGACTAGAATCTTATTTGGTGACAAGGAAGATCAAAACATACAACCAGTAGGAGACAACAAAGTAAAAGCTCCTACATACAAAACCTCCAAGAAAACTATGAATTGGTCTCAGGACATGGAAGAGCTCAAAAAGAATTTTGAAAATCAAGTAAGAGAAAAATTATTCAAATAGAGTAAAAATTGGGAAAAGAAATGAGGGTGATGCAAGAAAATCATGAGAAACAAATCAACTGATTGCTAAAGGAGAAACAAAAAAAAAATGCTGAAGAAAATAGTACATTAAAAAATAAACTAACCCAAATGGCAAAAGAGGTCCAAAAAGCCAATGAGGAGAAGAATGCCCTAAAAGGCAAAATTGGCCAGATGGAAAGGAGGTCCAAAAGCTCACTGAAGAAAATAATTTCTTAAAGATAAGAATGGAGCAGATGGAAGTTAATGACTTTATGAAAAATCAAGAAATTATAAAACAAAACCAAAGAAATGAAAAAAATAGCAGAGAATGTGAAATATCTCACTGGAAAAACAAATGATCTGGAAAACAGATCCAAGAACGACAGGGACAATTTAAAGATTACTGGACTACCTGAAAGTCATGATCAAAAAAAGAGCCTACACATTATTTTTCAAGAAATTATCAAGGAAAACTGCCCTGATATTCTAGAGCCAAAGGGTAACATCGATATTGAAAGAATACACTGATAGCCTCCTGAAAGGGATCCCAAAAGGAAAACTTCTAGGAATATTGTAGTCAAATCCCAGAGCACTCAGGTTAAGGAGAAAATATTGTAATCAGTCAGAAAGAAACAATTCAAGTATTGCAGAAATGCAATCAGGACAACACAAGATCTAGCAGCTTCTGCATTAAGGGATCAAAGGACTTAGAATATGATATTCCAGAAGTCAAAGGAGCTAGGATTAAAACCAAGAATCACCTATCCAGCAAAACTGAGTATAATACTTCAGGGGAAAAATGGTCATTCAATGAAATAGAGGACTCTCAAGTATTCTTGATGAAAAAACCAGAGCTGAATAGAAAATTTGATTTTCAAACACAAGAATCAAGCGAAGAATGAAAAAGTAAACAGGAAAGAGAATCATAAGGGATTTACTAAAGTTGAATTGTTTACATTCCTACATGGAAAGATCATATTTGTAACTCTTGAGACCTTTCTCAGTATTAGGTTAGTTGGAGGGATTATATACATATAGACAGAGGGCACAGGGTGAGTTGAATAGGTAGAGATGATATATAAAAAATAAAATTAAGGGATGAGAGGAATATATTGGGAGAAGAAAGGGAGAAACAAATGGGGCAAATTATCTCACATAAAAGAGTCAAGAAAAAGATTTTTCAATGGAGGGAAAGAGTGGGGAAAGTGAGAGGGAAAGAGTGAACCTTACTCCCATTGCATTTGGCTTAAAGAGGGAATAACATGCACACTCAATTTGGTATGAAAATCTCTCTTACACTACAGGAAAGTAGGGGGTCAGGGAATAAGCAGGGTGGAGGGAGGATGATAGAAGGGTGAGCAAATGGGAGGAGGGGATAATTAGAAGTAAACATTTTTGAGGAGAGATAGAGTCAAAAGAGAGAATAGCATAAATGGTGGGGCAGGATAAGATGAAGGGAAATCTAGTTGGTCTTTCATAATATGACTGCTATGGAAGTGTTTTGCATAACTATACATGTATAACCTCTATTGAATTGCTTGCCTTGTCAGTGGGGATGGATGAGGAGGGAGGAAGGGAGAGAATTTGGAACTCAAAGTTTTAAAAATGAATGTTAAAAATTGTTTTTATATGCAACTGAGAAATAAGAAATACAGGCAATGGGGTATAGAAATCTGTCTTCCCTACAAGAAAATAGAGGGGATGTGGATAAGAGAAGGCAGAGATGTGATAGAAAGGAGTGAATATTGGGGGAAGTGGTAATCAAAATGAACACTGTTTTAAGGTGAGAGGAGGGGACATATGGGAAGAAAATTGGGAGCTCAAAATCTTGTGGAAGTAAATGTTAAAAACTAAAAATAAATAAATTTCAAATGAAAAAAAATAAAGGAAAGGCAGCTTCAAAGGGTTTAACAATCCTTCTTCAATTAAACATATATAAGTCATTCACTAGTTCAGGGAAAAGATTAACATCCTGAATGTGGAGAAAATACAGAGAAAATATAGGCAGAGAAATTAGCACAAAGATGTATATACAGGGCTCCAACTGTCTAACAAAGTAATACAACCACTTACATACACCACAGAAAAAGGGAGCACCAACAACATCTGAGTAGTACTTAACAAATGGCTACTCAGAATCCCATCCAAGGAATCAAAAAGTCCTTCTCATAAGCAAAATCCCCAAAGCAAAACACCAACCTTAGTTTTCAACTAATAGGCTCAGAACCAGGAGGCATCATAATCCATGTAACTCAGTACAGCTGTGAACTACCAGGGTTCAAAGGAGATTGAGCCTTCAGATGTTTTCACAGAGGCTTGGAAACTGAACTCTAAAAAGAAAACAACAAAAATTTCATTTTGCTTGCTATGACAGATGCCAACATGTGATGATAATGATCACGGCCTTTGCTCCATATAATTATAATAACTAGAATCTGTATAGTGCTTTAAGATTTGCAAAGTGTTTTTACATGCATTATTTTATCCTCACTATAATCCTGTGAGGTAGATGCAATATTATTATCCCCATCTAAGGAATGAGGAAACTACAGCCCATAGAAGGTAATGACTTGCCCAGGGTCATACCGATAGTAAGTGCCTAAGGCAAAAGTCAAACTCAGGTCTTCCTGACATCAAGTCTCCCATTCTATCTAATGTGACAGCTGATATGATGCATAGCTTACTCACCACTAGCATAGTGACCATCCTTTTCTCTGGCATCTTCCCTAAATTAATGGATGCTAGAAGGTTAAATCCTCACAATAACACAATTTTTTTTTTGTCAATTTCATGATTAGCATATTGCCTGGCACATAATAAGAACTTGGTAGATGTCTGTTGACTGATTCACTTACCAAATTATTATTAGAAAGGTCTTTTTTAGAGAATCATAGAATAAGAGTGAAAGGGAGATTCAACACAACCAATATCTAAATAAGAATTCCTGTCCAATATGCCTGATATGTACTTGCACAGACTTTGTTTGGAGACTTCCAGTGACAGGTAGCCCTCTGTTTTGGAAGACCATTCCGTTTTGTCAGAAAGTTTTGCCATTGTCTGTTCTGCTAGGTAGTACCATAGTTCATAGAGCACTGTGCCTGGAGTCAGGAAGATTCATCCACCTGAGTTCAAATTTGACCTCAGACACTTACTAGCTATGTGACCCTGGGTGAGTCACTTAACCCTGTTTGCCTCAATTTCTTCATCTGTAAAATGAGCTGGAGAATGAAATTGTAAACCCCTCTAGTATGTTTGCTAAGAAGACTCCAAATGGGGTCACAAAGAGTTGGCCCAAGAACAAAACTTCCTTTTGCTTTCCATTAAGCCATTTCCTCTTGGCTTCTTTGATCCACATTTCCAATTTCTGCCCTCTGAGGGGGTCATTCAAAAAAAGTCCAATCCTTTTTCATGTGACAACCCATCAAATTCATCTCTCATTTCCCCCCTTTCTCCCTTCCCAAGTAGTCTCTTTCCTAGGCTAAATATATGATATTACATATATATATATATATATATATATATATACATATATGTATATATATATATATATATATACATACATATATATGTATATAAAACTTCATTCAATCAGTCCTCATGTATCCTGGCCTTGAGGTGCTTTACCAGCCTTCAGATAAGCATTCAACATCCAACTCTCCAAAAAAAAAAAAAAAAGGAAATGTTCACATGATACATTTTAATCTTAAATTAAGCTGCATTATTAACATTTTCTCCAACACTTTACATTTAGACAGTCAACAAAACAATAAATCAGTCCCTGATTTGTAGCATTGCTGATTTCTGAGTTGTAAATGTGCACACTGAAAATTTAACAATCAGCTTTTGCAAGACAGACCTACCTTCTATATACTTCACTCCACCTCTACCTGTCTCTGCTCTAACATTCCCTATATTTCTTTTCATTTTTCTTTCTCCACCCCTCTTCCTCCAACTTTCCCTTTGTCTGGCCCCTCTACATTCCCTTTCACTCATCTCATTTTCAATCCTGGGAAATAGGAAATAACAATTTGACCTATTTTTTTCTTTGGAAAACAGTCACAGAATTTAGTTGAGCAGGTCATAGTTTTCAGAGATCCAGGTTCGTCACTCCCAACTCTTAGGAATGTGTTTAGAACTGCTAAGGATCCTTCTCTTGAGCAATGACTATTGGCTCTTGAGACACCATTGGAAGAAAGAAGTTGTTGAAATTTTGTTGGTCAGTATATTACTCTTAACTACAGTTTCCCTCCCAGGGATGATGATGATGATGACAATGATGGTGATGAGTATGTATATAACATTTAATATGTGCAGTGTAAAAATATTATGTCATTTGATCTTTATAACAACCCTGGATGGTAGGTGCTATTATTATCCCCATTTTACCGATGAGGAAAGAGAGGCAAAAAGAAGTTAGGTGACTTACCAGCATCATATAGCTAATAAGGCTTTGAGGCTAGATTTGAACTCAGGTCTGTTTACTCAGGTTTGTTACTCCAGGCCTAGAGCTCTATCCACCATGAAAACTAGCTGCCTAAGAGATATTAAATGGGTTTTCTTTCTGATTATGTTATGAATAGGGAGCTTCAAACTCTGTCATGGGATGTCTATTCGCTTACTAAAGTCATATTCACTATTAAAAGATGAAAATGGATCTCTACTGCACCCATAGATGATGACTGTGGAGGTGGATGGGCATATGGATCTGTCCATGTCACTTCTCTACTCAAAAAGAATCAGTTGTTCCCTTTTGGCTCAAGAATAAATTTTAAAATACTAAGCCTGCTATGTCAATATAACTCTACAATATGGCTCCCACATTCTTCTCCATTCTTATTTTGTGGTACCTCCCTTCCCATGACGCATTTTGCATTCCAAGTGGCCTATTAGCTGTTCTCCATAAACTCTGCAATCACATCTCTAGGCCTTTGCATAGGTGGTCTCTCAGGTCTGGATGCCTTTCCTCCTCATCACAGTCTCATGGAGGTCCTAGCTGCCTTCAAAGTACAGGCTCTCCTTCACCCAGTCTTTTTTGACCCTTAAATCAAATGAGGCAGCATTTGTAAAGTACCTGGCATATTGTTTGGTCATTTTCAGTCATGTCTGACTCTTTGTAGCCCCCTTTGAGATTTTCTTGGCAAAGATACTGGAATGGTTTGCTATTTCTTCTCTGGCTTATTTTATGGATCAAGAAACCAAGGCAAACAGGGTTAGGTGACTTTCTCAAGTTTACGCAGCTAGTGAGTGTCTGAGGTTAGATATGAACTCAAGTCTTCCTGACTCCAGGCATGGTACACTATTCACTGTGCCATCTATCCACCCACCTAGCATATAATAGATGCTTAATAAATGTTTCTTTCCCCTCTTAAAGTCAATTAGTATTATTTTGTGTGTGTGCAAGCAAGTGTGTCCATATATATATATATATAATATACATACATATATACACACATGTACATACAAACATACATACTAACATACATATTTACTTATCTGGATATATTTTGTGACTCTTCAGTAGAATATAACTTCCTTGAGATCAAGGTCAGTTTAATTTTTATCTTTATAACCCAGCACTTGGCATAGTGCCTTGCACACAGCTGGTAGTCAATAAATTGAATTGAAGGGAATGGACATGAATTGATGTGAAGTGAGAACCAAATAAGATGAAATAAAGAGAAAAAAACAAGGAAGCTAAACGTTGTTATTGTCGTTTGTCTTCCTTCTCGAAGAGGGTCATGACATCAAGAAGGAGATGTCATGACTTGCAAGTGAATTGGATTAAAGTGAGGGAGGGCTGTGCAAAGTAACCAGCCTCACTTTCTCCCCCAGAACTATATGGGGCCAGGGGCAAGATCTAAATCAGGATGACTGGAGGTATGATCTGGTCCAATCTAGTATTTGGTTTGCTGTTGGAAAACTGTCCTGGTTTGGTCATTTACTACCTTTGTGACCTTTGGGAAATCACCTTTATGGGTCTAATTTTCTCTAACTGTAAAATGAGGTAGTGGAATCCAAAGGCTTTAGTGCTCTGTTGCTAAATCTCTAGATTTATACAAATGCCTCCATTTTGTTTTGTTTCGTTTTGTTTTGGGAAACATAATTTGCAGCAGTTTTCTTTTAAAGCACTTATATCAGTGCTCTAAGGTCTTGCCAACTACTCCGAAGAACCCCCTGCCTGGCCTCATTCCTTTAACTCAGTAAGTTATTACAGTAATACCAGAGTTAATGGTTTTTGGAAAGGCGATATCTATCTGCATCTGAGTGTACACATTTTGAACTAAATATTGAGAAATCGCAGGTATGTAATGCAAAGCCTGGGTGTGCCTGCCTGTAGAAAATAGCTCATTAGGATTAATCTTTTACAGGGTGACTAATGCAAAGGGAATGAAGCACTTTCCTCTTTGGAGAGAAGGCCAGGTTTTGTCAAAGCTTTCAAATGGGTTTCACTGGAATGCAGCTGGTCACTTCTACAGTCTCTGCCCAAACACAAGGAGTTTTAAAAAAACATACCTTGATTTTTTTCTTAACCTCTGTACACTGTAAAAAATTCTTGAGAAATCAGGGGGCAGAATAATCCAGGCAAAAGAATTAATACCGAAATGCATGCCCAGTTGGACAGAAGTGTGTTGAGCTACCATCCAGTGTTTTATCACCTTAGGAGCAAACATGTCTCGTTATGATGGATTCTAATTCGGAGCTCTGCCAGATTTGTGCGTATGTGTGTGTGTGTATTTGTGAATATGGGCATGTGTGTGTATGTGTTTGTGCATGTGTGTATATATGTAAGTATGTATGTGTGTGTGTGTATATGTGTGTGTTTAAAGAAGTGTCATTCTGGAGGGAGGCATGTGTTACTTCACATCCTAAACAAGTTTCCCCTTGACTTTTTTGGGTGAAAGGAGTTATGTGATCCACGGCCATTGTTTGCTAAGATCGTAGAGACCAAAGTGACAGAATGCAGAGGCGCCATTCTGTTAAGAGTCCTCTCCAGACTTTTTTACATGGAATATTACTTATTGCTGACATTCACCTAAGACAATAAGACTCTTCTGTACAAATGCTTCAGTCAGCTAATAGCAGTCAAATTCTTTTCAATGGTCTGTAATTGTTAGTCCCCATAAAAAGAAAAAATATAAATTGCTGCTTTATCAATAAAACCGTACAGAACTGAATACCTACACAAAGACATTTTCTGTATAATTTATGGCATTTCATCATGTTGGACTGCATTCCAAGTAATTTACCTTGGCAGTTGTCGCTTCAGATTGAAAATCTTTGTATTTTTCTTGCCTTCATCAAATAAAATGGGTTTTTGTTCAACTCAAAGTCCATATAGTCGATAATTTGTCTGGCTGGGTAAGGTTATTAGCAGTTTAAGCAATAAACCCATTTGGATTTTCAAAGAGAGTTAACAGAAACAGGAGATTTCTATGATGATCTCTTAAAAATTACAATGTAACACACAAAAGTGAGTTTTAAGGAACAGGATTTTGCCTACAGCAATAAAACCGGGGAAATTCAAACTCAAACTCCCTCGATTAATTTCCCGGGATTAGGTAGGTATTGCGGCCAATGAAGGATACATTTTACAAGGCTGAGAGGTCAGTTCAATTCAGAAAAGCAGCCAAAAATGTGCACTATCTTCAGTTTCTGCAGTTTTGACAGGGTAAGAGGGAAATCAAAGGTCTTATGGGAACCTCCAGATAGTACAGGGAAATAATATTAATAATAATTTTAAAGAATGTCTTAATAATCAAGGCATAAGGATTCTGAACCTCTGGTTTCAAAGATGAACAAGGCTTCTGATAGAATGTAAACACCTGCAGGGTAGCAACTGTTTTGCTTTTGTATTTCTATCAGCAGACCTTGCTTTTTGAGAATAGAAGTTATTTCATTCTTTATATTTATATCCCCAGTGCCTAGTACAGTGCCTGGTATATAGTGGGCACTTAATAAATGCTTCTTTAATTAGCACCATCATTATATATTATATTGTTACATGTTTAACTATCATTATTTTATTAGCATAATAGATGGTTATTTATTAACAGTGATCAGCATAGAGAGGGTATAGAATAAATGCTTGCAATTAATTTATTGAAGCATAGCTTCGTGTAAAGGGAACAACAGTCAAGAGACCTAGATTTGAGTTCTAGCTCTTCCACTCCCTAGCTGTGTGACCTTAGTCAAGTCACCTAATTTCTCTGATTTCCAATTTCTTCATCTCTAACATGAGAATAAATATTCTCACTCTGTTTCATAAGATTATTTCAAGGATCAATTGTGTTACATAAACAAAGCATTGCATTTTATCTACCATTTATTTATTTTCATTATAGAATCATAGTACATTAAAGTAGGGAGGGACTTTGGAGATCATCAAATTCTTTCCCTTCACCTTGTTAGTGAACTTGTTGAAGGTCATATAATTAGGAAAGGGAAGAGCTGTGATTTGGAACTTGATCACTCCTGTACAATGGCAAAGCTAGACCTGAAATTTGTGACTCTGATTTCCAGGTCAATGCTTTATCTTGGATATTACCTATTTTCTTCATATTGGATAAGGGACCAGTTTTTAATGCATATTTCTGTTTTGCATTTTTTAATGGTGGTGAAAATGTTTTAGGGTAGAAAAACTTAATGGCCAGGACATTCAGAAAGTGATTATTCCCCGGATTTTACTTTTTAAATCTAACATGACATAATAGAATGAGCAGCAGAATTTTTAGTCCAAAGGACCTGGGTTCCAGTCTTACTCTGAGAATTAAATTTGACAACTGTGTTAAGTACTTGTGTGATGAGTCACCCACACTGTGGAGGGAAGGGTAGTCAATAAATAGCCTGTCCAAGGATTCTATTGGTTTCCTCACAATGTGAAGAAGACTGGAGGGGGGGCCCTATAACTTGTGGGTTAAATCCACTATACAAACTCAAAGGAGAACACAAGTAAGAGCTATACAGAATGAGCAAGAATACATAGGGTGTGACCTTCATTATTGAACTACACCCATGATATTCAGATCATGGATCCATTAATTAGTATTTTAGAAGTTGTGTAAAGCATAGTCCTAGTTTCTGAGGACACTAACTATGGGACAATGGGAACATCATTTAGTGTTTGTCAGTCTTAGTTTACTTATATAGCCATGGGACCCAAGGTAAAAGCTGGAAGGAACATCAGAGACCATCTAATGCAAGGATTCCTGTACTGGGATCGCTAAACTTTAAACATATATTTGATAACTATATTTTAAAATAATTGGTTTTGTTTATAATCCTGTGTATTTTATGTATCTGAAAACATTCTTAGAGGGGTTCATGACATTAAAAAAAGTTTAGAATCCTTATTTAGTCCTACTATCTAATTTTCATATGAGAAATAGAAGCCCCAAGAGGTTTAATGACTTTTCTAGGATCACAAGACTTGAAGCAGTATTTGAACTGAGGTCTTCCTGACTCCCAGTCCAGTATGCTCTCTCCTATATAACTCTGCCTCTCAGTGATCTACTACTGAAGTTCTGAACTCAAACCAACATACATTCAGTCTTAAGGGCTTAACAGTAATGAACTGTTTTTCCCCATCTAAATAATTAATCGGGGAATCTCTGAATTTAGTTCACTTCTTGTTTGTTTGTTTTTTTAAAATCAGTTCTTCTAGTATCAGCCATGGCAACCAATAAGCATTCTGAACATACATACATTATTTTTTTAGAAGACATAAATGGAACTTGGATCTGGACTCATGACATCAATAAGGAAGTCCCTGCTTATTCATTGGAAATGTGATGAAATTTCCTGTTGTTCCCACTTCTCCCTTTCCACTGAATTCTTGCCTCATCTTTGTCTGCAGCCCTTGAACACTGGTACCACCCAACTGGATTCCCACAACCCTTGTGACTCCCTCTTTAGCTCAGGAAGCCTCAGGCACTGGTTTGACAATCAAAGCTACTGTTCCTTGTCGATCTAAGTCAAGGATGGCTCTGTAGTGTGCATGTAAATGGAGAAGAAGGGCTTCACGGTGGCAGCCACAACCTCTCATTGCAACTGTTCAGATATGTTCACCCTGAATCCTTTTGGTGGCAGAAGAGTCTATTTAAGCTCTATTTAAAATGGGAATAATGATACTCACATGGTCTACTCCACAGTATCATAAGGAGGAAAGTGCTTTGTGAACCATGAAGTATGATATAAATGCTAAATTTTATATTATTTTAGTTTCACTATTAATCAAGTTGGACAGTACCACCTGTCTTGCATGATCTCAGCATCTGAGACTCTTTCATAAACAAGTTCATAAACTACTTAGAGATTCTTTTAGGATACCTTATCTCCTAGTTATATCAAACCTGTTCCCAAATATTCATTCAGTCTCACTTACCACTGTATGAAGTAGCTATTTGGCCCCAGTTTAAAGGTGAGAAAGCTAAAGTACAACAAGGCTCAGCAGCTCCCTTAGATTGCCCTTTCATCCCTCCAAATTGTGTAGTTTTTGTTACCAGGAAATTTGAACAAATAAATTCATTGGACGTTTATAAAGTTTCCCATTAAGACTCTCTGGGATCAGATTGTTGCTTGTGCCACAATGTCAGTGACTTTAAATCCCCCTTAGTGATTCTAAACTCATTGTATTTTGTTCTTTCCCTACATCCCCCTCCCCACCCATCCTTGCGGAATGGCAAAGTGATTTCCAAAGTAAGATTCGCTAAGAGTAGATGTGGTAACAATTAAGTTTTATAGTATTGAAACCTTTCTGGTCACTTGTTTTCTAAAACATAAGGTAATATGAGTTGTTCTTTTTACTACTGCCAACATAATACCTTTTTCTGAAAATAAAGATAGGCTACCATTAAATTCAAGTTACAGACAAAATAAATCTACTCTTTAGTATCCAATGTGGTCAAGGCAATTAAACACTAACTCTACACTAGATTTTGAGCAGAACTTTTCTTAAAACTGGATTGATATGATGAATATTTATAAAATAATAATAGATTCTCAGAATTGGAAGGGATTTCAGAGGTCACGGATTTCATCCTGCACCTAAACCTGAATACTCTCCAATGTATCTGTGTAGAATGGTCTTACAGATTTAAAGTGAAGATGGACAATGAAAGGAAACCCACAACCTCCCAAGGACCTCCATTTCACCTTTGAAGAGCTTGAATTTGGGAGATATTTTTTCCTTCTGTCCTGCCTGAATCTTCCTCCTTTCAATTAATGTTCAATATGAATCAACCAGATTCTTGAGATGGTTATGTAGAAAGACTTTGCTTCTAAATTGAAATAAATGAAAGACTCACAACAGTCATCTACTCTTTGAAACCAAGACATCTGTGATAAACTCCAAAACAAAGAGCTAAGAAGACTGTTAAAGGTACACTTCTCACCAACACTAAAGTCATTGTCCAAGAAATTGAATTTCCCAAAACTAAGTGAAGGCATTGCTACTTTTATAGCAGAGTAGTATGTTTGCCTTGATGCTATAGTTTTTACAGAATCTCAGCATTGGAAAAGACTTCAGAAATTATGTAATCCAACTTCCACTTGAAGCAGGAATTCCATTTATAGCAAGCAACCCCAATAAATGGTCATCCAACTTCCACCTGGAAACCTCAAGTAATGGAGAACTCAATAACTTCCAAGAACTCACTCCTACTTAAAATTAATAATTAGCATTCATTTAATGCTTTGAAGTTTGCAAAGAACTTTAGAAATACTATCTCATCTGATCCCCCTAAAAGTCCTACAAAGTAGGTCCTATTTATTTATCTACAATTTGTATATGAGAAAACTAAGGCAGACAGAGGTCAAATGACTTTTCCAGAGTCATAGAGTTTATATGAGACTGGATTTGAACTCAAGATTTCCTAATTCCACTCCTGGTGCTCTACCCACTGCATCACCTAGCTGCCCTCATCCTAACTTTCTATAAAATGTTATGTAGTCCCTTCCCTACGCTGGTCACTCTCCTTTGGATACACTCCAGGTAGTAGAAGTCCTTTCTAAAATGTGGTTCTTACAAATGTACACAATTCTCCAGATGTGGTCAAGTACTAATAGTGGCACCAAAACCTCACTTAACTCTGGTCTCTGTGCTTCGGCTAATGTAGCTTAAAATTACAAAAGCATTTCTGCCTATAATGTCATGTTATTTACTTGCATTGATCTGGTAGTCTGCCCAAAGCTCAATATTCTTTTCAGGTGGAGCCTACTTGTCAAATCATGTCCACTCCCACATCCTGTGCTTAGGCAGGCAATTCTTTTGAACCCAGATATTAAACTTTATCTTTATCCTTATTAAGTTTTATCTTATTAAATGTGGCTTACATAACTACTTGCCTGCTGGATATCACCCCCTAGAGATAGGCATCTCAAAGTCAAGATGGCCAAAACAGATCCACCCACCCCAAACCAATCGTTCTCCAAACTTCCTAATAATAATAAAAAACTTGCATGTATTAAAGCATTTTTAAAGTTTATAAAGAGCTTTACATTATACATTTTCACTTTTTAATCTGATGGAAACCTTCAGAAAAAATAAAGCTAATAATAATAACTATCACCTTATATAAATGCTAGCTTTAGAGTTTGCAAAGCATTTTGCAAACATCTCATTGATCCTCAGGACAAAGCCGGGAGGAAGACGCTATTAGTGTCTTCATTTTACAGATAAGGAAGAAAATGGAAATTAAGTGGTTTGTCCAGATATACACATGCAATACACATACATATACACATGTGTGTATATATATATATGTGTGTGTATTTTTGTTTATGTGTGTATATATGTGTGTGTGTGTGTGTGTGTATCCAGATTTGAATTCAGTTCTTTCTGGCTCCCAATGCACTACCCACTGCACTACATAGTTGAAATTTATTTTGTTCACTGTTCCAGCATCATGCTATCTGCAACTTTCATACCATTAATATATTCTTCAAGGGATGGAAAAAAAACTGTGAGGCAAGGACATATCCCTAGGTCATTCTTCTAGAGACTTCCTTTAAAGTTTACATCAATCCATTAATCACTATTCATTTGATCTGGTCATTCACCCATTTCCAATCCACCTACCAGCACCACCTGTTAGCCCCAGAGTTTTCCTATGCTCAAGGATATGATGAAAGAAACTCTCAAGTGAATATCTGGAATCTAGGCCTACTGTGTTTATGTAATTCCCTTGATATAGCAGTCTAGTCTCTGCATAAAAAAGAAATGAGGTTAGTCTGATATGACCTATTCTTGAAGAACCTAAGCTTATTTATAGTGATTACTGTTCCTTTCCTAATACTTTCCAGAAATTTGCCAGAATCCAAGTAAAGCTCACTGGCTTATAGTTTGAAGAATCCAATTTTCTTGAAAAGCGGGACAATATTTGCCCATCTATCATCCCAAAGAACATTTCCTATTCTCCTTGATTTTTTAACACTTGTGAACAGTGGCTCAGTACTCACATGTGCCAGTTTCCTAATTAGAATGCAAACTCATAAATAGAATGTAAGCTCATTTGTGGTAAAGACTGTTTTGTTAGGGCAGATATTTTGGATTTGTGTCCCTAGCACCCTGTAGGTGCTACCTATGGGATATAGTAGGTAAACTTGTAAATACTTATCAGTTGATGGATTCACTCTCTCAAGATATGTCATCTATTTCATCTTGTTGACTTGAACCAATAAAGGACAGCTAAGCGCCATCCACATTGGAGATTTAACAAATATTTATTGAATTGAATTAAATTGAAAGTAATGTCCTGGTGGGTGGAAGGAAAAAGGGGAAGTTTGCTTCCTGCCTCTGTAGCCATTTTTTTTGTTCATTTGTCTGTTTCCTTTATTTGTTTTTGTTTGGCATTATTGCTCTGTTTTTACAATTTTCAATGATCAGGAGCCCCTTTTAAGGTCTCTTTTAGTGATAAGTTGAGGTCAGCATTGCCTAGCTCCAGAGTCTTTTGCTCAATGCTTCTGAAGGTTACCTGTAAGGCAGGAAGAACAGGATGGAATGCCACAGCCCTGAGCTGCCTGACCCTACAGGACTTGGGTGAGGTTGCACCATACCCACTAGAAATATTAGGCGACCTCTCTAACTCATTTCTTCCATCTGATTAGATCTTTCTGTTTACTTCATTGAATCCCAGGCTGACCTATGTCTTGAACTTGTGCCCAAGTCCCCATCAGAGGACCTGGCAGAAATAGTCAAACTATTCTCAAGCTGTCAACATGAGTTATCTACCCATAAAAGATGACTTTTATAAGAAAAGGGCATTGCAATTTCAGGAGCTGTTTGCCATCTTATCTTAGCAGTACAACAAGCATGCACCTCAACCAAGAATTTGTATAAGCAGAATATTGCCTAGAGAGTACTTACCTATGGCTATTGGTCTGACATTTATTCTGAAAATTGAAAATCTAATTCCAGGAACACTTCTTGAGTACCTACTATGCACAGAGTGGCATATTAGTCTTCTTTCCAAGAGCTTGGAAGCTATTAGGAAGACAATAACAAGCACATGAATGGATCAGATAGAGGGTAGAATGTGATCTGTCTTTGGAAAGATGCTGATCTTGAGTGGCAACATGATATAGAGAATGGACAGATAATTGGAGAACGGAAGAAGTCCTGTCTTTCACCCATGCTGGCTATGTGACCTGGCCTAAGTCAAGTTATCCAGCCTCTTAGTGCTCTAATAAACTAGCTAAGACTCTAAATCAATGGTCTCAAAACTAAATAGAAACAAGCACCACTAATCCATACATAAATATATTGTCAGCTACACATTGATTTCATTTTTAGATGCAACGTTATTTGTGTTTAATTATATTTTTATTGTTTGCTTAATATATCCCAAACTGGCTCCTTCCATGCAAGAGAGTGTTGGGGGCAGTAGCCAAGTATTTAACATTACTATCCTAAGTCACCGATAAGGTAGTAATCTCCTGATAAGAGGGAGATTCCCTCATCTCAATTAAATCATAGGTCCAGTGTCTAGCCATTATCAATGACTCTATGATCTTGTGACTTGAATGAAGGCATAATTGATGTTAGAAGAGATCTCTAGCTCATTGGATCATAGGATTATTGATTCAGAACTAGAAGAAATCTTTCAAGTCCAAAAGATGCAGAAGATGAGATCTAGAGAGATTAAGTTACTTACCCAACAAGATTTTGAAAGGCAGTGAGAGTGGATATCAATGGAAAGCTTTGGAAAAAGAAGAAGACAACATGTCTTGTAGAACATACCCATTAAATAACCAAGAGAGTTGCACTGTACCATTTCATGAGAACAAAAAAGAACCAATCGTACAAGTAGGTGAACTGGATTGACTGTGAAATCTGTAAAATATTCATCATAAACCACCAAAGACATCTTCTCCATAAGAAATGTTCAACTCATGTTGACCAAGAATCCATACTGGATTTATTGTACTATTCCAAGAAAAGAACATCTTGATTTTGATACATTCCTTCTTAAATAGGTAGAAGTATTCCATCTCAGATATTTACAAAGACAACCAGAGATCTGTGGCTATTATTATAACATATACGTTGAAGGGCATTATCGTTTTTGACACTGAGCCTTCCTTGACCTCCATTGACACAATGTCTGAATAAAAAATCTTATTTCATCGAATATCACCACACGTCATCACTATTATCACCCTTTCTTCTAGTAAGTACAGACTACTAAAATTCTTTCAAATAAATTTGATGAAAAAAATTAGCAAAAAAAAATCTTGTCAGTTTTCTCAAGACTCAAGTTGCCATTCCATGCTCAAAACTGGAGTAATTAGTACTGAATAAAGAACTAATATGGCATTATAGACAGAGTGCTGGATGGAGAGTTAGGAAGAATGGGATATGAATTCTGAGTTCAACTTTACAAGTTATAGGATGAAGGATAAGTCACCTGAACTCAATGAGCCTCAGTTTTTTAATTTATAAAATGAGGTACTGTTGGTCTCTAACATCCATTTAAACTCTAAATCTACAATCTTATGAATTAATACCAGGATAGGGTTGCAACTCTTGTCTCAATTGCTTTTCTTTATACTTGAGAATTCATAGTACAAATCAGAATATATCTAAGATGCAAATATATATAATATATATATATATATTCCCATTTTTTTCCACAAGAGTTTTCCTTGCTAGTAACAACTGGGGCTTGACTAAGGAGGGCTCCTGTGCCTTTAGATTAGGCCATGTAACCTATATTCTATCAGATTCAAAGTTCACCTGTGTCAGTGTCCTCAAAGGGTAACTTGACCATAGCAATATGGGATGGAGGATTAGGAAGAAGGGAGGGAAAGAAGCTTCTAAATTGAAAAAAAAACAATAATTTAAAGAGTCTACTCTAAGAAGTATATATCTTCATATCCCTAAAGTCTATATAAGGCTCCAATAAAAATTGCATTGAATTGATTTGAAATGAATCAAATGAACTACAGCACTCCCATGATGAACATGGCTGTTGCGTGTTCATAGAACCTCTCAGATCCTTGTATTTTCTTGGAGAATACAGAAAGAATGATGGTTGTGAAACACCTAAAATCCAGATTTCAGTGGCTCTCTCAATCCAGAGTCAGCCTCTCTTTCCAAGACGTTCCTTTTCAATCAATACCTTTGGCATAAGACCTGAATTTGTCCCAATCTTCATCAACAGGATTTAGTTTTTCCTAAAGGGCTTTGGGACCTGATTGACCTCTGCCTCCCTTCCCAATTACCTTAGGGCATAAAACACTCCATCAACATGGATTCAGTGCCCCTCTGACTCGGTGGATATCTGAAGATACTTAAGTCACCATAACTTGCCCTGTTGACCAAATGTGTTTCCATTTGGGAACTAGGAACAGAGAAACTAAGTGCCATGATATCCTTGTTGCATATCTTTACTCTATTAGAGTGAAGTAAACCTCCTTTAGTTATCCAGTAGTTTATGAGTACCTCATTTCATCCCAAAGTGCTAGCATTAGGCTCAACCCTAAAAACTTTCCAATGAATTTAGTGTACAATTAAATCAGTTTTTCTCCAAAAGTGGACACTATCAAATGTGTTTGTGATGATTCAGAAGGCACTTGTAGGGTTTCAGCATTATCATTATGAACTCCAGCAATCCTCAGATTGTAGCCTGGGGAAGTTTAGGTTAATAAAGTCTTCTGGCTGATGGGATCATGGAACAAAAACAGCTTTGACTATTCTTAGATGACTTGCTACTCGCTAAGCAAAAATGTCTCGTATATAGATGTTGAGCTGTGATTTGAAGGTCAGTCCTTTGGCATTCTGCTGATCCAAGGGAAGAAGGAAATTAAACACCTGCAGGCCCCACATGGAAAACGTTCAACCTTTGGTTTTCTAATGTATGGGTTTGGGAGGTCATTAGCTGATTTCACTGTTGCCAGAGTTCAGGGGAAGAGAAAATAGCTTCTCAAGGCTGAAAGTATACAGGGCTTTTTATGTCAAGCTCAAACAATTGCTCTGGCCTTGTTGGAAGTAGGGAGAGCCCAGGAGCAACCTGCTCCTGCATAGGCTGTGAACCATGCTTGTGCCCTGTTTGGTGTGGGCTTCTGTTGGGGACAGGGATGGAAGCGTTGGTCTTCATTCATGGACCCAAATACATGGAAGAGGTTTTAGAGTCATCTGAGAACAAAGTAGGCCTTCATTAAATACCAGCTGATTGCCTCGAAGTCCTAGCGCTCCAATGCATCTCATTTGTTAACCTGTGCTTGCTCCTAGGCTGGAGGAAGATAAATGAGAAATCGATTTTATACAAAATATTGTTGTAGTTCTATGTGTGAGAGGCAACATGTTGTAGTGGATAGAGAATTGGACTTGGGACCAAGGAGGCCTTGATTCTAATTCTTCTTCTGATGTGTACTCTCTGTTTGACCTTGGCAAAGTCACTTAATTTCCATGAGTGCCAGACAAGCCCCTAAAACTAGAGACTATACAGTTATCCCTTCCACATAGCAGCTTTCCCCATTGTGGTTTCTTTATATTGCAGGTCAGCACAAGAAATTAAATGGGGATTTTGGGGGAGTTTTGTGGAAACTGAAGGCAACATGTGAAGGCTAGCAGATGACACAGAGCCATGACCAAAAGATTTAACCCAAATTTTACAATAAGCTACTGTAAACACCCCATTAAAAAAAAGAAAATATTCAGACTTCTTCTCTGGTAAGAAGGGAGGGCCAAGAATTTGACACAGATTTTCCAGACCACAGAGATGCTGAGCCCCTAACCCCCACACTGTGGAAGGGAGAACTATACTCAGCTGTGTTATAGATCCGTATTTGTAGGGAGTTTACTCTTCTGATGAAATTGTAGGTTCAGGTCCAAGGAAATAAATAGTTCTTCACAAGAGGCTAAGACCTTACCTCTTTGTTCCTAATAAAAATGGGGCCCTAAACTTCAACTGCTTCGTTCATTAATATTCTATTTGTTTTGCATGTATTTACTTTGAAACTACTTGTCTGTTATCTTCTTTTAGACTGTAAACTCCTTCAGGGCATCCCTCTTTCCTTTTTGTCTTCATATCCTTTGTATCCAGCACTCGGTACAGTGCCCAGCACATAGCAGGCACTTAATAAAGAGTTATTGAATTGAATTGAATTATTGAATTCTCAATGCATAGCACTGTGCCTGGCCCCTAGGAAGCATTTAATAAGGGATGGTTGATTGATTTATTGATCTTTTTTGCAAAACTTAAACTGACCTATTCAACTTAGTCGGTTGAATAGCATCTTGCCTGGCCATTTCATTATTTTTGAGCTTAGTATTGAATTCTTAAGTTGCTGATAAAGCCCACTCTGTGTTTGCTCTGACTTAGCTAAGAGGCCCTGTGACATTTCACACTGCTGGGCCTTTCAAACCCAATGACTAATTTTTGTAGAGAAAAAAAGAATGTGTACTCCCACAGCATTCAGCCTTCCAAAAGAGAAAATTCCAGTTTATGAGAGAAAAAAAGCTGTTCCTCATTTATCCACTAGCTGTGTTAGCTTGAATTGCCCCGAACACTCATGAGTGGCCTGATCTCTGATGATTGCCAGAATTTCATTTAGACACTCTCAAATGAATTGCTTTAAAATGTTCGGCAATTTAAAAAAAAGTTATGTTTTTAGATATCCTCCATAATATATAGTTCCTGGTTGTGAAGGCAGAAAACCTGTGTTTGAGCACCACTTCTAACATTTTATAGTTATGAGACCCTGGATCATGCATTCGTTCATTCAACAAGCTTTTATTGAGGGTAGGGATATGAACTGGATCTGAGATTTTCTTGACATATAGAACTCTAAGATAGGAAAATTTTCTCCATCAATGCAGTTCAATGTCTCTGTAATTTATAATCTGAGAGAGTTACCTAGGGCACTAAAGGATTAAGTGACTTGCCCTAGATCAGTGTACATCAGAATCAGAATTGGAACCCAGGTCTTCTTGGCCTGGAGGCCAGCTTTCTATAATGCCTTGTTTGTAAGGTGCTAGTTACATAGATATAAAAAAAATGATTCCTACTCTGAATGAACCTATACTCTGGTGTGTGGTGGACAAGATATACAAAGGCAGGTTAGTACAAAATATATACAACATAAATGCTATTTATGCTACATGCTACTATTTTCTTTGGGGCAAGTGATCTGACTTACTGAGCCTCAGTTCTCTGATGTATAAAATGACAGAGTTAACTAGATGGTCTCAAAGCCCCTGCATGGCTCTCAATTCATGATCTTACAATATCCTTTAAATATAAAGAAGTCTTGGAGCAGAAGAAAGTAGCTCCTACAGGAATCAGAAGAAGGTTCTGTAGAAAGTAGCCCCTGAGTGGAGCCCTGAAGGAAATTCAGGATTCTAAGAGGTGGAGACCAGAAGGTTTATATTCCAGGTATCAGGGCAGCTTTGACAAAGCCAGATTTCCATGAATGAAGAAGTTGATCAAGTTGGCTAAAACTTAGAGTGTGTGAGGTACAGTGATGGAAAATCTGACTGTGAAGTACCAAAAGGAAACATTTTGCTTTTACATCAAAGGCAATAGGGATCCACTTTAACTTCTCCTTTTTTGGGGGTGGCAAGGCAATTAGGGTCAAGTAACTTGCCCAGGGTCATACAGCTAGTAAGTCTCAAGTGTCTGAGGCTAATTTTGAACTCAAGTCCTCCTGACTTTAGGGCTGGTGTTCTATTCACTGTGCCACCTAGCTGCCCCTGCTGTAACTTCTTGAACAGAGGAAGGGCACGGTGAGATTAATGCTTCAGGAATACCAATTTGGAAATTGGAAGATAGATTTGAGAGGGTAGAGACGTAAAGAAGGCTGACCAATTAGGAGGAGAAAAAATCCAAAGGAACTTGAACCTTCAAAAGTAGTACTATGGGAGTGAAAGAAGGGGGATGCCTAGAGGACACACTGTGGAAGCAGAAAGACAATTTTTCTGAACTAAAACTTTTCATCAGTGGGCTTGCAAGTGCAAGGGATAAAAAGAAAGGAGAAAAAAGTCCCTGTCCCCAAGTTTTATATTCTATTTTTGGGGGGACCACATGGAAACAGCTGATACATGATATATGTGTACAGAATAATTGAGGGGGAAGTTATAACAATATTATAAGACACGTACTCTATGCTAAGCACTTTTACATTTATTACAATGTATTAGCTACAATTATATCTCATTTGATCTTCACAAAAACCCTGGGAGGTCTGTACTATTATTATCCCCATCTTGAGAACGACAGAGACAGAGAGAGATTAAGTAACTTGCCTACGGTCCCATAACTAGTAAGGTGAGATTTGAACTCAAGATTTCCTGACTCCAGGCAGCTCTATCCACTGCACTAAAAGTGTCCTGCAGAATATGAGATTTAAACTGCCACTTGAAGAAAGCCAGGGAAGTCCAGAAGTAGAGGTGAGGAAAGAGAGCGCTCTAGGCCAGCGTAGAAGCAAAGAAACAATAAAATTATAATTATTATTAGTGCAAGTGTATATATAAGCATATATATATATATACATACATATTTAGTATATCATTAATGTAAGTATAACTAAGAATAGCAGGAGAGTGACAGCTCTTAGGTCAATTTCTGAATACCATGAAACTTACAACTAAGAAGCCCTAAATAACACAGAATAGCACTAACCAGTAACATAGACTCCCTCCAGAGCTGTAACACTCATGGTAACAGTATCTCATTGGAAATTGACATTCTGTATTCATCTGTAGCTTTCAACAGAAAGCAAACAGGGATGCTATTTGCAGGTGTTCCTGCCCCTTGTCTCCACCCTGCTCCCACGGCAGCCACCCTCATCTCCTTAAGCTCTTCTCTTCGAGCCATTTAGCACATTTCTAAACATCCAGCCCTTGGTCTTTTATTGTGAACCGCTTTGGAGCAGGGTTCTTGCTGGGTTCGACGTGCTGGGGCAGGCAAGAATGCTCCGCTCTGCACAAAGAGCCAACCTGTTAAGGATTTCACCTTTTAAGAAATGACAGAATAATTATAGGACAACATGTCCTTCATGAGTAAAACAACCCCACTAAAGTGCTTTCAAGGCTAGCGTGGCCTACTTCTCTCCTGGCAAACTGCATAAATCATCAATTGTTAAGGGACTGGTTTGCAGAACATGTGACATGTGTGTGTGTATGCACGCATGAGTAGCATCTCTGTGTGCATGTATAGAAGTGTGTGATTGGCATGGTTTAATGGGCCTGGAGTTTCGGCTTAGCCCAAACTCCTTTCCCTTACTTATACCCAGATATCAGCTTTATCCCCCACCCCACCCCCACCCCTTTTAACTCAATCATTCTTTTCCTTAATCTTTAAACCTCCAGCTGCTTTAAGGGGAAATTTAATCCATATATGTCTGCCTCATTTTCATTTAAATAGTCAAAAAAAGTTGTTTTAAAAGAGTTCTTTGATGTCCTAGACTCCCTTGAGCTGTTCCTCAGCCTATTTTCTTAAAAACAGGAATGAGCATTTTTCAGGTTAGAGGGGTCCCAAAGCCTCCCCCTTCATTTTCTAGCTCTCAAATGGTGGGGAAGTGGGGGGAACACCTGTCTTCCCCCACCTGCTGATGCCCTTCCCCAGAGAACTGCTTATCTGGGGATGGATCATCAAGCACTTACCAACGCGAACTCAATTCTGATGGCCCCCATGGAGGTTAATGGTTAACATTTCTGGCCTGCCAGGGCCTCACACTGGAGTGGATGATCCTCACCAAGCAAGGGGCTTTCAGGGAGCCTTGTCTAGCCCAAGGCTGACAAACCTGAAGGCTGGGGCTGGGTGCTGTAGGGTGATGCTTTCTTTTTAGAATATTCACAGATGTGGGTCTTAATGGAAGCCTCCCTTTCTGCCTCATCCCACTGCTCATGGGTCTCCAGATATACCCACGTTGAAACCCATATTTTCTGCCCTCCAGGTGGTACTTTACTTCTCTGCCCTGGGTCTAATGTGTATCATTTCATTCTTGCTTTCACATTCAGGACAGAACTTCTTAATCATTTCTAGATACACAAAAGTCGGCCTATTCCATCTCACTGTGCACAGTATTATCCCGAGAATAATCTGTGTTTGGCTAAAACTCAAGGGTTCCCACAGTGAATCGCAAACTTTAATCAATGGAGAGGCTCAGAAAATTGTTTAGAAAAAAATAGTGTGCAGTTATAGATAGAAAGAGGGCAAATATCGTGGTTGCTTTGTCTGGGATACCTCCCTTTTCTAGGGGTTTAAAGCTGTCTGAGTCGTGTTGTAAATCCGACCACTTCATAGGTTCTTTGGTTATTACTGGTGGCATTTTCACCCCTGAACACTTTCTGAAGCCTTGAGTTCTAAATTAAATGCAATTAGCATTAGAATCTTGGGGTAGTCCGACTTGGGGGCGGGGCTTAGAGATAGACCTGGATTCGAATTGTTTCTCTGTTTCTTCCTAGCTGTTTGACCCTGGGCAAATAAATCACTTAATCTGTTTGAGATGCCATTTCTTCATCATCACTCAAGTTATTTACTTCTCAGGGTTATTGGAGAGATGAAATGACAATATGTTTAAGCATCTCATGAACATCAAGTATTAAATAAATGTTGACTGTTATCACAATCATATATTTTTGAGAGACAACATGGCAGAATAGTGAGGGTACTGAACATGGAGTGCAAATCTCTATCACTTACCACCTGTAGGACCCTAGGCAGTTCACTCATCTCAGAGCCAAAGTCTCCTTATTTGGAAAATGATGATAATAATCCCTCTTACTACTTACCTCAAGTGCTTTTACAAAGGTCACATTATATAACGTTCATAAAGCCCTCTGCAAATGTGAAGGTTCCTTGTGAATGTCATTGATTATTTTAATGTCTGTCAACCTATCCATCCATCTATCAATTGATTTCTATTTGCCTATCATTTATCTCTATCTCTCTGTCCTTTTTTACCACTATATATATATAATATGTCTATATGTATTTATCTCTTTCTTTTTATATATCTATCTGCATTTTATCTACTTATCTCTCTGTCTATCTACTTATTTATGTATCTACCTATATATCTACTTATCTATCATCTATCTATCTATCTATCTATCTATCTATCTACCACCTACCTACCTACCTGCCTACCTACCTACGTGTCTACCTACCTATTTGTCTATTATGGTAAAGGCAACATGGTTTATTGAATAGTCTTCTGTACCTAAAGTCATGGAAATAGGTTCAATTCTTGCTTCTGTTACTTACTAGATGTATGATCTTTGGCAATGCATTTAACCCTTACATGCCTCAAGCAACTCCAGAGCACTCACCTGTTAATTCATAGGCCTTTTACTAATCTTCTGGTAGAAGGAGTTCCCAAATCTAGACTTTTCCATGCAGAAAAATCACAGATCCTTTGTGTATTCAAATATTTGTATATTATCAGTGGAGGTGGATATATATTTATGATGCCAGTAGAAGCATTTTTTTAATGAATGACTTGACTAAAAGTTAAGATGGTAGGCTTCTCCAATTTTTAGATGACAATGTAGGGAAGGATAACTAACCCAGTGGAAGATAGAAAATAGATTTCATGTATTGCCAGTATAACATATTTATAATATATATTATATATATGCTTATTCAGAAAGGTGCATGAAAAGGCATGAAACTGTATAAAATGGGTTCAAAATGAGCATGCACTAGGAAAGGAGCAAAGATACATAGGAGAACTAACTATGGAACCCAATCCCTTTGGACTTTGTAAAAGGAAGTCCGGGCTTTAATTTCACACCTTCATCCAATGCAAAGTGCAGAGAACCTTTATGTAATGCAGGAAGCTTTAAGAAAGAGAATAAGAGGTATAGGAATGGGGGATTTTATCATTATTATTCTTATGCTCATCTAATCCATTAAACAAAACATGTGGAGGCTGCAGAATCTGGAAGTACGAGGGCTTGTGGGACCTAATCACTTAGACTAGGTGCCCTACCTGGTCTCTAATATATCTACATGACTAGGAATTCGCATCATCATTTGGTAAAATATTAAGGAGATCAGGGAAAATAAGCCTTGGAAATATGTGAAAATCTCAGAGGTGAAAAGACAAAAAACTAAAAATTCCAATAAAGAGGAAAATATAGAGGCTGTATCATGTGGATGCATCTGTCCACTCAGGTTTTTAAAAGATATACATACAAAATTGAAGTAAGATCAGGTAATGGAATATGTATATAAAAGCATGCAAATGATATGTAAAGATGGATATGCAAAAGATTATATAAAGATAGATACCAAAGTATGTAAAGAAAGATCTGTTAAAGAATACTGTCATATGGATCTAGCCATTCTGGAGAACAAATTGAAACTATGCCCAGAGGGCTATAAAATTATGCATATCCTTTGACCCAGCAATACCACTACTAGGTCTGTACCCTAAAGAGGTCAAAGAAGAGGGGAAAGGAGCCACATGTACAAAAATATTTATAGGAACTCTTTTGTGGCTACAAAGAATAAGAAATTGAAGCCCATCAACTGGAGAATGGCTAAACAAGTTGTGGTTTATGATTGTGATGTAAAGCTATGGTGCTATAAGAAATAATGAGCAGGATGTTTTCAGAAAAACCTGGAAAGGTTTCCATGAACTGACACAAAGTGTAGTGAGCAGAACCAGGAGACCATTGTACAAGGTAGCAGCAATATTGTACAATGATCATCTATGAGTAACTTAGCAATTCCCAGAAATACAAAGATCCAAGCCAATTCTAAGGGACCTTTGATGAAAAATGCTATCCACCTCCCAAGAAAGATCTGATGGAATCTGAATGCAGATCAAATCATACCTTTCTTATATTTTATTTTTCTTTTCTTTGTTTGGGCTGTATTTTCTTTCACAACATGACCAATATGGAAATATGTTTTACATGACAGCACATGCATAACCTTTATAAAATTTCTTGCCTTCTCAACGATGAGGGAAAACAGGAAGAGTGGGAAAGAATTTGGAACTCATAATTGGTAAAAAAAAAAAAAGTTAAAAATTGTACATGTAATTGGGAAAAAATAAAATACTAAAATTCAAGAAGAAAAGAAAAAATAGTGTCAGATGCTAAAGCTCAAACTAAGTTGTGTTTGGGAAAGAATGTCAAAAGCAACAAAAATATTTTTGTTTGTTTAAATTATATTGAGGAGATGAGGGAGGTAAAGAAAGTTGTAGAGCCACTACTTATGGCGGGTGGCTCAAAGATAGCACACCAGAAATAAGACAGAGATCAATTCTTTTGGTTCTCTTTTCACTTCCAAGGCAAACAATGTTTGAACTAGAAGAGATAGTACAAAAATATATACGAACTCATTAAAACCCAAGATAAGTAAGGAGATAATAGGAAACCATCCAGCTGTTCTTGATCAGCTAAAATTATCAGGCTCAGATGAATTGCATTCCATGAATCTGATGGGACTGGAGAATGTGGTTGAGAATTGCTGTCCATGATTTTTTAAAGATCATAGAACCTGTTCCTTTGAGAAAAGGTAATGTTTTTAAAGTGTGTGGGGAAGAGGATAGATCTCATCAACTACAAGCCAGTGGACATGATGATTGCCAGAAGAAAAAAAAATGTGACACAAAGCAATATTTAGTGACCTCAATGTGGAAATATTTTGCATAACTTCATATTATAATCATTATCAAATTGCTTGCCTTCTCAAGGACTGGGAAGAGAATTTGGAACTCAGTTTTTAGTAAATGATTGCTAAAATGCTTTTACATGTAATTGGGAAATATTTAATGAAAAGAACAATAATAATAATAATAAGGAATGGCAAAGTACAGTTATGTATTTTAAGAACGCATGAGTAACTAGTCCCAAAGAGTAGGCATTAAGGGCTCAATATGAACATGGAAGAAGGAATCCAGTGGAGTGCCCATAGGGAACTGGGCTTGGTCCTATGATGGCAGTAGAATTTTATTTTTAACTGAATGACTTGAATTAAGGTTTAGATGGAAGTTTCGTCATATTTGCAGATGTCAAAGTTGGGAAAGATAACAGCAGAAGAAAGAGAAAAGAGCCAAAAAGATCTCAACAAGCTATGATATTTGGGGTCTCTAAAAGTAAGATGATAATTAATAGGCATAAATATAAACTCTTCAACTCGGGTTAAAGAAATCATCTTCACAAAAGTGAGTTGGGAGAAGGATTCCTAACTCTACTTTGCAACTAGATGGTGCAGTGGATAGAGCACTAGCCTTGGAGTCAGGAAGACCCAAGTTCAAATCTAACTTCATGATCCTAGGCAAATCGTACAATTTCTTTTTGCCTCAATTTTCTCAACTGTAAAAAACAAAAAGAGGATAATAATAGCACCTACCTTCCAGGGTTGTTGTAAAGATCAAATTGACCCATATTTGTAAAAAGTCTAGCACAGTTCCTGGCATGTAGCATGTGAAAGATTCAATTTCCCCCTTCCCTAAAACTACTTAGTAAAGTGCCTCGTAGTGAGAACTTAATAAATGCATGTTCCATCCCTATTCTGTAGCCCAGAGAGATTTACTAAGAAAGAATCAATTGGAGGAATTGTGGATGTTTAATCAGAAGAGAAAACATAGAGATGGGGACAGTGTGTGTGATAACTGCCTTCATGTATTTGAAGGACCATTATGTAGAAAAGGGAATACAGTTATTATTCAGAAATGAAATCAATGGATGGTGAATTTGGGTTTGATACTAAGAAACTCTTCTAACAATTCAAAACATCCCAAAGTGGAGTAGGAAATGGTGGGATCTGAGGCATAGGTTTATAAGCATAGGAAGGTGGCAAAAGCAATTAATGCTTTCTAAGGCATAGGCTGTGCCGTTGTTGCTCTGTAGGGATGTACCTGACTCTCTATGACTCCATTTGGGGTTTTCTTGGCAAATATACTGGAGTTATTTGCCATTTCCTTCTCCAGTTTATTTTACAGATGAGGAAACTGAGGTAAACAGGGCAAAGGGACTTGCCCAGGGTCACACAGCTAGTCAGTGTCTGAGGCTGGATTTGAACTCACTAAGATGAGTCTTTCTGATTCCAGCAAAGGCATTCTATTCACAGCACCCCCTAACTCCTACCATGGGGAAACTAGATGATTTCTATAGCTCTTTCCAATTATGGGGTTCTAGGACTTGGAAATTCCATGTGAGACACAGGGAATGATCACTGGCTTTCAAGTAAGAGGATGTGAGTTTTGATTTTGCCTGTCACTTCCCACTCTACTACCAAAATACAGCAGTACTTGAATGATAATGAGCACTTAATGATTACTGATTGAATTATTGTGATCTTAGGCAAATCACTTAACCTCTCTGGGCCTCAGTTTTCTCATCTGTAAAATTAAGGGGCTATACTCAATGATTTCCTTCTGGTTCTAGAATAACTCTAGAAGATTCTTTGATTGTGATACATAGGCATGAGATTCCTAAGTAATCAGTCAAGTTTTGCCATGTTGATTCTTAGTCCTTTATATTATCATGTTTTTAATATATGTTCATTGATATAATAAGAGCAAGGTCAAATCACCCAACCCTATTTAGCTCCAATAAATTCCTCAGGTACAAACACATCTCAGCTGTTTACTAAGTCTGAATAAAGCCTGGAAACCTCCCTAGGTGTGACAAGAAGTCTATCTAATTGGATGAGGAACTTGGTCATGTCCTGGAGGACTCAATTAAGCTAGAAGTTAATTCAGAACCTGGGGATCAGGTGAGCATGGAGCCAGGACAGAGAGTTCTAGCCAATCCCTGGAGGAGTTGCTCGGGGGTGGGCAAGGCAAAGCAACAGGTATTTATTAAGTATTTACTGTGTCTCTGGTACTGTGCTAACTAAGCACTGGAAAGAGCTTACATAGTCAAGAGAAAAAACCACAACTAATAAAGGAATTGAAAAGTATATGTGATGGGGGTGGGAAGTGAAAGCAACCAGGTTAAGGGAATTGTTTTGAATTCTGTAAAGCCAGAAGCATATCGAGTAGGGGAATGAAGACAGACCAGCATAAGACCATCCCCAAATGGAGATCCAGAAAGGAATTTACCACAGGGAAAAGGGATAAGGCCAAGAGCTTAGCAAGGATATTCCAGGGGGAGATAGCCTTAGATAGTGACAGTTTCTCCAGAGAGAAACCGAAATTGAGGTATGGTACTAGAAATCCAAAGAGCTAGGAGGGGAATGAGGTTTGGCCAGTCTGGACCTCTTCTCAAAATGGAAGTCCAGGAAGTTACTCACCAAAGAAATATATACTTCTTTCATAAAACACTTTTTATAAAAACTAAAATAAATCTAGCTAACTAATTGTAATCTACTAATTATCATGACAAGAATAAAGGTGGACACTAGTAGGTGCTCCTGAGTTGTAGCACTGGAAAGACAACCCTCAACCCTCCAGGGGTATCCCTAGAGCCCTCAAAGGAAAGGTAGTAAATTCACCCTGTATCCCTCTCCCTGTCCTTCACAGGAAGCCAACTAATATAAAAGTCTGTCTTTCCCCTGCTCCAGCTTCTTTACAACAGCAGAGGGCTATAGGTGTGGAATACTACATATGTTTTCAGACTTTTCTGCTATTTTGGTTAGTTTTGCTGACTGCTAATGTCTTATTTTTTCTTCTTTCTCTCTGGGAGAGGAAGAAGAGAGTGATTCATCAGAAAATAAAGATAATATATACAAAAAAGAGATGAATAAAATTCATCTTAAAATAAAATGAATATTAAAGTTATGTAGAGAATCTCTCATTATTTCTTAAAATGATGGGAGGCATAGAACCTGGCTTAGGTTCTATGATCTCATCTTGCTCTTCGGCAAAGGGCAATTCCATGACCTGTCTCGGGTCTACACCAGGCACCCTGTCATCTTGAGCTAGTCATGAGCTGGAAGTGGTCCTCCTAATGAGCATTCAGGGGGAGTTTTTTTCCCCATTCACCATCTAAGAAGCAGCTCAGCTTCTGGAGGTGGAAGAAGCCAGAGAGAGGGAGAGGCCGTCACTGATGTTTAAGTGAGCATGAGTTTCTTTTCCTGTTCTCTTTCCTTCGCCACAGGTAAATTCTCCTTGGTTGCTCAGAAAAATACAAAACAAGTCTTTTCTAGTCTCCAGATGTTTCTAGTGATTTCCTTTTTCCTTACATCTATATATTTCATGTTGATGTTGTAAAAAGAGTGGCCTGCTCCCCTCTACTACCCCCTTTTTCACTCTACAGCTTTTACTAACCATTTTTCAAACAAGGACATTTTTCATTAGGCCTAGAGATCAGACAATGCTACTAACAGCCCTGCATACATATCCTACTTTACTTCCCCAATAGACCAAGGCATTCTGGGAAGGAAACAACTACCCAGGTACATCTTTCAGCCTACTCTGCTAATACTTATTACAGTCATGTATGTTTTTTTCCTCCCTCTAAGTGTCTGTCCAACTCTCTTTTAAATATATATATTCATGGTTATGGCATCAGCTTCTGCCTTTGGTAATGCATTTGTCACATTAATTGCTGCATTCACATAGACATTTGTCCTCTTGCTAAATTCTCTGATGGCCTAGACTTTGGGTGCCTTGTTCCAGAGCCTTTCACATTTTTAAACTCCCTCGCTGCATATCACTTTCTTTGTAATTCTTAGGACTAAGTACAGCTCTCTCTGGGCCCTTTTCATCACTTCCTTCTAAAAGCCTGCAGATGTAGTTTTCCCACCTCTCTGCATACCCTGATCCTGGCTATCTTTTTTTCTAATTCATCTCTCTTTTTTTGGTTGTCATTTCTGAAATTTGATACCCAGACATGAGCTAAGTTTTCTGATATACTCTGACCTCTCATTTTGAAATCGTCAGCCAGACCTGTTGCTGAGACCTTTCTCTGCTTCTCCTTATTATTTCCTCCCATTAATTTCCTTCAGTCATAGTTACAAGTGCTTATTAAGAACTTGCAATGGTTTATCGGTAAGGAGGAGAAAGGAGTCCTCTATCACCTTCCTCCATCAAGCCACCTCAGCCTATATTTTCTGCTCTGGTTAAAAGCACTCCCCCCAAAAAAATAAAAATAAAAAAAGAATGTTTATATGTCTGATGTTTGGATACTTAGCTCTGTTTCTCCTTTAAATAACACCATGTTGCCTCAAGTTTAATTCCCTGGCTAATTAAAAAATGGAAAAACTCAAGCCTTCCAAATATGATATCAGCTCAAAGAGGCAGTCACAGAACATAGCAAAAAGGGAAGAGGAAACAAGCTCCATTTAAAACATACATGAGAATGCAGCATGTTTTAAATGGGCCATCAGAGAGACCGTTGACTATTTAGCAACTAGGGTTTCAGTGAGAGAGCAGGGCGCCCCTACTCAAACAATTTTTACCGCATGAATCATCTTACCACTTGCCTTCCCCACCATCCATCTATTGTCCTCAACCAGAAACCAACAAAATAAGGAGTTCCAATGGGTAAAGCAAAGTGGTGAGCATTGCTGGGCAGGACCAGTTCCTGACTGATTCAAATGACTCAAATGGGTCAAATTGAAGATCCAGTTCAGACTGTGACCCAAGCCAGTCCATTCTGAGCTCCTCAGAAACATGTCAACAGTATATGGAACACATCCAGAACATACTATGATAAGTTTGCTTCAGGGGCCCTCAGCTATAGTATACTTCGTTATTGATGCTATGCTGTTCAAGGAAAAAGTACAGCTCAGTCCTGGGGCCCCTCATGGGGAGAAGGTGGGGGGAGTTGGAAAGATTCATTTTATAAAGCAGTTTCCCTACTGGCAGCAGCCTATATCATAACAGTAACATGATAAACACTGATGATTACCCCCCCCTCCATTTGCATCTGTATTCATAAAGCAGAATGCACTGTAAGCTAGCTAACCTTGTTTTATCATTTCCTTATACGGCATGAAACAGAGGGTATGAACAAATAACCTTCACCTAATGTTTAATGTTTAGACTCAGCACTTGTTTTCTGCTCTAGACATGCTTGAAATCTTCAAAAAGCCTGCTAAACACTATGTCTTCTTCTTGAAATATAGTATTTAGAACTCTATTATTTCACCTTCATCTGCTCCCAGTGTAATCTCAGAGTGTAGAGTCATTGGAAAGAAATATTGCTCCTATATGGGTCTTGTTCTGACTACAAAACCAAACTAAGAAGTGCTGAAAGATTTAGAAAAGTCCTCCCTAAGGTGGGGATCCTTAGTGCAAATGGCTTTCTCGGATAAAGCCATGTCTCCTCCAACTCCAGTCTCTGATTAGTTGTTCTTCCTTATTTCTCTACACAATTCCCCCACAATTCCTAGCTTAATTGAAAGAGACTGCTAAATACAATGGAGTGAGGCACATATTATTTGGCTCATCCTCCAGCTTCTTAATGCTCAGCACTTCAGTTTATTTGTGGCTGAGCCTTTATGTATATGAAAACTAAAGCAGAAACAATCTGTAAGGTTTTTTTTTCTTCAGTCAACCGGCATTTCTTATGATCATAGGCTCATAGACTGAGAGATGGGAGGGATCTTAGAGGTCATAGAGTCCAAATCCCTTCTTTTACAGATAAGGAAGCTGAGACAAAAAGAAGTTAATAGTGGGTCCACGTTTATTATTTAATATACATTATACCTCTATAGGCAGGGTACCAGGCACTAGGGGGATAAATTAAAATTCAGTCATTTCCTGTCCACTAAGAGCTTGCACGGTATGGGGTTAAAAGACTGTAGTATATTAAACAGAGTAGAAGAGAGGGCTTAGTTGAGAAACACTATGAATAAGGAGTAGGTCATGGATTATGATCCAACAATGGGATTCATAAGGATTAGTCATACTTTGTCACAAGAGAAAAAAATGATAGAACAGTCTCATAAAAAACTAGGAAGAAGAGACCTTTCAGAATAAACGCATGTGGTCCAAGAAGAGCGGTCAACAATATCTAGAACTACACAGAGGTCAATAAGGATGAGGATTGAGAAAAGGCCATTGTACTTAACAAGAAAAAGATCACTGATGATCTTGGAAAAAGTTTAAGTCACCTAGTGGAGACAAGCAGATTGGAAGGAATTGAGAAATGAGTGGGAAGGAACAAGGTAAAACAAGCATAGACAGCTTTTCCAGGAATTTGGGTATGAAAAAAAGATTTACAGTTAGGCAATCCTAGTGGCCAAGTCAAGTTGAAATTCCTTGAGAAATCCTAGTATATGAAATTGCTACCCCCCTGCATGATAATATAATTGACCTGGGCTACTCAGGCTTCTTGGACCCAGAGTCAGACAAAACTTAATGGATGGAGTTTCTGCAGACTGAAATAAGCATTTTTTTCTATCCCATTTCTAGAATAAAATTGAACTGTCTTTCTGTTGTGGTGATTGACTTTAAGAGAAAGATGATGACAGTAGTGGTCTTGGTGATGATGATGGCCTGATACCCTCATCACCATAATACTCACCATCATTATTTCAATTCTCCTTGTCATTCTACGGTTTAATGCCAACACAATGCATTCACATTTTCATCATATAAGTGTTTTTCATTGGAAGAAGTTGCCTTCCTGGGCAAATGATCTATTTTCCTCTATTCTTCTCACTTTCTTTTCAAGTCACAGTCCTTTTATTTTCTTTTGTCTCTAGGACTTGAAGAATGTTTTCTTAGTGATCCACGTAAAATTCATCTATTTTGCCATTTTTATCATTATTACTGTGGATCAGCCTTTGAATTAGGCGATGTATTGAATGACTCACATACAATCCAGAGAATGTTCTGCTTTAACAGTGTGGGGTTGTCATTGACCAATCAGCAGAGATAACATGTACTGATCCATACAGTGCTGTCCATGGTCTGAATCTGTCTGGCCTTAGGTAGTTTCTTGACCAGTGATTGAAATAGTAGCTTATCCTTACCTTCCAAAAGTAGCTTCCTATACCCCTTCCCTAAATATGCAGTAGAGCTTCAGGTAATTTATATAAGGCTTTGACCTTCTGTCTTCCAACTTTCTTCCTTAGCACAGATTCAATCTGATCTATCACATTTTTGTGAAGTTACCATATTATGGGGAAATAAAAACAAATTAAAAAGTCCCTTTCCTCAAAGAGCTAGCATTTTACTATAAAGAACCACATAATACGTAACACAAAAAGCTTAAGACCTCTGGCTATAGAATGTAGAACTTGATCTGAACTGTGAAGAAAGCTTGGGAATTTAGATGGTAGAGGTGAGGAGGGAAAACATTGGAGGCATGGACAGTAAAGAAATCACATGTGTGACATGTTTAGCTGACAATATGCAATGAAATTGATAACATTGGAGAATGGGTGACAACATTCAGTAAGCTTGGAAAGGCAGAATGGAAGAAGACTATGATAAGCTTACAGAGGCAAACAGAGGAATTTGTATTTCATTACAGAAATAAAAGGAAACCACAGAGTTTCTTGAGCAAGGGAAATAAGAAAGCATAGATCATAGGAACACAGATTTAGAGCTTTAAGGGAACTCCCTAATTTTATAGGTGAAGAAACTAAGTCACAGGTAAGTGATGTGATTGTTAAGGGTCACATAGCTGTTATATGTCTGAGGCTGGATCTGAACTGAGACCTTTCTGATTTGGTCAAAACATGACTTTAGGAGCACATTTTGGTAGCTGTGTGAAGTATGGGTTAGAGAAGGAAGGATCTAGGAGCAGAGACAACTTTGAAGTTTATTGCAATATTATGGGCAAGAGGTTATGGGGGCCTGAAGTGACATAGTGGTCATGCGAGTGGATTAATCAATGGATAAGTATAAATGTATGAATTAATGAAAGAATCAATGGATATCTAATAGCAGAAGGTATTCTTGGTGAAACTGATAAAAGTCAGCACAAAACTGTTGGGTCACAAAAGGAATGAGCTGTTATTCAGTGTTAAGTAACCCTTTGGTTTTTCAAGGAAATTATACAGCTCCCTTTTTCACACTGGGTGACTGAAGTAGCCTTTAAAATACAATATTGATCTTAAAGCAGTTTAGGTCTGATAAAGTAGAAAATTTGTCTATGAAACTATTAGGAATGTTTTGGGAAAGGAAACTTGTCAGTGTATATAATCATCAGGGCATATTCATATCATCCATTGATATTCTAGAGCCATCACCAACCTCCACCTCCAATGTGACACTTCATCTTCTGCCTTTGGTCTTTGGACTTCATTTTGGTGAGACATTGCCATTTCTAACCTGACCCAAATCCTCATACTCTGCTTTTCCAACCATCTTAATATCATTTCCTTACCTGTGTGCCCCTTTTCATCTCTGGAAACCATTTAAAAAAAAAAAAAAACACTATCATTCCTGGAAAGGACATGCCAATCAATTATTCTGTAATTCCACTCATCATTTCTGTAACTTTCCAACCCCAGATACTCCTTCCCTAGCCATATTCCACCCCCCCATTTATGTACTGTTTTTCCCTATTAGGGTTTAAGAGCCTTGAAGGCAGGGACAATTTTGCTTTTTCCATTTGTATAACCAATGATTAACATGACACCCAGAACATAGTAAATATTGGTGAATATCTATTAACTTATTGATGCTTTCAAAGAGATTTTATGAAGCATCAGCTCTATACCTAAGAATATTATGGACAATTTGAGTAATACAGAAATGGGCAACATGGTCCCTGACTCTGAGGAACCTGCAATCTAGTAAGGGAGGTGAGACACACATTGTTGTAAATATTTGTTTCACCCAGATGTTTTCTGAGGCAATGAGGTTTTGTTTGTTTTGTTTTTTTTTTATGTACAAAAGCATTCAGATTTGGCTATAGTCCAACATTATGGAGGGTAGAGAAAGGATGGAGGGGTGTAGTGCAAAACACTGTGATCACTTTACAAAATATAGTAATTTCACCATCACCGCCCACTTCCTCCCTTGTGTAATAAGTCATGTGACCTGTTACAGCTCAGGGACTCCAGAAAACAAGGAAAAAAGAAAATTGTGGAGAACTAACTCCTTTCAAATGAACTTCTAAGAAGTCATCCTCTCTCCTCTGCCCTTACTCTCCCTAGTTTCCCTTCATTCTCCAACCCTGTCTCCAAAATGTTTGAGACTCAGCACGATTATGAAAGAAAAAGGTCTCCCCCAAACAACCAAAACCTGCAAGAGCCAATGTTCTTCAGTTGAAATCTTGTAGTTACTAAAGATTTTGCAATGAATCAATATATCATCAATCAATGAGAACTTATTAAGTAGCCACAGAGCTGGAGTTTGGTGACACAAATATAAAGATTGAAACAAGGAGCTTTCATTTTACTGGGGGAGACAAGGATATCTACAATTGTATACACAATTGTATACATGTATATAATTGTATACATTTCATGGGCTATATGTGGCAGGGGTTATTGTTGTGTGGCACATAGTGAGGCAGAATAGAACTCTCTATCCTCTTCTCCCTCTTATCTTTCATTAAGAGAGATTTTATTTTCTGGCAGGAGAAAAAGTAGGAAGTAGGGGCTGGAAGCCACTCTGCTCATCTCAGAGAGAGGGACAACTGGTCTCTCTGTTCTCTTAAGTATTATTAGTCTAGGGGACATGGTCAGATTTAATCGGACTCCTGATCACTTTGTCATTTGGGGAAATGGGAGGAGACCCCAAGCTTTATATCCAAGACTTGACCCCTTTCCTATCAAATACCAGTTCCATGATGCAAATAGCAAAGAAATTCATTACAAAAACAGAAATCAGAGAAGGTATATATAGGAGAATATATGCCAGATGATACAGAAGGAAAGAGCTGTTCCATGAGAGCTAAGTAATTCATCTCAACCAAGAGAGAGCCCAGGCTCTCACCAAAGGGGAAATTTCTCATATTCTCTAGAGGAGCAAGTTGGATAAGACCATGATGGCAACTCTCATGTCTTCCCAATCTTTTTCCTTCAGTAACTTGAAGTGGAGTTGCCCTCTTCCATCTTCTTACTTGAAGTTAAAGCCAGAAGCACCTAACTAATGCTTGAAGAATCCTGCAGAAGACTTGAAGCTTGGACAATCTCAGGAAGAAGTGGCTGAGAACTGAAGCTCTTTTGCTTCTTGCCAACTCTGCCCCACCCCATTCTATGGGCCTTTGGACAGAGATTACACATACAAGATAAATATAAAGATGATAAATAAAAATAAATGCAGAAAAATTATATAATAGGTTGTTTGAGAGGCAGGGCATAGCAGTTGATAGAATCAGGCAAAGTTTCATATAAAAGGTGAAGCATTTGCAGCATGAAGTTGGTCATGGGTTAATGTGAATTATCTCTTTCTGAGGATATTTTCCTTAAGGACCCCAGGAGCATCTTCAACATTGGCCACCATGCTTTTTGGTCTAGCATTTGTTTTTTCTTGCCTTATTCTGCAGCACAGGGGCTCCCTGCATCAATTATGGAGAAAGAATGGCAGAGGAATAGGAAACCATTCAGTTAGCTCCCCTTCTACAACCTTCCCCAAGAGTTTTCCAAAATCTAGAAAGTTCTCCAATACACAAAACTTCATTTTATAAGTGAAAGGAGAGTGAATCCTGATGAAAAAATCCAGAAGTCACACTAAATCATTTGCCCAGCCTACTTCAGCATAAGGAGACATACATACTTTGGGACCACATTTAGAGCACTCTAGAAACCAGAAAGGTTATGCTCTAGCATAAGAGAAGTCTCTAAACCTATAGAGGCTACCAACAGACCCATAGCAGGTCACTGCAATGGACAGAAGTGCTAACTGGTAGCTTTGCTGCCCACGACCCAAACAGAAAGCCCCAACAGGACCAGTCCAAACCTTCCCTCCAGAAGTGTGGCAGAGTTCAGTCCTAACATCAAGTCCAATGTTAGGAAGTAGGCTAGAAGAATGGGCAAACAAAAAAAGAACCCTACCAAAATGAGCTCCTAGTGGTGGCAAGGATGCTTATGACACATACAGAGAAGAGAATAGCTACAAAACATCTACAAAGAAAAACATCGTCTGAGCACAAACTCAACTAGAATTCCTCAAAGAGGTGAAACAAGAGTTTAAAAAGTTATTAAAAAATTTTTTTTGTTTAGTATAAATGAAATTAGGGCATTGGAGGGGGAAAAATGAGAGGAATGGAAGAAAAAATTGGAAAGAGAATTAACAACTTGGAACATGAAATTCAGATCCTTATCAAACCACCAAACTCCTTGAAAATTACAATGGATCAAATAAAACTCAGTGACTCCATGAGACAACAAGAAATATAAAAATAAAGTCAAAAGACTGAAAATATGGGGGTAGGGGAATGTAAGATATTTCAAAGCAAAAACAGCTAATCTGGAGAGCATATCAAAGAGAAAAAAATTAAGAATCATTGGATTATCTCAATGCTATAACCAAAATAAAAAAGAGCTTAGGTATCTTATGTCAAGGAATCTTAAAAGAAAACCAGAGGGTAAAGAGGAAATAGAAAGAATACATTAATCACTTCCTTAAAGAAATCTCAACATGAAAACTCCAGGAACATAATAGTCAAAAGTCAAAGCTTCCAGATCAAAGAAAAATTATTGTAAGCAGTTGGAAAACAAGCATTCAAACACTGACAACAAACAGTCAAGATCACATGATTTAACAGCCACCACCAAAAAGGAGTAGAGAATTTGGAATATATTACAGAAGGCAAAGGATAAGCGTTTTCAGCCAAGAGTAACTTACCCAGCAAACCTGAGCATAATGTGGGGGAAAAGGATTTTTTTTAATGAAATAGAGGCCTACCAAGAATTCCTAATAAAAAGACCAGAACCTTGTAGAAACTTTTGAAGTTCAAACGCAGGAGCAAAGAGAAACATAGAAAGGCAAACATTAATGAACACTGATAAAGGAATAAATGAGAATAATCTGCTTACATTCAAATATGAGGTGATACATGCGCCCCTCTGAACCTTGTCATCATTAAGGTTCTTAGAGGGAGTCTAATTTGATAAGGCTTGTAAGTACTTCTACAATGTTTTTATGATCTCATGAAAAGACTGGAAAAGAGGGGAAGATACTTACATTGTGGGGGGAAAGGGAAAGAAAGGTTAGGGGAAACTCACATAATCAGGGCAAACAAGTAGGCATATGCATAAATAAAGAAAAAAATGTTGGTGAGAGTGGCTGATACTTGAACATCACTTTCATCTGAACTGGTCAAAAGAAAGAATTCACACATACACTCACACAGACACACACACACACATTTCTGGATACAGAAATGCATTCTACTCAGTAGGGAAATAGGAAGGAAAGGGGAGAAGGAAAATGAGAAGGAAGATAGATTAAGGGAGGGAATAGTCCTAAACAAAACACATTCTAAGGTCATACAAAAATATTTACAGTTCCTTTTGGGGCAGCAAAGAATGGGATTCTGAAGTGTCCCCCATAAATTGGGGAATGGATAAACAAGATGTGATGAATATGATGAAAACTATCATACTGAATGGGGCAGCTAAGTGGCACACTGGAAAGCATACCAGGTCTGGAGTCAGGAAGACTCACCTTCATGAGTTCAAATCTAACTTCAGATACTTACTAGCTGTGTGACCCTGAGAAAGTCACTTGACCTTGTTTGCCTCAGTTTCCTTATCTGTAAAATGATCTGGAGAAGGAAATGGCAAGCCATTCCAGTATCTGCCAAGCAAATGTCAAATGAGCACAGGACTGAACAGCTACACAGCTTGTTTCTTATCAGCATAATGACCAACTGGGATGAAACATGTTACCTGCCTCTCGAAAGAAAGGTATAGGACTCAGAGTATATAATGAGACAAATGGTTTTTTAGACGTGGTTAATGTGGATTTGTTTGATTGACTATATATGCTTGTAATCAGTTTTGTTTTTCTTGGGTTCTCATTTAGGAAGAAGGAGGAGAAGGCACGCTTTGACTGATTAAAACAAATAAAATCTCTTTTTAAATAGAAGAAAATAAAAGAGAAAGAATGTCTTGACGTTGCTGGTCCTGCTGCTCTTTCCCTGGGGACACAGCATGTGGAAGTCAGTAGCATGGAGCAGAGAGATTTTGCTCCACTGGGAGGCAATATGTTAAATAATGGAAATAGTACTCGCAATGAGTAGTTATTTTATTGCTGTGCAGTCATTTCGCACTATTTGGGACCTCATTTGGGATTTTCTTGGCAGAGGTACTGCAGTGGTTTGCCATTTCATTTTCCAGTTCATTTGACAGATGAGGAAACTGAGGCAAACAGGGTAAAGTGACTTGCCCAGGGTCACACATCTTGGAAAAGTCTGAAGTGAGATTTGAGCTCAGGTCTTCCTGACTCTGGGCCCAATGTTTACTACACCACATAGCTGCCTGAGTAGCCTTGAGCAAATCACTTATCCTGCCTCTGTTTTCATTTCAGTAAGGTGGGTGTATCTCATCTGGTTATCTTGAAGCTCAGTGAGATAATGAATGTAATGTATTTTGCAAACTTGAACTACGTCATACAAACCCTCTCATCTAGAGATTCCGTTTAGTCTGAGAGATTCTCCTCCACATCCAGACACCACCCTCAGATATTCCTACTGCAGGCACCAGAGGCTGCCTATGCTAAATAGAACTTGGCTTTTTAATAATCTAATCCCAAGGCATAACTTTCCCCATTGCCCTTTTCCCATTATTTCTTAGGTAAATGAAGATTGATGATCCTCTCCCTGGCATAGAAATGCTGACCGTGTCCTTTGCCCCATTGCTTCAGAACCCTGGTGCAGACCTTAGAGGTTCTGCACAAAGATGAGATCTTTGGAGGAATCCACGGAGACCAGAATGATGGGCTCTGACATGGACAGACATGGCAGCAGGAGATTAATTATCCATAACTACAAGCATTTCCTTCTACAAGTTATTCACCTGCTGGAGCAGCCTCTGTGATGCTGGGAAATGCCATACCATATGCCTAGACAGCATGGCATAGTGAACTAGGACAGAAGAAGGGGGGGAAATGAGTGTGTGCCAGTCACTGTGCTAAGAACTTTACACACAGCATCTCATTTTAACTTTACAACAACCCTGCAGCATAGTCATTATTATTATCCATTTTACAGTACAGGAAACTGAGGCAAAAGAGATTAAGACCTGCTGAGGTTCACACAGCTATATAAGTATCTAAACTCAGGTTTTCCTGACTCCGGGTCCAGAGCACTAACCACTGCACCACGAAGTTACTAGACCAGAAGTCAGGACCTAACCGAGAATGATGGGTGAACAACCTCAGCCAGGAAGCCTGGACTTCAAATTCCACCTTAAGCATGTTAACTCTATGATATTGAGCAAGTCTTTTAACCCCCAAAATAAAGCTTCAGTTCCTCATCTGCAACAGGAATAATAATTCCAGACCATATGGTTTGCTGACTTGAACTCTGTACTTAGAACTAGGAAGAACAGGGTTCCGTTTCTGTCTCATTCTGATGGTTATTACATGTATGACCCTGAATAAATCACTTCAGCTCTTTAAGACTCAGTTTCCTAATCTATGAAATGGAAACAACAGAGTTGTTGTGACAGTCAAATGATATATTGTTGTTAAAAAGTTAGAGAAAGTTGATTAATGTCAGTAAGAGAAACAACTACAGATCGTTATCAGCAGGGCTCTGGGTTGAGGAAAGAGTGCAGAGACACAGTAGGTGGAATTCTTACTTTTTTAGGGGTTCGAATTTAGTTGAAGAGACAGAATAGATACATAGATAAGAAACTATACAAGGCAGCATTTGTTGAAAGGAATGAAGAGGTAGGTGAGTTCTTAGACAGAAGACCATACATTAATTTAAGGGAGCAGCCCTGGAGTCAGGAGGACTTGAGTTCAAATTCAGCCTCAGACATTTACTAACTGTGTGACCTTGGTCAAGTCACTTAACCTTGTTTGTTTCAGTTCTTTTTCTATGAAATAGCTGCGTAAGGAAATGACAAACCACTCCAATATCTTTGCCGAGAAAAACCCCAAATGGGGTCACAAATAGTCAGAACAACTCAACATAACAACATAGATTTAAAGCCATAAGTAACACTGAACATCATCTAGTTTTCAAGCCCCTCATTTTACAGATGAGAAAGTTGAGGCCCACTGAGGTACAATGACTTGTCTAACATCACACAGCTAGTAGGAGTCAAACCTAGGTCTCCCAGTTCTAAACCTCGTACCCTTCCTACTACTTCATTCTGTCTTCATTATTGATTTATTCAAATAAATACCTTAAGAATAGGACCTGAAAACTTCTCACCATAATCCCAGGGTTCCTGATTTTCCTGTGGATACTTATTAAGATTTACTTTCAATAAAACTAAATTCCTAATCCCTTAGCAATTTACCTTCAACTGACTCAGTTGGCCCAAATGAATTCAGGACACATAAACTGGAAGCCTTCCTGTTAGGAAGGTTCTAGGTAGTCTCCAGGCCCAGGATGTGTTAGTTCTTGGGGTAGATTAATAGTGAATTGTACTCATCATCCTGGGAGGTACAAAATCCGCAGTATTTAATCTGTATCTGCTCTTGGCCAAAGTATGACAGTAGAGATCTTAAAGCATATTTTCTTAGCCTGTCATTAAAAAATACCCTTTGCAGCAGAATTTGCAAAGGTACTGACAGCGGAACGAAAAGAGGAAACAGAGGAATCATAAAAAAATGTAATCATTCATCTTGGAAACCAAAGCGAAATGTGCATTCTTTCAAGGAGATTCATGGGATTTTTTTAAAGTACATTTTTTTGCTGATAGATCGCCTTTAAGGGACCCAGCTGCAGGAATATTGTTTCCCTACTTTTTTTTTTCTTTCTTCTCTCTGAGATGGGGAGGGAGGGTTAGAGGGGGATGGATTTGGTTGGGGGGAATAAAAACTTAAAACTCAATATGTTTTCAATTGGAGATCATGGCACTTTCATCCTGAAATTTGGGGAAGATAAGTTTTAATTACAGTAACAAGAACCACATGGGCAATGATTGATGTGAACCTCATGTGTCCTATTACTTTATTAATCTTTTTAATTGGAGGTTAAAAGAATGCTTTATCTGCCAGGGAGGGAGAAGAGATTGGCCCCATGCTCCAGGAACTTCTGTGACTGGGGAACCTGCCAGGGCACTCAAAGTGTGTGTGCAAAGCCTAGATTCATAAGGTAGTATGCCAAAGCTGGGGAACACTTGTTTTTAACTAGGTATTGTGTTGCTCTGACCCCATCTATCAAATCCAGTGCACCAGCCACCATCCTGGTCCTTCCGTTTGAATGGATCATGCTAGCCTTGCTGGAGCCCTGGGGGTGGTGGACAGGTAGGGAAGGGGTTGTGGGGCACCATAATTATTGCAACATCTGTGTGGTAAGTTCACAGCTGCAATGAACAACGGGTGAATTTCTGGGCTAGTAGATGACTGAGAAACCCAGGTGGTCCTTTGGGAAAATAGGGCCAACTCCCCAGGGTGAGATAAAAAATGTAGCTCTTGAGCCCAGAGATAATAATGGAAAAGAAAAAGGATAGAACATTCCCTTTTCCTAATGTCACTCTATGGATCTACCTTAAAGCCCTAGAGCATAATCAATTAACCAGTCATTCAGCAACCACTTCCTAATAAACTATATAACTATATCCAAATTTAAAAATATATACAATTCAAATTTATATAAGAATAAATTAAAAATAGGAGTCTGATGAACTAAAAACCTAATGGATGTTATCAAGCATAATGTCACTTTGGTACTCCAGAGCTGTGAGAATTTAACTCATAGGGCAGTCCTTCGGAGCCACGCTGTATATAGGATACTATCACCAGTGAAGTCCTGTAATGAGAAAATTTGAGTACAGACTGACATTACCTCTCACCTAGACTGCTGGAATAATTGTGTCAATTACCTCCTTACTTCCAGTCTCTGTCTTCCCCCTTTATAATTTATATCTCATATAGCTCGAGTAAGCTTCCTAATAGGAATCTGATAATCTCAATCTCTCCTCAAAAGTCTTCTGCGGCTACCCATTGCCTTTCAAATAAAGAAAAACCTTCTCAGCCTGGCATATGAGCGCTCAACAAACGTTTGCTGAATTTAGTTAATAATTTAGTTACACAAAGAAGCAGGTCAGTTTTCTTACTATAGTATCAAAGTTAATATACGTTGGGGGGTGGGGGGGGTGGGGAAGAGGAAGCAATACTTAAGAGATATTCACAGTGTCATACAGCTCTTTCCTGTTCTTTGCATATTTCATTTTTCATGTCCATTAATAGTTGTCAAATATCAGTGGACTTGGGCACAAAAGGGCAGGTATATGTACATATGATCCAGTGGATAGTGCTCCAGAACTGGAGTCAGGAAGATTCCTCCTCAGACACTTCCTAGCGGTGTAATTCTAAGCAAGTTATTTAAACTCTGTTTGCCTCAGTATCCTCGCTTGTTTAACTGGGGTAATAATAACACCTACTTCCCACAGAGTTGTTGTAGGGATCAAATAAGAAAATAGTTGCGAAGTGCTGAGTATAGTTCCTGATAGTGAGAGAGCCCTGTTCTTGGAGTCAAGAGTCCTGGATTCAAATTTGACCTTTGATACGTACCAGCTATATGAACCTGGGTAAGTCATTTAACCTCTACTTCAGTTTCCTCGACTGTAAAATGGGGATGATAATAGCACTTAACTCCCGGAATTGATATAAGTATCAAATGAGATAAAGAGCTTATTGCAGTTCCTGGAATATAGTAGGTACTATATGTGTGTGTGTGTATGTATGTATATATATAATGATTATTCATGAGTCATGAAAAGGACAATTTTAGAGATTGATTGAATTCAAGTCACTGCATAGACTGGCTCCATTCTATCTTTCCAGCCTCATCCCACACAACTTCCCCATTATAGTTCCTGTATCTCAGGATCTTGTTATTTCCTGATGTTGCCCTCCCCTTCCCCACAACTGTGGCTTTACAGCTTCCATGCCAGGGATCCCCAGACCTCTGTCAGAATCCTTCCTCTCTTTGAGGCAACTCCTGATTACTCCCTCCACACTAGCTCTCAATTTTCTCTACCTTTTGGAGTCTCGTGCCGCTCTGTTTCGCCCTCTCTCATGTACTTATCATATCATAACTCATATTATAGTTATTTGCATATTTTCTTGAATCTCTAGGAGAGTGTGAGATCCATGAGTCAGGTGCTGTTGCTTATTTCGTTTCCGTGCTCCCCAGGGCATGGCAAGAGTTCACTCCACATACTAAATGTTTGGTGAATTGCAACTGTTGAATTCTATCATTTCAGGTCAAAGTTAGAGAAAAAGACTGCGTTACAGAGAATTCTGTGTTCTAGGTGGACTGTAGTAAACTCGTGGTTAGATTTGTCTGGGTCAAATGTTGTTTCTTTGTGTAATGGGTCAGTAAATGTTTACTTAAACACTTACTGTGTGCCCAGCACTGTGCTCAGTGCTAAAAATACAAAGAAAGATAAGACGGTCTCTATTTGCAAGGATCTCACAGTCTCGAAGCCTTGAAGTCAAGGACTGACAGGAATTATAGGAGAGGTGCCAGGTGGGTAACCTGTGCATTTCCACTTGGTGCTTCCAATCCATACCTCCTAAGTCATCACCCAGCCTGTCTTGAACGCCACTTAGATGTTGGAACCTCCCCTGCTGTTTCCATATCTTCTTACCATTGTTTTACTGTGGTTAAGTTGTTTCTGTCCTGTCTGACTTTCTATGACCCCATTCAGTGTTTTCTTGGCAGAGATACTGGAGTGGTTTGCCATTTCCTTCTCCAGCTCATTTTACTGATGAGGAAACTGAGGCAAAGAGGATGAAGCGACTTTTCTAAGGTCACCCAGCTGGTAAATGTCTGAGGCTGGATATGAACTCAGGGAGATGAGTCTTTCTGACTCCAGGCCTGCTCTCTATACACTGCCCCACCTAGCTCCCCCTTTCCCATCATCCCTAATGCTTTAAATCCTTCTTCTATATCTGGTGTCCTGCATCCATGATTGTTCCCCCCATGCCAGGAAATGCTGACCAATAAAAGCATAGAATATCAGAGGTGGAAGGAAGAGGAAATCAAGTCAAACCCCAAGCTCAAGCAGGAATCCTTCCTATAATTTCTTTGGCAAGTAGTAATCTAACTTGGCTGACTCTAAATTTTGCCCCTTCCATGTGCTAGACATTGTGCTAAGCACTTTACAAATATTACCCCGCTACATCTCAAGGCAGAGCATTCTGCTGTGAACAACTCTAAACGTGAGTGAGTTTTTCCTTCTATCAAGGTAAATCTTTGTGCAACTTATGCCTTCTTTTGTGCTGTTTTGCCCTTTGAGGCCACACAGAACAAGCGTAATCTCTCTTCCATATAGAACAGTCCTTCCCTTATTTAAAGGAAGACATTGTTCCTTCCTTGTCTTCTCTTGTTCAGGCCAAATCTTTTCATTTTCTCAATTGGTACTCACAGAACAGAGTTCATAACCTGGAAGCCATGGAGACATTCCAGGGGGTGCATGAACTTGAATTGGAAAAAAATACAGCCTTATCTTCACTTGCTTCTGACTGAAACTTAGCATGTCCTTCACTATTTAAAAACATTCTTCTGAGAGGTTCCAACAGACTACCAAAGGGGTCCATGACACCAAATATGTCGAGAAACCCTGTGGTATAGTATTTTACAATCCTGCCATCATTGTGGCCACCTTTCCTTTAACCATCTCCAGATTGTCAATGTCCTCTCTAAAATTGAGTGCCTATAATGGAGTAGTGCTGCCTGGAAGGGAATAATGACCTTCCCTCCCATCCATGATGGAACTAAGCTCAGAGAAGCTTCATAGACTAGCAGACCAGGCAAGCTAACCTTGGCATCAGGAAGACTTGGATTTAAATTTCACCACTAACACGTATTGGCTGAGTGTCCCTGGATACATGGCTTAACTTTTTAGTGTAGAAGGCAACTTTCTTTGAGTTTTAGAGTGCTTACTGCACTGTATTGGTAGAGGGATATTTTTAACTGGGATCCCCTTTGTTAGTGAAATCACTGATCCGGTAAAAAAAATCACAACTTAGGGGGGCTGTCATTCCCATGTTTTGGGTCATTGAGTTTCAAGTCCACCAAAACCCCAAGTCCTTTTTACATGAGATATTGTCTAGCCATTACAACCCTTTTCCCCCATCCTATACATTTTGATCTAGAATATTATACTATATATTTTCTATATTAAGTTCCCTAATATTAGATAGATTCAGTCTATTATTCTATGCTGTCAATATCATTTTTTGTCTCTAGTATAATGTATTTACTAACTATTAGTAACCATAGATAAGAGTAACTACTGGCTACTCTTATTAACTTCAAGTGATCAGCAAATTTGATAAGTATATGCTCTATGCCTTCATCCTAGTGACTGAGAAAAATATTGAACAGAACATTGAAGAAGATAACTTTAAGTACTATCCTAGAGACATTCCCTCCAGATTCATCTCATTCTATCAATCACCATTCTGTATGTCAGAGTTCAAAGCACACCTGATGCTGTCATGCAGCATACATCTTTCCATCTTCTACACAGGGTTATCCTTAGAAATTTTGTTACATCCCTTGCTAAAATACCCTGACATACACTGTCCTACCAATGTAGTCACTTTTTTAAAAAAAATTAACTTAGTTTATTTGATAAGAATTTGATGAACCAGTGTTGATATATAGTGATAATTGCTTCCCTTTCAAGCACATAAAAGTCACTATTTCATTAACATAGTCTATAATTTTCAGAAATTGAAGTCAAGCTCACTAACCTGCATATGGAGATTTGTTCTCTAGTTTGGCCTATAATTTGAAGACTTGTTCCCCTTTCTGAGAACCAATATTATATTTGCTTGTGTTCAATGCTGCAACACCTTTCATTTTCTGGGAATTATCAGAAATCACTATGTGCAATAATAATTTATTGAATTAAAATGGAACTTCAAATCTCATACTCTTTTCTCCTCAGACAGAGTTATGAGCCCATTTAGCAGCAGCATTTAATGAGGACTTTAGACAATGATTTGGAGTTTTATTCCTGCTTTTTTAATCCACCAAAGTACTTTCTGTCATCTGAGCACCTCAAGGTTATGCTGCTCTTAGCCCCACATGGGAGTAGGGACAGGAAAAGGTCTAGCTAAGGATCTGGCTTAGATCCAGGAGGACAGTATGGTCTGAAGAACTGTCTATAGCACCAATAGTCCTCTTAATTGGAGACTGGAAACAAATGTTAAGTCATCTGAGGCAACAGGGTCAATTCTCCCAAGGTAGCAAACAGGCAAGGTGCCAGAGATGAGCACAAGGTCATCAGAGCCACAAGCATCCATTATCACATCATAATGAGTAGGAAGAAGCTGGAGGCAGGAGGGGGGTGGCAGTGTTAGAATCTAAAAGAAAAAGAGGCAAGTGCAAACTAAAGCCAATTTATTAACTAAGAAATTGAGTGTCTCCCAATTTGTGAGAAAATGCAAAAAGATTTGAGAGGCAGCTTATTGTAGTGGCTGGAGATCTGGGTTTTAAACCATGTGGCCTGAATTCAAATACCGCAAGAGACATACACTAATTGTGAGATCCAGAGTAAATAATTTAGTCTCTCCATGCTCTAGGCCAGTAGTTGTGGTTGTTGTGGTTGTTCGGTTGTGTCTGACTGTTTATGACCACTTTTGAGATTGTCTTGGCAAAGATAATGGACTGCTTTTCCATGTCCTTCTCCAGTTCATTTTACAGATGAGGAAACTGAGGCAAGTAGAGTTAGGTGACCTGCCCAGGGTCACATAGCTAGTAACTGTCTGAGGCTGGCTTTGAATTCAAGTCTTCCTGAGCCCAGGTCTGGTGCTCTATCCATTCAGCATTTAGCTGCCCATAGGGCCACTGGTATCAAATTCAAATAAAAATGAGGACCATTCATCTGTACATAAGAATCCCTGTGGGTCTCATATTGACTGAGTTTTAAAATGTAAATGTTTTATTGCATTTTTATTTGGTTAAATACTTCCCAATTACATTTTAATCTAGTTTGGGCCATGGGAGAGTGCTATGAGTCTCCTATTTGACACCTCTGCTCTAGATAATTCTTGAAAACTATAAGCTACAGACCTGCATTGGTAGTGGGGGTTTCCTCAGCTATAAGTTTCCTGTAACACTGAAATCAGAATTTGAGTTCTTTACCCTCCTCTATTCATTTTCCATTCATATTCTGTTCATTCTATTGATTTTTCTGATTTAATTCCTTTAATAGATTGTACCAACCCACTCTCTCTGAAGTCCTAGAATATGGTCTAAGCCATCTTTACATTGATATTTTCAGTGAGCATCAACTAAGGGTATATCCTCAGTTAGTCTTACCTAAATGGTCATCAGCTGTGTTTATGAGATATCCAATTCATGTATATAGATAGATAGATAGATAGATAGATAGATAGATAGATAGATAGATAGATATAGATATATAGATATAGATACATCTCCAATTTATGATTATATGGATTGTATTTGGAGCCAGTCATGGAGATGGGTGACTGCGTGTATCACATTTTTTTAATTCATTGGTGATTACCTGACTATCAAAATAGCTCATGTTGCTATAAATAAGCTTGAGTCCCCAAGCCCCAAAATAAAGAGATCATATGTCAGATAGAGAGTCAGATATAACTGAATCTACAAGAAAAAGCAAACAAGCAAACAACAGCCCTCATACATGATTTAAAAATGAATTCTCTGAACTAATGCAAAGAGTTTAAGTGCTTAAAGCTATCATTCATTATTCCTATCCCAATCAAATACATGGACCTGCTTCAGTGGGAAACAGTAAGCTTTGATATAGTGTCTACTTGCAAGGGTTACTAATGGCAAGTGACTCTGCCTGACATGCTCCCACCTCACCCCAACAAGAAATAATAGACATTGGGGAGGAGCCAAGATGGCAGAATAGAAAGACTCACATATGCAAGCTCCAAACCCATAGACCATAAATTACCTATGGAGAGAACTCCCAACGGGTTCTGGAGCAGTGGAAGCTGCACAGCAGCAGAGTGGAGGAGATTTCTGTTCCAGAGAGCCCTGAAAAACCGAGCCCAAAGGTCCGTTGGGCACCGGATATGGAGCAGAGCCCCTGCCCTGGCCATGCGGCCCCAGAGGAGCAGATCCAAGCAGGCTTCAAGGACAGAATCTCCTGTGGCCGTGAGGGTCCCTTCACCCACAGGCTCTACAGGTCAGTGAGACAACCTTCTGGACTGGCCGGGAGGAGAGCGGGGTGTATCCATGGCTCGGGCCCCCTCGGGAGGAAGTGGTGGTGGAGGCTGTGGACAGGGGCTCCTGGAGCAGGAGGGAGGTCAGGGCCATTACTGAAGATCTCCACATAAACACCCTGAGGGAACTGAGCCTGGGAGTCGGCCCTGCCCCCACTTCACCAGCAGTACTTAATCTCTCACTGAATAGAAGCCCCTCACCCCACTGAAAGCCCTGAGGCTGGGGAAGAGCATTTGAATCTCAGACCCCAAGCACTGGTGAGGTGGGGGTGGAGAGGAATCTCAGAAGTCAAGTAACTGCCTGGGAAAATGCCCAGGAAAGGGAAAAAATATAAGACCATAGAAGGTTACTTCCTTGGTCAACAGATGTTTCCTCCTTTCCATTCTGATGAGGAAGAACAATGCTTACCATCAGGGAAAGACATAGAAGTCAAGGTCTCTATATTCCAACCATCCAAAATAGATATCCAATGGGCTCAGGCCATGGAAGAGCTCAAAAAGGATTTTGAAAATCAAGTTAGACAGGTGGAGGAAAAACTGGGAAGAGAAATGAGAGAGATGCAAGAAAAGAATGAAAAATGGGTCAATATCTTACTAAAGGAGACCCAAAAAAATGCTGAGGAAAATAACACCTTGAAAAATAGGCTCACTCAATTGGCAAAAGAGGTTCAAAAAGCCAATGAGGAGAAGAATGCTTTCAAAAGCAGAATTAGTCAAATGGAAAAAGAGGTTCAAAAGCTCACTGAAGAAAATAGTTCTTTCAAAATTAGAATGGAACAGATGGAGGCTAATGATTTTATGAGAAACCAAGAAATCATAAAACAAAACCAAAAGAATGAAAAAATGGAAGAGAATGTGAACTATCTCATGGGAAAAACAACTGACCTGGAAAATAGATCCAGGAGAGACAATTTAAAAATTATGGGACTACCTGAAAGCCATGATCCAAAAAAGAGCCTAGACATCATCTTTCATGAAATTATCAAGGAAAACTGCCCTGACATTCTAGAACCAGAGGGCAAAATAAGTATTGAAGGAACATCATCATCGATCACTGCCTGAAAGAGATCCAAAAAGAGAAACTCCTAGGAACATTGTGGCCAATTTCCAGAATTTCCAGGTCAAGGAGAAAATATTGCAAGCAGCTAGAAAGAAACAATTCCAGTATTGTGGAAATACAATCAGGATAACTCAAGATCTAGCAGCTTCTACATTAAGGGATCGAAGGGCGTGGAATAGGATATTCCAGAAGTCAAAGGAACTAGGACTCAAACCAAGAATCACCTACCCAGCAAAATTGAGTATAATACTTCAAGGGAAAAAATGGTCTTTCAATGAAATTGAGGACTTTCAAGCATTCTTGATGAAAAGACCAGAGCTGAAAAGAAAATTTGACTTTCAAACACAAGAATGAGAAGAAGCATGAAAAAGAGCAAAGAGAAGTCATAAGGGACTTACCAAAGTTGAACTGTTTACATTCCTACATGGAAAGACAATATTTGTAACTCTTGAAACTTTTCAGTATCTGAGTAGTTGGTGGGATCACACACATACACACACACACACACACACACATGCATGCACACACAGAGACAGAGAGCACAGAGTGAATTGAATAGTATGGGATCGTATCTTTAAAAAATTAAGGTAAATGTATAAGAGAAATATATTGGGAGCAGAGAGGGTGAAATGGAATGGGGTAAATTATCTCTCATTCAAGAGGCAAGCAGGAGACTTTTTAGTGGAGGGAAAAAGAGGAGAGCTGAGAAAAAAACATGAAGTTTACTCTCATCACATTCAACTAAAGGAAGGAATAAAATGCACACTCATTTTGGTATGAAAACCTACCTTACAATACAGGAAAGTGAGGGAGAAGGAGATAAGCAGGGTGGGGGGGATGATGGAAGGGAGGGCAATGGGAGGAGGGAGCAATTTGAAGTCAACACTCTTGGGGAGGGACAGGATCAAAAGACAGAATAGAAACAATGCGGGGCAGGATAGGATGGAGGGAAATATAGTTAGTCTTACACAACACGACTATTATCGAAGTCATTTGCAAAATTACACAGATATGGCCTATATTGAATTGCCTGCCTTCCCAAAGGGAATGGGTGGGGAGGGAGGGATGGGGAGAAGTTGGAAATCAAAGTTTTAGGAACAACTGTTGAGTATTGTTCTTACTACTAGGAAATAAGAAATACAGGTAGTGGGGAATAGAAAGTTATCTGGCCCTACAGGACAAAAGAGAAGATGGGGACAAGGGAAGGGAGGGATGATAAAAGAGAGGGCAGATTGGTGATAGGGGAAATTAGAATGCTTGGTGTATTAGGGTGGGGGGGAGGGGACAAATGGGGAGAAAATTTGGAACCCAAAATTTTGTGAAAATGAATGTAAAAAAAAAAAAGTTAAATAAATAAATTTATATATCCAGGAAAAAAAATAAAAATAAAAGAAATAATTGACATTAATTGGTTCCAAATCCTTTAAGGAAAGGAAGAGGGAGGCACACAATAGAATTGTGAGTACCCAACTTTGGCAGGGCCCTCAGAGCCACAATATGTCATTGGACCTAAGGGAAAGGGGTTGAGAGAAAGTTGGAGGCAGTTCACTCCTCCCTGAGGTTACTCAGTGCAGGAGTTTAGGCCTGGTCCACCCTGATACATATCAACATGAAGACTGGCTGAGGTCATCCGATAGTCCAACGATAGGGATCTGTGAAACATCAGAAAAAGAAACGATGTCAGAACCAGGGGAATTCCCAAAATCAAGTAATAGGGAACCTAAGAGAAAATTTTAAAAAATTTAAAAAAAAATCTATAGATAGAAATCTAGCCTACAAAAAGATAAAAATGATAAAGGAATATAAACACACACACACAGAGAATGAGTAAAACATCAGAAAGAAACCACACTTCTTTGAACAAATATTATAATATGAGAGAAAACAAGCCAATATTGCCCCAGTGAAAAAAAGAATCCTGTGGATTTTCCAGAGATCATGAAGCTTAGAGCATGAATATCCATGATGGTTCAAAATGAATGAATAAATAAATGAAAAAAATTATTAATTACTCACTAAGTACAAAACATTGTGCTAAGTGCTGGGAATATAAATTTAAAAGAAATGTTGTCCCTGATCCGGGGATACTCACCTTGATATAGAAAGCATGAGGTACAAGTAGATGGAAATGTCCAGTGGTTCTCGGAGTAAGTATCAACATAGATGGAAAAGCAAAAGAAGAAATTAGGAAAAATTTTGGATAAAAATCAATTATCCGTGCCAAATTAAAAAGCACAACCAACAAAATATGAAAAAGTGGGTGCATAATGGAGAAATTAACAAAGTAGAAATGAGAAAGGAAAAGATTTATGTTATAAAAATAATGATGTGGAGGAAAATTAGGTGGAACAGAAGGAAAAGACAAAAATGCTAGAAGAACATTCATATCCAGGTAAAAATTACTGATCTATATGGAATACACAGAAATAATTTAAGAATCATAGGCCTCCCAGAAGAGTGTGACAGATGAAACAACATCAACCAAATAACAGAATTCAGGTAAATGTCCAGAATTTCTGAATATAGAAAAGAATAAAAGACCAGAGAATCCCTAGGTCAACATCAGGAAAAAAAATTCCAGATTTCAGTCTCTAACAAGTGTAGTGGTTAATTTTTACCAGTTTCAATGATGATAAAATTTTAAAATAGCCAAGAGAAAGACCTTCAGTTATGGTAGTAACACAGAATTATTCTGCATTCATGAGGAATCAAAGAAGGAAATGAAAGAGTATATTTCAAAAAGAAAAGGATCTCAAACTGCAACACAAAATGATGCATCTTTCAAATCTGGACATGCTTATCAATTAGAAATGATGGAAGTTTACAAAAAGTAAAAAATGTGACATTTTAGGCATCCTTGCTTTCCCCATAACCCCCAGTGCCCCAGTCAAAAGTCACCAACAACATCAGGAAAAGAGAGATGAGCAAATTATTCAAATTATGAAGCCAAAACAAAACAGATACTCAAGAAAGGTGAAAAAGTAAAAGTATTATGAAAATATGGAATAATGCAAACAATTCTCATGCACATATATATGTGTGTATATGTATAGATACACATATATATGTATACATATATACATTATTTTCTAAGAAGAGAAAGTTTGACATATGGAGTAAAAGAAATATCAAGGAATAAAAATAGCTTGAGAAACCAAAGATTTAGGGGGGAACTTAAAAAAACAAGGAAAAACCAAAGGAGAAGTATTGAATTAGCACTAAAAATAGGTTAGAGAAGAGATTATGAACCATTTGACTGACTGGGGGCAGGGGAGGCACAAACAAGTTAGTAAATAAAAAGGAAAGATTAACACTTTAAATTCCTGGAAGCCTTTGCTTGCATTCTTGGAGTAGAAGCAAATTTGAAGTTTTACACTTGAGTAAGGCATCTTCAGGTGGATAATAATAGTGGTTGAATAGATAAGATGCTGCTCTTTGGTCTGCAAATTTAAGCCTAGAGTAAGGTGAATTAGCATCTACTTTTTGTATGTGACGGGAATAGTGTACAAAGCAAGGAGGTAGGCCAAAAAGAAAAAAAATCCAGGAGAGATCATGAAGCTGAAACAGAGGGAGAAGAACAGAAAAAAAGAAAAGGATGATGGTGGATGGAATTGTACCTGAGTGACTGAGGAGCCATCACAGGCAATGCAGGTGAAGTTGTCAGAGGCTAGCCCCAAGTGGAAGCAGTCACTCAGAAGGAAACAAAGGATCTGAGTTTTAAGAAGAATGATCCTTGAAAGTGTTTTCTTTTGTCTTTGTATACCCAGACCTCAGGCAGTGCCTTGTACACAGCAAGTGTTTAATAAATGCCTGCTGGATTATAATGGATCCAGCTGAGATATTAGCAAACACATTCTCCTACATTTATTCTTCCTTCCCTGTTTCCCAGATGCAGCCACCTTCTGTTGGAAGACTTTCCTGGTCCCCTGCTACTCCCAATAAGTACCCTTGGGGGGGGGGGGTGGGCAGAGCCAAGATGGTAGAGTGGAAGGGATGGGACCTCCTGTAGCTCTCCCCCACAGCCCATAAAATACCTGTAAAAATGACTCTAAACAAATTCTAGAGCAGCAGAAGCCAGAAAATGACAGAGTGAAATAGATTTCTAGCCCAAGACAGCCTGGAAGGCCAGCAGGAAGGGTCTATCATGCTGTCTATCATACCTTGACCACACAGCACAGACAGGACTGGAGCAGACTTCAGGGTGCCAAATCATAGGCAGCTGCTGTGATTCCCAGATTTCTTAGCCCTCCAAAGCCAAAGACAGCTTCAAAGGTCAATAAGAAAGCTCTTTTACCTGGGTGAGAGGGGAGCATGGTGTAACCCCAGCCCTGGTCCCAGGGTGGAGGCAGCAACTGTGGCAGCAGTTTTCACTTTTGAAGTTCTTGGCTTTAAGACCCTGTGGGAACCGAGGGGTTGATCTGGATCTCATTCCTGACTGGCAGTCTTAGGGTGAGGAGGAGTGCTGCCTTGGCAGAGCTGGTGGTTGCTGTGGAGAGGGAATCCTGCTCACAGTTCCAGGGCAGAAATAAGTGCTTTTGGTTGTTCACAAACCCGAGTGTAGGCCAGGAGAGAAGTAAACCCTTCTCCCTTGATTGTGTCACTTTGGAAGAACTGAGAACTTACAGGTCCCTGGAGATATCTCAGTGAACTGCACAAAACCTCTGAAGCTAGGGTAATATACCCTTCCCTTGACAAAAGACTCAAAAGTCAAGTAACTGGCTGGGGAAATGTCCCAAAAAGGGGAAAAAACAAGTCTATAGAATATTGCTTTCTTGGTGAAAAGGTGTTTTCTTCCATCCTTTCAGATGAGGAAGAGCAAAGCATACCATCAGAGAAAGACAGTAAGGTAAAGGCTTCTGCATCCAAAGCCTCTAAAAAAGGTATGCAATGGTCTCAGGCCATGGAACAGCTCAAAAAGGGTTTTGAAAATCAAATAAGATAGATGGAAGAAAAATTGGGAAGAGAGATGAGAGCAATGCAAGAAAATCATGAAAAGCGAGTCAACAGTTTGCTAAAGAAGACCCCAAAAATGTTGAAGAAAATAACACCTTTAAAAATAGACTAACCCAAATGGCAAAAGAGGTACAAAAAGTCAATGAGGAGAAGAATGCTTTCAAAAGCAGAATTAGCCAAGTGAAAAAGGAGGTTCAAAAGCTCACTGAAGAAAATCGTTCTTTAAAAATTAGAATGGAGCAGATGGAAGCTAATGACTTTATGAGAAATCAAGAAGTTATAAAACAAAACCAAAAGAATAAAAAAATAGAAGACCATGTGAAATATCTCATTGGAAAAACAACTGACCTGGAAAATAGATCCAGGAGAGATAATTTTAAAATTATTGGTCTACCTGAAAACCATGATGAAAAAAGAGCCTAGACATCATCTTCCAAGAAATTATCAAGGAAAACTGCCCTGATATTTTAGAACCAGAGGGTAAAATAGAAATGGAAAAAATTCATCCATCACCTCCTGAAACAGATCCCAAAAGGAAAACTACTAGGAATATTGTAGCCAAATTCCAGAGTTCTCAAGTCAAAGAGAAAATATTACAAGCAGTCAGAGTGAAGCAATTCAAGTACTGTGGAAATACTATCAGGATAAAACAGGATTTAGTAGCTTCTATACTAAAGGACTGAAGGGCTTAGAATACGATGTTCCAGAGGTCAAAAGAGATAGGATTAAAACCAAGAATCACCTACCCAGCAAAACTGAGTATAATACTTTGGGGGAAAAAATGGAATTTTAATGAAATGGAGGACTTCCAAGCATTCTTGTTGAAAATACCAAAACTGAATAGAAAATTTGACTCCCAAATACAAGAATCAAGAGAAACAAGAAAAAAAACAGGAAAGAGAAACCTTAAGGAACTCAGTAAATTTGAAATGTTTACATTTCTATGTGGAAAAATGTTACTTGTACCTCATGAGTCCTTTTTCAATATTACGGTAGTTAGAGGGAATACACACACACGCACGCACACACACATATGTGTGTGTGTGTGTATATATATGTATATATATCCACATATATATGTAGGTATGTATGGGTATGTTTGTGTGTATATATATATACATATATATACACATATATATGTAGGTATGTATGTGTACATGGGTGTATGTGTGTATGCATGTAAATACACATAGACAGAGGCTACAGGGTGAACTGAATATGAAGGGAAAATACCTAAAAAAATAAAATTTGCTATTGAGTGGAATGTACTAGGAGTAAGCGAAAGGGAGAGGTAGAATGTAGCAAATCATCTCACATAAAAGAGGCAATAAAGGGCTTTTACAATGGAGGGGAAGACAGGGGGAGATGAAAGAAAATAAGTGAGCCTTACTCTCATGGGATTTGGTTTATGGAGCGAATGACACACTCAATTGGATATGGTAATCTATTTTGCTCAGCAAGAAGGCAAGAGGGGAGGGGATAGAAGAGAGAAGATAACAGAAGGGGCAGCAAATTGGGCAAAGGGATAATAAGAAGAAAACATAACTGTGGGAGGACAAGTCAAGGGAGAAAACAGAATAAATGGAGGGCAGGATAGGACAGAGGGAAATGTGGCTAGTCCTTCACAACATAAATATTATGAAAGTATTTTGCATTGTCACACATGTATGACTTATATTGAACTGCTTGTTTTCTCAGTGAAGGTGAGTCAGGAGGGATGAAAGGAGAGAGTATAGAACTCAAAGCTTTAGTAATGAATGATAAAAATTATTTTAGCATGCAACTAGAAAATGAGATATACAGGCAATGGGGTATAGAAATCTATTTTGCCTTATAGGAAAATAGAGGGGAAGGGGGATGGAAGAAGTGTGTGTAATAGAAGGGAGGACAGATTGGAAGAAGAGGTAGATGGGGTGCATGTTGTCCTGGGGTTATGGTGGGAGAGATGAGAAGAAAATTTTGAATTCAAATTCTTATGGAAATGAATGTTAAGAACTGAAAAATAAATATACATTAGAAAAAGAAAAACAAGTACTCTGTATCTACTTTACAAACATTTTATATAAGTTTTTATAGGTATGTTGTTTCCCTCAAGAGGATGGAAGAATATAAACTCCCTCATGGAAAATCCAGTTTTGATCCCATCTTTGTATCATCAGCATCTGACAATGTCCCTGGCATTCAGTAAGCACTTAATAGATGCATGGTGATTGACTGATTTTACTCGTTGTTGTTTAGTCATTTCAGTCGTGTCTGACTGTTTGTGATCCCATTTGGGGCTTTCTTGGCAGTGATACTGGAATGGTTTGGCATTTCTTTGTTTAACTTATTTTACAGATAAGAAAACTCAAGCAAACAGGGTTCAGCGAATTGTTCAGGTTTATATAGCTAGTAAGTGTGTAATGGCAGATTTGAACCCAGGAAGATGAGTCTTTCTGACCATGGACCTGGCAATCTATCCATCATTCTCTGACTTTAGACAGATGGACTTTGGTCAGATGGAGTTTCATGAATGTAATCGGTGAGGGAGGGAGAGGAGGGAGAGGAGAGGAGACACGAGCAGATGAGAGAGGAGAAAAGAGGAGAAGATATGGCACAACACTTTAGGCTGTCACCTATCCCTGGGTTTATAGGTTCTTGGTACTCCATGTATGGTGGAGGCAGGGAGGTGGAGGATGTTCCCAACAGGGTATGTTTTAGTGGATGATTATATTTAAGTAGATAATCACCAAAACAAAATGTCAAGATTTGCTTGACTCTCTGCTTACTGCATAATGAACAAGTGTTGTTGAATGGACTCCATAAGAGAATTAATATTCTGAATCAATATGAAGAGGGGAGAGATGATCAAAGTGTAACACCAAACACACACACATACATTTACACACATATATCCACACCTATATAAACATACAAATAGGTATATGTATATACATATATATATATACATACACCCACACCTACTAGATGCAAAGCACTTGCTAGTCACAGAAAATGCAAGGACAAAAATAAAATAAGCCCTGACCTCAAGGCACTTTAGTAAGCACTTAAATAAGAAAATACTTCACTTTCTTACTCCCTGATCATTTTTTCCCAGATAGCTTTTCCTCATGAACTAGAAACTATACCCTGGGGCATTTAAACATTTTATCTCTGGAACTAATGCCCTAGTGCTTCCCTGTCCAGATGCGTAGATGCAATGCCTTATATTGTCTAGTATTTCAGACCAACTTGACTTCAGCCCTCCTTCCTTTTATTCCATGGCTAGCCTTCTGCAACCTGCTTTGTCACTGCATGCATATGTGCCATGTAAACCCCACCCCCACCACCCACACACACATTTTCCAGTTGTGGAACTATAATCACATCAATATTACTAATGTTAGTGAAAAGAGTATGCTAATCAACTCCTCTATGGCTCAACTTACCATCGCTTTAATTTTCAAAAAAAAAATACATGGTGGGCTGGAGCCAAGATGGCGGAGTAGAAAGACACGCATATGCAGGGTCTCCCCACACAACCCATGAAATACCTATAGAGAGGAACTCTCAACAAATTTTGGTGCAGTAGAAGTGGAGAACAACAGAGTGGAGAAGATTTCCAGCCCAAGGAGACATGAAAGGCCCATGGGAAACATGTGTTTTTCAGTATCTGAGTAGTTGGTGGGATTACACATACACACACACACACACACAGAGAGAGAGAGAGAGAGAGAGAGAGAGAGAGAGAGAGAGAGAGAGAGAGAGAACAATTTTATAGGATGGGATCATATCTTAAAATAATGAAATTAAGCAGTGAGAGAGAAATATATTGGGAGGAGAATGGGAGAAATGGAATGGGGCAAATTATCTCTCATAAAAGAGGCAAGTAAAAGACTTTTCAGTGGAGGGAAAAAAGGGGAGAGGTGAGAGAAAAAACATGAAGCTTACTCTCATCACATTCGACTGAAGGAAGGAATAAAATGCATACTCATTTTGGTATGAAAACCTATCTTACAACCCAGGATAATGGGAGGGAAGGGGATAAGTGGGGGTGGGGGATAATTGAAGGGAGGGCAGTGGGGGAGGGAGCAGGATCAAAAGAGAGAATAGAAGAAACGGGGGGGGCAGGATAGGATGCAGGGAAATACAGTTAGTCTTACACAACACAACTATTATGGAAGTCATTTGCAAAACTTCACAGATATGGCCTATATTGAATTGCTTGCCTTCCCAAAGGGAATGGGTGGGGAGGGAGGGATGAAGAGAAACCGGAACTCAAAGTTTTAGGAACAACTGTTGAGTATTGTTCTTGCAACTAGGAAATAAGAAATACAGGTAATGGGGTATAGAAATTTATCTTGCCCTTCAGGACAAAAGAGAAGATGAGGATAAGGGAAGGGAGGGATGATAGAAGGCAGGACAGATTGGTGATAGGGGTAATCAGAATGCTCTGTGTTGTGGGGTGGGGGGAGGGGGACAGATGGGGAGAAAATTTGCAACCCTAAAGTTTGTGTAAAGGAATGTTGAAAACTTAAATAAATAAATTTAAGCACACACACAAAAAATTCATGAATAACTACTTCTCTAAGTTGTCTTCTGAAGGATACTCTATAGCTTCTCAGTGTCATTTGCTCATTTTCAGTGGGGCAGCTAGGTAACACAGTGGGTAGAATGCCAGACCTAGAGTCAAGAAGACCTGAGTTCAAATCCTGCCTCAATGTAATGTTAATTAGAGAGTTTAAGATCTTCCCTACCCATTAATGGATGTGTCCATTAAGGGAAGCCAGATTAGGGAAGATTTATTTTGTAGGAAAGCCCACACTTTTCATTAATTTTCTAATGTGACACTGGTTCTCAATGATTGTGATGCCCTCTGACTCTGAAAAGTGTATATATACTCTGAGGTGAGATTTTATCTATTCATTAGAAGTGTTTGTTTGGTCAGAGGAGACTCTGAGCAGTGGCTAAGGAGTCCCTCTAGCTTTGAAAACTCAGATGTTAGTGCTTCTCTCTCTGTTAACTATGTATGTAAAGTAAGACAGCTGGATCTGTCTGTTGGTCTGTGATAATAATATTGTATGTCGTCAGACAGTTGGGAGCCCTGTCCATTGGTCTTTATTTCTCTGTATTTTCTCTGAAGTTTAGGGTGCTGATATTTCCTCTGAACCAAGTGAATGATACATGTGTTTGAATAAAATAGATTGTTGACTCTTCAAAAATTACTTTCATTTTAGAAAATCAGATGTAAGAACCTGTACCACAGACCCTCCTGTGTATGTCAGGGTCCTTTTTGATACACTCAGAAACAGTGACACTGTTTGCCTCAGCTTCCTCATCTGCTAAAGAAGTTGGAGAATAAAATGGTGCACAACTAGTACTTTGCCAAAAAAACCTCAAAAGGCATTACAGAGAGTCAGACACAATTGAAATGACTCAGTAACATTGAATGATCATGTCAAAAATGGACATAACATATATATTCCTTACCTCATAGGATAATTGTGAAGATAAAATGAAATAATGTACATCAAAATTTTAAGGTGCTACACACATGATGTAAGCTATTATTATTAGTGAAGTTTCACTGGGAGGAAAAAGCAGAAACTTAGTTTCTCATCAGTTGATGACTCATACTATCCCTCCTTTGTGGCCCAACTTTCATCCAAGAATCATACATTTTTAAAGATGATAAAAATTGAATATGGAACATATTACACACTCCCGAAGGGTTGCATAATAATGATAATGCATGATGATGATAACATTTATATAGTGCTTTCAGGTTTGTAAAGTGCTTTACATGTTATCTCATTTCATCCCCACAACTCTGGTGAGATAGATACTATTATTCTAACAATTTGCAGATGAGGAAACTGAGTCTAAGAGAGGCTAAATGATTTGCCCCGAATCACACAGCTAGTAGTGTCTGAGGCTGGATTTGAACTCCTGACTCAAGTCTCCCACTGTGTCACGTAGACTCTAGGACTGCATAGTGAAACTGTTAGACTTGTTGTGCTGGTAAACGGACATCCCTTGCTGGCAATCTCTGCGTTATTCAATTTTTAGTGATTACTATTGGCATTAATGACCTTAAATGAAGCATCTGTTAGTGATGAAGAGTGTACAGCTTTAACCCTCTGGCTGCCATAGATGCTTTGCTTAAGATGGCACCCACAAGTGTCCCTTTCCATTGCCAACATGGAAAAGTGGCAGTTGTCCAAGTGTTAACAGAGGGGAATACATTCTCATCTGCCTTGGAAGAAAATATTGCTCTTCCTCTTAGGTTGCCTCAGCAATATTGGAAGAATGGGCTTGGAGTTGTTTACATAACTTTGCTCTGCTCGTGAGAAAGAGCAAGTTTTTTCATGCTGTCAGATCTGGCACTGCTTTGCTTTTATATAATTAGAAGGCTGATTTAAGTGCTGTGAAAGGCTTCCTTGGGACGCAGGGTGCTTAGGACCTGCTGGGGACAAAAAAGGACACTATCCTCTTCTACAGCCTGGAGACCATGAACTCTCTTTAAAAAAAGATTTTAATCACTAAATTTTAATATAATTGATTTCACTGGTAATTCTATGCCTTTTATTTTATGCATTTAAAAACATGGTTCAAAGAAAGGATCCACAGGCTTCACCAGACTGCCAAAGGGTCCCAGGATACAGAAAAGGTTAAGAACCCCTATTCTGCAATATGGGTTTATCACCTGTCTCACAGGAGATCAATAGTATGGTTCACCATCAATCTTCAGGAACTGTGGTTTTAATTCATTACCATCACCACCACCACTCCCTAAAAAAACATTCCTCTCCTAAATTTTTTTATTACCACTGAAAGCATCATCATCCTTCCAGTCTCCTTGGTTCACAGCCTTGGTGTCATTCTTTACTCATCAACCTCACTCATTTCATATCCAATCAGTTGCCAATTCTATCTTCACTCTTGTGTATGTCATTTATCCTGTATATCCAATCAACTGCCAAATATATCTCCATAATATCTCTTGCATAGGGTTCCATCTCTCTACACAAACAGGCCCTCATTACTTCTCTCCTAGACTATTATAACAGCCTTCTTTTTGATATCACTGCCTCAAACCTATTATCACTCCTTTCCATCTTCCACGACACCTAAAGCGATTTTCCCAAAGCTTTATCATGCCTTTCTCCCATTCACAACCTCCTCCCTAATTACCTTCCTAATTACCTCTAGGATCAAATATGTGACATTTCATCTTGCATCTATGTGTCCTTGCATCGACTGCTCCATATGTATGGAATGCTCTCCCTCCTTAACCTCCACCTTTCAGGATCCATTATTTCTTTCAAAATTCTACTTATTCTTCCAAATAAACTTTCTTTAATTTTTACCAGGAGGGTCATGCTTCTCTTGAAAAGAGAAACAGTTTCTAGAAATGATAATCGACAAGAATTTACTAAGTACTTGCTCTTTGTCGAGCACTGCACTAAACACTGGGATAAGCAGCTCTAGCCCTCAATGATCTTACATTCTACTAAAGGAATACAATAAAATCATTAATGAATAAATAAAGGATGTATACAGAATCAATATGCAGGGATGGCATATTGCATTTTGTGGTTTGGGACGTGGCATGGAGATCCCCACTGTGTTGGCTCTCTCACCTGTACAGGATGCCATTCAAGATATATTCTTTTCTAGAAAAGTAGGGGGATGGTAGTTGTGTCATTAATGACCTTATCTCAGGAAGATCACAGTTTTACGATCCATTATATTGATAGAAAGAGCAGTGAGTGATCCCTCGTTAAAATCTATGGCTTCTAATTCTTATTGTTATTATTTTTTTTAATATCTGTTGAGTTCTAGCCATTTGTTATGGCCCACATAATGTGGAGGGAAAATAGTCTTTCCTTTTAAGTTGTGGTCTTACAGATGGAAATTGGATTATTTTGAAATGTTGATTTAAATATAGTGCCTGGGTAAATTTCTATATTAAAATTTTCTATTTCAGTTTCATCGCTGACTTTTTCTTTGTACACATTACTTCCTGTATTGTTATTTCTAGAAAGAAGAGGAAAAAGAACCTGCTGAAAGGACTGAATGGAAACGTGACTTTTCCCCAATCATTGACAGAAAGAGCATTCTTTTGTCTCTCCTTACATCTGCTGTGTATTATGGAATTGACCTCTGACCATGGCAGTTGGTTCAAAAGTAAGAAGAATTTAATCCTTTCAGTCTTGGCACTTTAACTCCAGGTGATCAGGGGCTGATTAATGTATGTCAGAAATAGAAAGAGATGGAGGGAATCATCTATTCAAACCAAAATGGTTGCTTTGCATGACTGGTATTGAGACAAAAAGAAAAAAAAAGCTTGCATTATAATGGGTGAAGATAATACATAAAGGGAAGCTAGGAGGTCGAGGAGGCACATAGTAACACAGTTTGGACATTACTGGGAAGTAATTTGTTGGCCTGGTTCTGGGCTCAGTAAGTCATAGCTCATCTACCTATTAGAACTCAGAGTCCCAGGGAAAGAATCTGCATTTCAAGGGAAAGAGGATGAGGAAGAAGGCCTCACTGTGTCAGTATTGAAATCAACTCAGTTCAAATAGCTCAGTGTGGATTTTTTTCCCAAACTGAAGAAGCCTTATGAAATAGATCACTGAAGATATTTGAGAGTAAAATTATCTTTAGAAACTCTTTGCTGCTGAGAAAATCATCACCTACCTAAATGGTATAAGGAGTTCCTTTACTCCTATGGACATACAGAAGAAATATGGCATCTCACAATTCTTATCCAAGGATCATGAGGGAGGGAAGGAGGGAAAGGGAACAGGCATCTATTAAACACCCACTATGTGCCAGATACAATGCTAAATACTTACAAGTATTCCTCACAAAATCTTGGAAGTAGGTGCTTTATTATCCTCATTTTACAGTTGAGGAAACTGAGACAGAGGTTAAATGACTGGCCTAGAGTCACTCAGCTATTAAGTGTCTGAGGCTGGATTTGAATTCAGCTTTTCCTGACTCCAGACCCAGCGCTACATCTATCCACCAAAGGATATAACAACTGAGTGTGAACATTGAATATGTAACAGTCTGAAAAGCATATTACTGGGTCAAAACAGAGCAAGTAGAAAAAATAGGGAAGTGGTAGGGTCAGATGATGCCTGCCCTTAGATAGATGCTGACCATAGAGAGCACTGCCATGCTCTTCAAAGAGATCCAGAGTTTGACCTTGACACTTGGATTTGAATTAGGGCAGATTATAGAATTATTGGCTTTCAGAGTTGGAAGGGTCTTCTAAAGTTGTTTAGTCAAATTTATACCTGATCCCCATCCCCTTTTTAGAATGTCCTAAAACCACCCATGGGGAAAAAATAAGCATTCCCTGTCAGAAGGAGCTCATTTCCCTTTGGAACAACTATAACTGTTAAGCTATCTTTCCTTATATTGAGGTGAAATTTTCTTTTTTTGCAATTTTTATGTTTTTCTTCTGCCCTCTGTGATCATACACAAAAAAGCCTCTATCCTAAAAAAAAATGTTTGTGATCAACTTACAAGTCCCTTCCTGGTTGTTCCCCCAAATCCAAAAGGCAAATTAAGCTCTTTTCAGAAGCATCTATGTGGCTCAGTGGTTAGAGCACTGGATCTGGAGTCAGAAGACATGAGTTTAAATCTGACCCCAGGAGTTTACCAGCTATGTATCCTAAACAAATTATTTAACCTCTATCTGCCTCAGTTTCCTGACCTTTAATGGGGACGATAATAGCACCTACCTCCCAGCGTTGCAATGAGATTAAAATGAGGTAATATTTGTAAATTGCTTGTTGTGCAATAGATATTTAATAAATGCTTACTCCTTCACCCTCTTCTTCCTTTGTCTGATTTATCCTTGTTTCTGACTTCATTTGGATGCTACTCAGTGAAGATCACAGGAATAAAACGTCTGGGGGATGTTTAGGCAAAGTTCCTGAAATGAATTTTAGGGATACAAGTATGCAATTAGAGTTTTTTTTTAAAAAAGAAGTTTTTTTAAAAAAATCCTAAAGTGTAATATAAATATTATTATGACTTATTATTTCTATTATTAAAGCTAATTCTTTTTGTACTCATTATGTATTTTGAGTGGATGATTAAAAAATACACCAACATACACTGGCGGGAGCTTATGAGTTATTTGTGGATGGGCTTCACACCTGAATAGATTGTCTGGGAGCCCACACAAGGTAGGGAGAGAAAGGTTCTAAATATCTAAATTCCTTCTCTATCTTATGCCTCATAGCATCTCTAATGTCTTAAAATGTAGGTTATTGAGTATGTAGCCACGTTGCTATTACTTCACAGGTCTTTCAAACTGGTCCTTCAATTTCATGGAATTTCTGATTCTTAACCAAGGGATGATTCAGTCTCAGGGACTCGTTACTAAATCTGTAGTGATGATAAAAATTAAAGATGTTGCTAACAGTAGTCAGAGAATTTTATTCTTTTTTTCTTTTTCTTGGACATTTTTCTTGTTGTGTTTTTTCCCCATTTTATACACACACACATACATATATATAATTATTCCCCATATATTTAGCAGCACAACTAAAAAGTGAAAAAATAGATGTCTAGTTATATATTCATGAAAACAAGAAGCAGACCCTTCAGGGGTGGCAAAAAAGGCTCCCCTATTCAGATTAGGGAATGAAAGTCCCAGCATCCTGCCTCAGCCATCCCTCCACTCCTCGCTTAGCATAGCTTGTCTATGAATCACAGGTATGCCCATCGGACTTGGGAAAGGTCATTCAGTTCCCTTAGAGCTTGAGGTTAATGTTAGCATGGGTGGAGAAGGCATAAAGACAAGAATAATGACCAACCCACACGTACGCTGGTCATGATAGAAATGTTTAAGCTTTAAAAATTCAAGGCATTCAAAGAAATCAGCAGTTTTATAGAGGGAACAGAGAAGGAAATCTTTCCAGCTTCTCTGCATCACTGATGTTTCTTTTTCTACTCGTACCCTTTTCCTCACCTTTATTTCTTACCCATATCTCCTATGTATGTCTTTCTCTGTGTTTATAAATATAATATTACTATAACATATTGTTTTGTTTTAGTTATTTTCAGTTGTAACTGATTTTTCATGACCCCTTTTGGGGTTTTCTTGGCAGAGATCCTAGAGTGGTTTGCTGTTTCCTTCTCCAGTTCATTTTATAGGTAAGGAAACTGAGGCAAACAGGGTTAAGTAACTTGCCCAGAGTCATATAACTAGTAGTATCTGAGGCCAGATTTGATCTCGGGTCTTCCTGACTCCAGGCAAGGCACTCTATCCACTGTGCTCTAGCTGTTCCCCAATATAATATATGGAAATTACATAATATAAAACATAAATATATTTGCATAAATAAATATAATATATAATATACATTATATGATATTTTATGATATGACAGTACGGAGGAGTCATACTATTCAATATACATTATTTATTTTATACATCATGCAGAGAAAAGTACATACATAGAAGGGATGGAAAATATGTGGGGACATATATGAATATACACACATATATACATATGAATGTGTGTAATGTGTGTGCAAGCATATCCAGGCCCCTATTATGTCCTGCCTGGACTATTTTAATAGACTGTTGGTTGGTCTCCCTACCTGCACATATATGTGAGCACATGCACACACACACACACACACACATCTCTTTTGCACAGTCTTTTTTTTAACCTTTTTTTACACTCTTTTCCTGATAGGCAAAAGTTATATGAGTAGCAATATATGTTTAGTAAAGAAGATAGAGAAATGCATGAATAAGAAACTGAGCCATGGAGGTTTAAACATAAGTATTTAGTACTAGAGATTAAGGGAGTAACTTAGCTGATAATTAAATCCAGGGAGTAAGCTATTGACATAGATTTTTTAGTGTTTTACTGAGCAATACATACATATGTGCATGTGTGTGTGTGTGTGTATGTGTAAAACCAAACGTGGTTCTTATCCTCAAAGGGTTTACATTTTAATGGGAGAAACAGTATGTAAATGACCGACCACCTAGTCTCCCCATCTCCCTTTCCCACTTCCCTTTCCCTCATCCAAAAATAAGGAGGATGCTCATGTCAGGGTCACTAAGGATCAGTAGGGTAAGGAGGCCAGGATACAGAGCTCACTAAAAACTTTTTTTTAATGGTTTCCCTAAATAAAACATATGGAACTGATGAAGAAATGATGATGTAAAGATAAGAGTCCCCTTCCCTTCCAATGGGAGAGATAGAAAAAAAAAACAAGAAATCATGCAGTCATAGTCATTACAAATGCTAACATAATGAAAGTAAAGAATAGTCTACTGGTGACAGCAAAACAATAATGGAATTGGAGAATATCTAAAAATAGATAGCAAAGCTTATGTAGCAGATAAGGGCAGGGTAGCCTGCCCCATGTTACTCACCCATCACAGGTAGGTGTTTGGGTTAAATAAGAGAATAAGCAAGTGCTAAATATGGGTAGGGCCAAGTTCAAGTTGGGTAAGGGCCCCCCCGGCTATGATGGTTCTAAAAGGAGACATCATAGTTGGGGAACACAGTCCATGGGGACCCATATGAGAGAAACAAAGCTCCTGGTGGACTAACAATGATTTGAACCTATCAAGTTGGATGTCTATATCTCCTACATTTATCTTAAATTCAGCAAATCCAAAACTGAACTCATCATCTTTCTTCTTAAAACTCTTCCCTCTTCCTAACTTCCTTATGACTGTCAAGGATACCACCATCTTCCCATACCCAACCTCATAACCCACCATCCTCAACATCTTATGCTTTCAGCTCCGATATCTAACCTGTTGCCAATTTCTGTCGATTCTGCCTTGTAATATCTCCCAGAAGATCAAGGCTGAGAAGAGACTGAGTTGTAAAGAAAGTGTAGAAGATGGATTCATTGATCAGATTCCAAAATTACTGACCTAAGAATCAACCCTGGAAAAAAGGTTATGCTTGAGACCACCAAAAGTAAAAACAATAATGATAACTTCAGTTAATGTTTCTGTTATGTTTATGTAACCTTGTGGCTATAAAGAACCTACATCCACAACAGGTATAGGCAGGGAGAATGAACATTGTGTCTATTTTCCCAGGTGGCATTGGAAGTACTGCACCAGGCTCACCTACATACAGTAAGCCAACTACCACTTTTACCAAAGTCAGCCACACTACAACCATCAAACACACCAACCTTCAAATTTCAAAGATCCTTAAGGAAGCCTTTGCTGGTTTGTCTTCTGAACTATAGGGTAAGATATCCCTCCCTCCTTACCCCGCTTCATCCAGACCACTGATTTGATCAATGTATGAAGCTAGCAGCTGGGAAAATTTTTACCAGTGCAGATTGACAAGTATTCCATAACTTTTAGATCTAAACAAGATTTGAGATCTTAAGAGAATAAATGATTTGCCCAGGGTCACACATGTAATGTATGTCAGATAAGGGACTTGAACCCAGGCTATTCTGATTCAGGGACTGTCTCTCTCTCTCTCTCTCTCTCTCTCTCTCTCTCTCTCTCTCTCTCTCTCTCTCTCTCTCTCCATGTCTCTGTACCTCTCTCTGTGTCTCTGTCTCTGTCTGTCTCTGTCTCTCTCTCTCCCCCTCAGAAAGAGAATATGTGCTTTCAAAAATTACAAAAGTAGAAATGGCTCTCGTCTCTGCTCTTGATGCCCCATCAATGCTTTGGGGGTCTTCTCATATTATTCACAACCTCACATATTCATTTTTAGGGTTAAAGTTAGGGTTATTCTAATCGATTCTAAATGCCGATTCTATTACGTACACAATCCATCCCATGGCTTGTATACATTTTATTATATTGATCAAAAAGGACCAGAAAAAAATGTCTTCTACTATTTCCCCAAACAGAAATTTCCTCCTGATACCCTTCCCACTTTTCTCAGGTGGAAAAAAGATTAAGGAAAGCATTTAATGCCTGAGACTTCTTTCAGGATTATGTTACTGAAGAACAAGGAAGCTTGATGGGAGAGGTATGTGTCTTTCCTCCATTTCACAAATTAATAGAGATTTCAAAAGATGCTTATTCAAATCTAGATCTGCTCCAGTCCTAACTTTAGTGCTGTCCTGAAGCATTAACTCTCCATGATACCCTTGAACAGCTTGGATCTCTACTCTAGGATTTCATGTGCTGCTGCCCTTTCTTCATTCTGCCGGCAGACGCTTGAGCAATTACGACCTCCCTCACTTCCCACTCCCACACAGGACACAGTGAAAATGTTAGTCTGAACATGGCGACAGCGGGCACTTCTCCCTCTTGTCTCTTGTCTATCTGTCTCTTCTTTGCTTTTCTATAGCACGGCAAAAAATCTATTAAGGGCAAACTAAGAAAACACCTAAGAAATTGGGGGAAATATATACCCACATACTTTTTCTTAACATCCCCATTGTTTCACTGATCATATTTCTATCAAAACTTCTTTAAAATGCAGAACTATTCAAAAAAATACTTACTATAGGTATATTATTATCTCAATCAGTATAACAACATTGCAGAACTGACACCCATTTTATAGTTGGAAAAATTAAGTATTAAGGAGGTTAAATTATTATAACTGGCTTTGGAACCACATTAGCACAGATTTATATCTGGAAGAAATTTAAATAATCATGTAATCTAGACCCCTCATTTTACAGATGAGAAAACTGAGACCCAGACCAATGTCACACAGGTAACAAAGGGCATGACCAGGAATAGAACTCAACCCCACTGACTTCTAATCTGGTTCTTTTCCTAATCCACTGGTCTATCTCATCTCATGCAGGTTTAATAATATTTGTTTAAAAAAATGAGGCTCACTTACGATGTCCTCCACAAAAGTGAAATATAAGCTCTATGAAGAAACTCCTTGGATACTGCTTCTTTTCAATTCTGAGAATGTTTTTTGGCTAAGTCCTTTCAAATGCCAAGGAGAATGGGAATAGGAAAACAGGTAAGTTTGGTGATCAATACCCACAGATACCTTGATGGCATCAGCTATTTTGGGCAGAAATTGTTATCTTCCAGTCATATCCAAGTCTTCATGACCCCATTTTGAGTTTTCTTTGTGGAGATGCTGGAGTGATTTGCTGTTTCCTTCTTCAGCTCATTTTATACATGAAGAACTGAGGCAAACAAGGTTAAGTGACTTGCCCAAGGTCACAGCTAGTAAGTACCTGAGGCCAAATTAGAATCAGGTCTTCCTGACTCCAGACCCAACACTCTACCCACTGTTTCATCTAGCTGATCATTATATGGCTCTGAAAGGGAATGGAAAAACAGATAAGTTTGGAGATCAACAACCCCAGATAGTTTTCTTTGATGGTGTCAGACATCTTGGACAACTGGTCAGTCTTGGGATGTGAGAACTGGTCATTAGTCACATTTTATGAAGCCAGAGCTGGGAGCCAATAGAAATTTTCCTACTAAGTGCATCTCCCTCGCCACCAGGAACAATCACCTTTCTGTACTGCACTTAAAGGGAATTTAAATGAAGAAGACATAAATTTTACATTCTTATCTACCACTTTCAAGAATGTGTGAAGAAAATAATATTTTAAAACTATTGAATTTAGACTCCATTGAGACATCAACACAATTGCCAAGAGGGCACTTTTAATTTTTTAATGTATTTATTTATTAATAGGGAAACACACTGTCTCTACAAACCCAAAGACTGTTCCAGTGGCACAGAACAATAATGCAGAGAATCCTCCAGTTCATTAAATGGGAATGCAGGGATAGAATTACTAATTTATGTGGTTTTTAATTTCAGGTTATAAATTATACTATTCTAAAATGTGGGAGAAAAATGTGCACTCAGAGTCTGGCCACCTCCACATCTGACTGGTAAGACTCGAGCTATATGTCTTCAGGGAGTTGAGAAGTAGGGGGAGGCACCCGAATTACTGCAGATCCCCAGGAAAACACCATGAAAAAATATCATCCAAATAATACCTGGTCGCCAGGACTCTTGTCTAGAAAAGAAATCAGGGTCCTGAAAACCTAATTATTCTAAGGGCATTTTCACAAATAGTGGGTAGATTGTGGAAATGTAGCTTTGCAGGGAGCTGAAAAAAGTCCATAATGAGCTGAAGGATGTGAGTTCAGATCCCTCCTCTAGGGAACTCACTTAACTTGTATGGGCTTCAGTTTCTTCTTGAATAAAATGAGGGAGGGGACTGAGGTCATTTCGAATTCTGGATCTTTAAAATTAGAATTCTGACCATCATGAAGGGGACTAAAAGACCCTGTTGTAAATGGACTCCTCTAGCTTTGACATTCATGATCATAATTACTGGAGGTGGTTAGGTAGTTCAGTGGATAGAGTACTCGTTCTGCAGTCAGGAAGATCTGAGTTCAAATCCAGCCTCACTCATGCACTAGCTGTGTGACCTTGGGTAAGTCACTTAATTTCTGTTTGCTTAATCTATTGGGGAAGGAAATGACTATTGGGGAAGGAAATGACTAACCACTCCAGCATCTTCCCAAGAAAATCCCAAATGGGGTCAGATATGACTGAACAACAAAATCTATAATTATTGTTCATTTTTCAGGTATTTCAGAGTTGAATGCATGTCCTTGTCATTGCCAAATCACCCATTTGGGGTGATTTCCTAACCTTTAAAAAGCAGAAGGCTTTTGTTTATTTTTACTTCTTTCATGATTCAGATATTAGCTGGTCTAGATTGGTCAATATTAAGCAACACTGGGAAGTGGGTTCATTCCTGAAAGCCACATAGTTCCAGATGATGGACCAGAACATGGTGGAGACATACTGACCAATAAGCAAGGGGTGTTCTTACCAAACTCCTTTTCCTTGCAAAATTAAGTAAACCCATAACCTACCCTATGCAAGGTCTCCAAAATAGCAAACCTGATCAGAGTAAACTCACCTTCTAAATGGTAAGCTCTTAGGTTGCTCTCTAATACTCCATGTTACCCCACTGATTAACAATAGGCACATCTACCCAGAGAACCTTAGAGTTAAGATAGGCATAACCCATATCCTTGTACAAACCATATCTATGTATGAGCCCTTTCTTCAATATCCTCCACTGATTATCATCTATCTTCTCCTGAAAGACTCCCAGGAGTAGGGAACACCCTGTTGTCTGGAAAAGTCTATTCACCTCTAAATGGGAAGAAACTTTTCCTCATATGCAGCTGAAATCTGTTTTATTGCAACTTGTCCCTGGCTTCTAGCTCAGCCCTTTCAGACCAAGTCAAACAAATGTATCACTCGTCTATGTGGCAGCCATTTCAACACTTAGAGCCAATGACCAATGTCAACCCATGCCCGTGATTTTTTTGTTCTCTCTACCTATTTCTTCCAAAGACCCTATTCCTTCAACTGGCCCTCAGATGGCATCATTTCAAGGACCTTCACCATGTTGAACATCCTCCTCCCACATATGTCCTTCTCAGGGCTAGAGCTGAATACAGTCCTCCACCTGTGGTGTGACCAGGGAGGAGGATATTGGCACAGTGGCTTCTCTCAACTGGGGTACAATTCTATGAATAAATTAGGAGAGAGGAATTTGTTCACTTTTTATTTTGCTTCATTTTGTTTTTCACTAAAATTCCTAGGGCTTTTTCACAAGAACTGCCATTGAGCTATGTCTCCTCTATACTATACTTGTACAGAGGATTTTCTTAAACCCAAGTTTTCGTGATATTACATTTATCCCTGGGGTATTTCATCTTACTAAATCCAACCTATCATTATAGGCTGCCCATCTGTCTGGATCCAAACTCTGCCATACAATCAGTGAACTATCCCTCTCAGTTTTATGTTATCTGTGAAATTAATAATTATGTTTTATGGCATCTATTCTCTTGTCCAACCCACAGATAATTAAGTCAAACACAAGAGGGCTAAGACAGATCCTGGGAATATTCTACTAGAGATTTCTCTCCATGATGACATTCATGAATGAACGAAAAAACACTGAATAAGTACTTACCGTGTGCCAAACAAATAGGGAAGCAAGAGAGCCTCAGTTTTAAGAAGCTCACATTCTAATAAGGAGAGATGACATATAGGCTTTTGTCTGCCTGCGGGTTGAATGGAACGTCCCAGTGGTTCTAAGAGTGCAGTGCAAAGTGGATGGTAATGCATCTTCTTTAGTCTTTGACAATCATTGATAAAACTATATTCATTGAATCATTTGATAGTACCAGGAATTTTTTCATGAGCACTTTCTTTTCTGTGTTTTCAGTAGCCATGACTGTTGAGGAGGGGAGATTTTTTGTATTTGTAGAGATTGTGCTCAGATTTTCCTCTCCACAAGTTTGGCCACCCTAGACAATGACTCTTGAGTCTGGGCAAGATGTAGGATTGGTGATCTGGGGAGGATGGGACCTGCTGTTGTTCCCAGAGGTCTTGGGCTCACTTGTATTTCAGTGGCAGTTGGTCAATGATTAATATTATTGTCAGTGGAACGGCAGGACTCCTTTCCTACAAGAATTGCTCCATTATGTATTGACTGTGGGATGGAGGTCTGGGCTGGAATCTGACCAGTATTTGGACTCTTGAGCTCAAGCTAGAGACAGGTCTCCACTGCAGTCTGAGAGGAAAGCAATATTTAAGTTGGTGGCAAAAGTTTGATCAACCTGGTATGTTCTGCCTTTTGTGTCTCCCTCAGGAAATGTTGCTGCTTCAGCTGGGTTAATTTGTCTGGCCCACTGATCCCAATTGGTAAGCAATTAGTTCCTAATGACAGGTTGAGTTATTCAAACAGTTTTGACCATGCACATTTTGTGGTGTTGGTCCTTCATTCTCGAAGAGGACCATGACATCAGGGAAACGATGACATGACTTTCAGTTGACTTTGATTTGAGTGAAGGAGAGCTATGCAAGGTCACCAGCCTCACTTTTTCGTCCAGAGCCATTTTGGTCTAGTGATCAGATATTTATCAGGATGACTTGATATGGAACATGCTTATTTATGCTTTCACCAGCCAACGTATCTTGACCAAATGAGATTAATATACAAATGTCAGATAGCATCACCACCACCACTATTACCATCATCATCATCATCATCCATAGTATATTCATTTTTTGAGAACCAATATGGTGTAATAGAATGCTAACCTAAGAATCAGGAAAATTTAGACTTGAGCACTATCTCTGACCCTAAATGTGTGACCATGGGCCAGTCATAACTTGCCTGAGCTTCTGCTTTCTCATCTGTAAAATGAGAGATAAAAATGAGACTGAACCTCGCTCACAGGGTCATTGTGAAGTTCAAATGACATATTGGATGGAAGGTGTTTTCCAAACCTCAAAGTACTGCATAGATGTCTACTTTTATTATTAAATGCTTTACTGAAATCCTTGTATACTGTGGCTAAAGAATCCCCCTCATTTTTCTGATTAACATCATAATCCAAAAGAGAAAATGAAGTTAATTTGGAAAGATATGTTCTTTTCTTTTTCTTTTTTTTCATTTTCCATTTTGAACTCAACCTGAATCAAATAAAATGAGCATTTATTTCCAAACACAGAAAAGGATAGAAAAAGGACAGAAAAAGAGGATTACATGTGAAGTTATGAATCTGCATCATAGATAGCTTACTTTCCTTTTTAATTATATTGTGCATTAAACATGTTATTTTTTAAGTCATCTTGCTTACCTGTGTTTCCTACTGATCTTTTGTCTGTTCTTTTCTATACACTTTAAAAATGCACCAATGGCCCTTTTTTCTTCCTTTTTTTTTTCTTCATTTAAAAAAATTGGTAACCCCATCTCTTGAAGAGCTAAGTGGCACATCTTCCTGAGTTCAAATCTGGCTGCAGACATTTACTAGCTTTGTGACCCAGGGCAAGTCACTTAATCCTATTTGCCTCATATTCCTCATGCGTAAAATGAGCTCAAGAAGGAAATGGCGAACTACTCCAGTATCTTTGCCAAGCAAACCCCAATGAGGTTACAAAGAATCAGACACAATTGAAAACAACTGAAAGAAACCACAATAAAACCCCACCACTCACCACACTCCCTTCTTCAACTGAAATGGAAAGAAATAAAAATAAAGCCTTTATAATGAGATATAAATAGTAAAATAAAAACAAATCTTCACCCTACGTCAAAAATGTGTTGTTCATGTTCACCTCCCTATCAGGAGCTGAGTAGCATTTTAATAGTGATTACTTATTGCATTGATCAGAGTTCTTACATGAGTGGTATCGAACTCAAATAGAAATCAGAAACACCTAACCCTACACAACTATGGGTGCATGTTGACTTAGAAAACCATATATTAACATTATCTGTGTTTTGTTACATTTTTATTTTTTTTTGTTAAATATTTCTGAATTACACAGTCATCTGGTTTAAGTCACATTGAGAACGTTATGGACATCATGTGGCCTGTGGGCCACATTTGCGACATTTCTGTCCTCTACCTTTCAAAGATGTTTTTCCTTACAATGTTATTATATAAATTACTCTCTAGGTTTTGCCCATTTCACTCTGAATCATCTCATAAAGGTCTTTCCAGTTTTGTTTGAAACTATTCTTTCCATCACTTTTTACAACATAGTAATATTCCATTATATCATAAACTATAATGTATTCAAGCATTCCCCTAAGTGATCAGGTTGACTTTGCAATTATTGGCCACTACAAAAGAGCTACTAGATCCATTTCTCATTTCTTTGATCTCTTTGAGATATAGTAAGATTTTTTTATGACCCCATATTGGTTTATAGTGATTGCTAGTTCCGTTTCTAAATGTTCACATAGCATTCCTTGACTAATTCACTCAAGAATGTTTTTTTCCTCTTCTCTGAAAATTAAAGTCAAGCAAACTGAAGAATCCATCTTCCCTTCTTTAAATAAAATGTCATGTTTATCTCTGATACTTCTGGATTTCACTTAATTCCCTAATGTGGTTCCGCAAAGACATTCTAACATTGTTGTTTTGTTATTTTTAAAAACAATGAATCCAATTTATTTGATGACTTGAATTTCTTAAAGATAGCTAGTTTTCATAGACTTAGAGCTAGAAGTTTCCTTAATGATTATCCAAACCAGTCTTCTCATTTGAAAGTGGGAGAAGTATGATCTTGGAAGATTGTTTCCCAGGGTCATAAAATGTTGCAGAGTCAAGACCGTAGACCACAGTTCCAAAGTCATTTGCTTATCCCAGTACCCCACTTACCATGTCTTTATTTCCTTTTAATTATTTTATTCCATGATTCCTTGTATGAAGAATATTCTCCTTGGTAGAGAAAACAGAGGCAAAATAGGATTTGAATATCACTACTATTTCTTCATTTTCTTCTATCAATGTCATGATCTTCCTGAATGTCCTCAAGTCTAGAAAACACATCAGATTGTGCCTGTCTCTTTCTTATGTATTACAGCATTTAAAATGTTTGGCTTATTCATCCCAAAGTACCTGTCATTTCTGTTTTGCCAACCAAATCCTTTCTATTGATCAGAAACACATCCAGGGTAGCAGGCAGTAGTTTCCCTCATTACTTCCATTGAATTTTAAAGAATGAAATTGTCAGTTGTAATAACACAGTTCCTTGAACGTAGTAGACAATAAATGTTGAATCATAAAGGCAAATTTTTTTTTATTTTTATTTTTTTTGAGAGAAACTACCAAGCATCAAAGTATTTGAATTCCTCTTTCCCACACCCCCCTCCCACCTTGTAAATTCCCCCCCAATATCATCATATCTTACTTCCATCCTAGCTCTTTAATAAGACAGCCAAGTTTGTCATTCATTTACTCCCTCTGACTGAGAGGTCTTTAGTAAATTCTTAGCACTATAATGGTTAGATTTCTCCATCCATTTCCATCCATTGATCTTTACTCAAATGCTCTCTGGCATGGTTACCTCCCTCTGGGTCATATATTTACACACAGTAATATATCCTCTGGTTTTTCTGCACTGCTCTACTGCCCCTTTTATCTAATCTGTTGCTTTTAAATAATGCATCCCCTCCCATTGCTATGTTGTAATCATGAGTCAAATCACACTGTGTCTCAGTGATAACACCTAAGAGTTCAAATTTGCTTCCTTTTGTTGAACTCTCTCATTCATTCTTCTTCTTACCCACACTAAGTCACAGGTCTTTCCATACCACTCCTTTGTTCAATAAGTTTGAGTGATTCCCTGTGAGAGACCGCTGTTGCCTCTCAGATTAAAAAAAATAATAATAACTCTGTCTGGTATTTGAAGTCCTTCATAAACTAACTCCAAGTTATCTTTCCAGCCTTATTACATATCGCTTTCTTCACACTCTCTGATTCAAATAAATTGGCCTATATATTCTTCCTCACATGCACTATTATTTTTTTCCTTTCCTACTCTTTTTTTCCACAGGCTGCCTCAACCCTGAAATTCACTCTCTCCTCACCTCAAACTCTTAGAATCCCTAATGTCTTTCAAAGATCAGTTCAAGGACCCCTCCTCCATGTTCCTCTTCACCTCCCCACATAAACACAACTGCTTTGCATTTAATTTACATGTATGTTTGCATCTATTCTATTTATTTATTTATAATAAATAATATAATTTATAATAAATAACATAATAAATTATATAAATAAATATTTATTATTTATTACATTAGAATGTAATCCCCTTGAGGGCAGGATTTTTTTTTCATTCTTATATTTGCATGCCTAGAGCTCAGTGCAGTGACTGGCACATAAAAGTCACTTAATGTTTGTTGGCTGCTTGATACTTTGTATTCGCACAAAGACATCTGAAGCCATATAGCCTGTGATATGTTCTCTTCTTAGATACTGTCTTAATCCTTCCATTGATTAGTGTTCTTCTAGTATCATAAGTTCCCGATTTTCTCTGTGGCATCTAATATTGTAAATGGATATGGGCAATTTTCTCTTTTCTCCTTGACTTCCAGCAAAAAATTGAAGGAATCTCCCTGGATTTAGAATTAACTTAAACTTTATCTCTGCTGCTTACTCGGTGAATATCTTTTACCTACTCACATCTTCTCTCTGGTCCTCAGTTTATCCATTTGTCAAATAAGAGAGTTGAGATCTGATGTCTCAGATCTTTTCCAGTTTGAAATCTATGTTCTTATGACTTTGACCTTTCCTAATCAGATTCACAAGCCCTATTTTAATTATAGGTTCAGTTGTATATGTTACTTTTATAAATTTCACTTTCTGCATGTATAACATGTGGTAGAGATGCATAATTTTGAGGGAATCTATTGAAATAAAAGATTCGTGATTGTGATAAACTTGGACTGATTCCCACTCGTCTGGTGCTTCAAGTTCAGAAATGAAATAGACACAGATCACTAAAGAGTTAATAAGTTGAAGTTCACTTAGCAAGAGCATAGAAAGGATACTCAACCAGGATATGCCATTTATCTTGGGCAAGCCACCCTTCCTCCTTCTCCATACACAAATCTAGGAAACAAGGCAAGATGTGATTGCTCATGGAACACCCACCAAGTCTGGGGGCTACCACTTCACATGATCATGCCTTGGTCCTCTGAGCCAATCAAAGCTTTAGAACAGTTTTAATACCATTTTAAGAAAACAAGCCTAAGCTGTATGGGATGAGTTCTTATGAAAAGTTAGTCAAATTTACACAGCAGAGGATTCTGGTAGATGATATTGTTCCTAATACGGAGCCTATTCATAAAATGCTCTGAAGAAATACATTTTCTTTGAAGAAGACAATTACAAATTATCCCTCTTATCATCTTGTACAATCAGGGAGGCAGTTATTGGTTTGGTTTGGTTGCTATCCTTCATTCTTTAAGAGGACCAAAATGATATCACCTGTTAGAATTAAGTTACAATGGCTGATCAGACCAATAGAGGCTCAGAATGCTCTACCACAGGTTGAGCACAGATAGTCCATATGAACATTTGGAGCAGACTCTATATTTGCACATCTCTCATTTCTTTTGAGCAACTTCAATTCTGCTTTGCTTGTAACACATTTTGAAAGTTCACAACCAGGAACTCACCCATTCATTTATTCATTCATTTGCACATATAAGAGTGGGGATCAATGGAGGTAATCAATCAATCATCCAATCACCCAAACCCCACTTTATACTTCAAATGTTATACACTGACTACGTTGACTACCTCTGTTGAATCAATGAAAGACTTTAAGCTAATTATGAAAAATCCTTGATCAGTTTAGAAGTCCTTGAAAGCCATTGGATGAAAAGGAGTGACATTGCACAGAAAGTATATTTCAGTTTTCCCTGTGGCACTTGTAAAGAATCAGAGAGTTAGTTTGGAATAAAGCATTAATGCTTCTGACAGCTTTAGTGATGAAAGCCACTGTAGCCAAGCTTCTGAGAAGGAATCAGGGAACCAGGAGAAAATCTTCCACCTCAGATACATCTTCAGTGTTGGTCTCTGCTCCCAACCTCCCCATATCTTGACTAGAGGAGGACTTTGTGAACATCACAGAGTTGAAGAATTTTAATCACTGTCCTAGGAAGAACAGTTAATTGTGGCAGGGTCTTCATCAGGAGCCAAGGACAAATTAGCACAGTGAAAAAAGTTTAATAACTCTACAAGTAGCCCAGAAAATAAAAATAAATAAATAAATCTAGAGTGCCTAAGGGAAATTTCACAAGTTTGCTACCTAGGAGGAAAAGCAAATTCTGGCAATCTGGAGCTGTTACCCCTCCACCACACAAGCTCTGTAAGCCTGAACCCACTTTTCCCTGGATTCTACATGTACTAACAGAAGAGTGTGTCATAGACATTTAAGGGAATGACTGTACCAACTTTTCCTATTATATATGACTTTTAGTAAGTATCCTTTTCTAAAAATCAATTACACCCAGTTGATTAATTGATATCAATGAATACTGAATGGAGGCTGCATACCAGCAGGGGCTCATGGGCTATAGTATTAGAAATTTCTCAGAAATGCTTCCAGGCTATCCCTAGATGTTCAAAGAACACAAGTAGTAGTCATTCTCTGGGGAATGAGCCTGTAAAGGTTGAGATAGGTGCTCCAGAGCTTGTGTAACACGTGTATTTAGTGAGGGTTTATTGTGAATAGGGCACAAGGCTAAAGAAATATAAAGAAGCAGAGACATGATTCCTCGATGTCAAGAGGCTATCATCTGTTTGGGTAACCATAGTCTGTGTACAAGCAGCTACAAGGCAAAGATATACAGTCAATGGCTTGATAAATCTATTATATAAATGATGGAGAGATCACTTCAAGTGAGAGGGGATCAAGGAAGAACATGACGCAATTATCCCTTGATTTATCATTATCATGATTATTATTAAGAAGATTATGTAATGTTTTCAATTGTCAGTTGTGTTTCATCATAAGCAATAAACTACATTGGGTCATGCCAATTGATGATTTTTGTTAGTATGTATCAAAAATAAGAATATCCATATCTCCAATGATGTTCAGATAAAGTCTATTTAATCTTAAAAATTTACTAGATAAGTGAAAAGAGCCAAAATAGAATAAGAAAGGGAAAAAACAAAAATTGAATGAAGATTTTGAAGGTAGCACTGAATAATGGAAGGAGCATTGGATTTGGAATCAGAAGAATTTGATTCAAATTCCAGGCCAGTCATTGAGAGCTGTTTGATGCTGCATAGGTCATCAGGGTCATTGACTCTCTGGGTCCTCTTTTCTAAAATGAGAACGTTTTAGAATATTCCAAGATCCCTTCAAGCTCCGAATCTATGACCATATTATCTCAGATGGAGACTTAAAGGGGGGAAAAGAATTGCAAATGATAGTGTCTGCCATTCTCCCTTCTTTGAAGGGGAAGAGAAACCCTTTATATTCATATGTGTAATTTTTTTCATTATAATGTGGGAAGATCCAAACTTCCATCCAAGAACAATAGGGGTCTTTATTTATCTAATGAGAATTTGACTCTACAATGCTAGAATTCTCACTGTCATTATGTTTCTTGTTCTTCAATCAATTCTCCAATTGCAAAGAAATATGGGAGGTGGTAGGGAAGCAACCAGGCCCAATGACCTTTCTCCATTCTTGCATCTTTTAATTTGGTAGACTTTCTGGGAATTTATTTATATAGACTTTCTAATGGGTAGATGGGAAGATATTCCCACTTGCCACCATGACCTGGCTTCAACCTAATTTTCAAGGCTTCTCTCCTATTCACACATTTTTCAAACAAACTGGCTTACTTACCTACTTTCAAACATGAAATTCCATCTCTCATTGCTATGCCTTTGCACTTGTCATCCCCTATGCCTAATACACACTTCTCCTTAGATTCCCTAGCTCTTTCCAAAGCTCAACTCAACCAAACCAGAACATTGTACACATTAACAGTCACATTGTGTGATGAGTTATATTTAGCTCTTCTTAGCTATGCAAGAATTTAAGAAAACTTCAAAAGTCTCATGATGGAAAACATCATCTACATCCAGAGAAAGAACTTTGGCATCTGAGTGCAGATCAAAGCATACTATTTGCTCTCTTTTTTTTCTTTCTTGTGGTTGTTCCCATTGGTTCTAATTCTTCTTTACAACATGACTAATGTGAAAATGACTAATTTTCACATTAGTCATGTATATGTAGAGCATGTGTCATACATGTACATACGTGATTATATGTGCAGAGCCTGCATCAGATTGCATGCTATCTTGGGGAGCACGGGGATGGTGGTGCAGGGGGAAAAATTTAGAAATCAGAATTTTATGGGAATGAATGTTGAAGACTAGAAATTAAGTAATTGATTAATACAAAGATTCAACTCAATCACCTCTAAAAGGAGACCTTTTCTGATTTTCTCTCATACCCCAACTATTAGTATATCCCCACCCAAATGGCCTTGTGTTTTTAGTATACATATTTATCTTGTATAAATTTATTTGTTCACATTCATAGAATATAAGCTCCATGAGGGCAAAATCTGTTTCTTCTTCATGTTTGTATCTCCCATGCCTAACATAGTACTGCAACATAGAAGCTTTATCATACAACTAGGTCCCAATTAGTGAAAATAATGAATTCCATGAAGTGGTCATACTATTGAAATTTACTCTGTGTATTTCCATTGAGCTGCAACCAATTGCCCTATTTATATAGTTATAACTTCAAATAGTATGAATTCTAATACATAAGACTACTACATGAGATTCAAAACATAGCTATAAATGTGAGTTGATTAATTGATTGCCCTTCCAGAGTTATGACTTCTCCTCATAAATGTTGCTTGTGGGTTTTCTTTTATTGTTTTGTTTCTGCTATTTTATCTCACTATTACCAAGCAGTTTTTTTCTTTTGATTTTAGATTGGTCATGGAAACCTAGACCTTGAGTTTTCCTGAATTTGATTAGGAGTTTGATGTGTGTGTGGGGGGGTGGAGCCAAGATGGTGGAGTAGAAAGACTCAGGTATGCTAGCTCCGAACCCACAGCCCATATATTTCCTGCAAGAAGAACTCCCCACGAACTCTGGAGCACTGAAAGGAGTGCAGAAACACAGTGGAAGACATTTCCGTTCCAGAGAGCCCTGGAGAGCCGTCCCCAGGGTCCGTCGCACCCCAGAAAGTGGAGCCCACCTTTGTGATGCTCTGGCCGGGCAGCCCCAGAGGAGCAGATCTGAGCAGGCTTCAGGGACGGAACTTCCAGTGGCCGAGAAGGTCCCTCCACCCACAGACGCTCCAGGTTAGTGAGAGAGATGTCTGGGCTGGCCAAGAGGGGAGCGGGGTGTCTCCGTGACTCGGGCTCCCTCGGGAGGCAGCAACAGAGGGAGTGGCAGAGGCAGCGGTACAGGCAGCGTCGGCAGCCCCCGGGACTCCCCGAGCAGGCAGGCAGAAGTTCAGGGCCATTACCAAAGGTCTCTGCATAAACCACCTGAGGGAACTGAGCCTGAGAGACAGCCCTGCTCCCACCTGCTCCATTACTGAAGGTCTCTGCATAAAGCCCCTGAGGGAACTGAGCCTGGGAGGTGGCCATGCTCCCACCCAAGCACCAGAACTTAAACTCACATTGAATAGAAGCTGCACCTGCCATGGAAAGCCCATTTGAACATCAGACCCCCAAGCACTAGCTGGGCGGATCTAGGTGGGGGTAGACAGGAATCTCAGAAGTAAAGTAACTGGCTGGGAAAATGCCCAGAAAAAGGAAGCAAAATAAGACCATAGAGAGCTACTTTGATGGGGTGCAGATGTTCCCACCTTTCAATTCTGATGACGAGGAAATATTCTTGCCATCAGGGAAAGACGTGGAGGTGGGGCCTCTGTATACCGGACATCCAAGGTGGATGTCTGGTGGGCTCAGGCCATGGAAGAGCTCAAAAGGGATTTTGAAAAGCAAGTTAGACAGGTGGAGGAACAACTGGGAAGAGAAATGAGAGAGATGCAAGAAAAGCATGAAAAACGGGTCAATACCTTGCTAAAGGAGACCCAAAAAAATGCTGAAGAAAATAACACCTTGAAAAATAGGCTCACTCAATTGGCAAAAGAGGTTCAAAAAGCAAATGAGGAGAAGAATGCTTTCAAAAGCAGAATTAGCCAAATGGAAAAAGAGGTTCAAAAGCTCACTGAAGATAATAGTTCTCTCCAAATTAGAATGGAATGGATGGAGGCTAATGACTTTATGAGAAACCAAGAAATCACCAAACAAAACCAAAAGAATGAAAAAATGGAAGAGAATGAGAAATATCTCATGGGAAAAACAACTGACCTGGAAAATAGATCCAGGAGAGACAATTTAAAAATTATGGAACTACCTGAAAACTATGATCAAAAATAGAGCCTAGACATCATCTCTCATGAAATTATCAAGGAAAACTGCCCTGAGATTCTAGAACCAGAGGGCAAAATAAGTATTGAAGGAATCCATGGATCACTGCCTGAAAGAGATCCAAAAAGAGAAACTCCTAGGAACATTGTGGCCAAATTCCAGAATTCCCAGGTCAAGGAGAAAATATTGCAAGCAGCTAGAAAGGAACAATTCCAGTATTGTGGAAATACAATCAGGATAACTCAAGATCTAGCAGCTTCTACATTAAGGGATCAAAGGGCGTGGAATAGGATTTTCCAGAAGTCAAAGGAACTAGGACTCAAACCAAGAATCACCTACCCAACAAAACTGAGTATAATACTTCAGGGGAAAATATGGTCTTCAATGAAACAGAGGACTTTCAAGCATTCTTGATGAAAAGACCAGAGCTGAAAAGAAAATTTGACTTTCAAACACAAGAATGAAAAGAAGCATGAAAAAGTAAACAGCAAAGAGAAGTCATAAGGAACTTACCAAAAGTGAACTGTTTACATTCCTACATGGAAAGACAATATTTGTAACTCTTAAAATTTTTCAGTATCTGGGTAGTTGGTGGGATTATACACACACACATACACACACATGTACACATGTGCATGCACACACACATACACCCATGCATGCACATACAGAGACAGAGAGCACAGAGTGAATTGAATAGGATGGAACCATATCTTAAAAGAAATTAAGGTAAATGGTGAGAGAGAAATGTAGTGGGAGGAAAGAGGATGAAATGGAATGGGGTAAATTATATCTCATTCAAGAGGCAAGCAGGAGAGTTTTCAGTGGAGGGAAAAAGAGGAGACCTGAGAAAAAAAAACAAGAAGTTTACCCTCATCACATTCAACCAAAGGAAGGAATAAAATGCACACTCATTTTGGTATGAAAACCTATCTTAAAATACAGGAAAGTGGGGGAGAAGGAGATAAGCAAGGGGGGGATGATGGTAGGGAGGGCAATGGGAGGAGGGAGCAATTTGAAGTCAACATTCGGGGAGGGACAGGATCAAAAGACAGAATAGAAACAATGGGGGGGGCAGGATAGGATGGAGGGAAATACAGTTAGTCTTATACAACATGACTATTATCGAAGTCATTTGCAAAACTACACAGATATGGCCTATATTGAATTGCCTGCCTTCCCAAAGGGAATGGGTGGGGAGGGAGGGATGGGGAGAATTTGGAATTCAAAGTTTTAGGAACAACTGTTTAGCATTGTTGTTGCTACTAGGAAATAAGAAATACAGGTAATGGGGAATAGGAAGTCATCTGTCCCTACAGGACAAAAGAGAAGATGGGGACAAGAGAAGGGAGGGATGATAGAAGAGAGGACAGATTGGTGATAGGGAAAATTAGAATGCTCAGTGTATTGGGGTGGGGGGAGGGGAGAAAAGGAGAGAAAATTTGGAACCCAAAATTTTGTGAAAATGAATGTAAAAAGTTAAATTAAAAAAAAGTTTTTTTGAAAGAGAAAATGATTTTCAAACTTATAGAAAAAATGCACAGAAAACTCAAACAATAAAGTGATTCAATAAAAAAAACGGAGTTTGATGTGTGGAATGGGGGGTAGGGAATAGTTAATGGATCCTGGACATAAGAATTTTCAAATCTAGTAAACTTTCACTCTATTTAAGCAGATAACCCATATTATATTTGAAATTTACCTTTATAGAAATTATTGATTAGAGGAAAACATTGGACTGCTTAAAATGGTAAGTGATAAGTTGAATGAATGTGTCAATTATCAAATATAAAAATATTAGCTAGTATTTATACAGTGATTTAAACTGTGCTAAGTGTTTTAGGATTATTATCTCATTTGAGCCTTGCATCTACATTTCATTACTGGCCTGGTCTTGTACTATTCTAATTCTGCCAGTGGTAGGATGGGGTAAAATGCCAATTTTTTTCTGGTCAGTATAATTGTTAAAACTCTTTTCTTATAAGAAATAGGTTCTGCTAACAGGGGGAGAAGTCAGGAAACAAGGTATGCTCTACTGAGACAAGTTATGCAGCTGGTTTTCTTGCGATTTTTTTGTAACAAAAAAGTCCAGGATTAATAAGGAAATAAATGATTTATAACCCATGAGTTTTTGTGTGAAAGGCATTGTTCTTTGAGTAAGTAATTGGCTGTATATACAGTGTATGTAATGTGTTGTTAAGTGTGCGCCTTGTTGATATAGATTCTAGGTAATTGTTAAGCTGTAAAAGTCTACCAGTCACACAAGCAGTGTGCAGAACGATTTCTTTCTCATGACAATTACCAGAGAGGATTGTTTTCAGATTTTCTGCTCCTGCACTTCATTTGTGGCTCACAAAGTTCATTTTTCTAACCAAAGAGATGTATTCTTGATTCCAGTGTTCCATCACTGTTCTATTTTTCCTCTCTTGCTTACAAGATTTATTCTAAAAGTAGAAACTTGGAGGACCCATCTCACTCCCAGCTCATAGGATGGATTCCCCAGGGGCTGCCACTCCAGGTTGAAAGCAGTATGTGAGTCTGTATCCATTAAACCATAACTCGTGAATCCCCACTAACATTTTTAACCTTTAGTTATCTAGAAGACACAATTATTTAAGGCAACTAACTGACTTAGGGGTTAGTGAGTGGGACTTTGAATTAAGAAGACCTGAATTCAGATTCTACCACAGATACGTACTATCCATATGATCCTAGGTGAGTCACCTAACTTTCATTAGTCTATTTCATCATGTGTAAAATAGGGATGATGATAATAATCTTCCATAGGGTTATTAGGGGATCCATTTAGATTATAGCACTTAAAGCACTATAAAAATGCTTATTATTATTGTTATTTTTTTAAAAAGCATTTAATAAAATAGTGAGGTGAGAAAAGTGCAATGAAAAAAAAAGATTTTCCCCCTCAAACCTAGGGCACACTCTCCAATCAACACACACAGCCACAGAAGGCACATTGGGAAAATGTGGTGAGGGAGTAACCACATGTGTACAGGTAACTCATACCTCTGATGTTCCAGGGCCATTGCAGTCTTTGGGTTCAGTCATCAACTTCCTCCCCATTGGACTCAACTGGGAAATGAGTCTGCATCAGATGCTATTCTGCTGGTCTCCATTGGACATATGATCCTCCCTGTATGCTGCTCAGCTAGGCATGAAGCCTTGGCTGGACGCTATCAAATATAGCCCCACTACTATTCAGTTTCTCTCTGCTCTAAAAGTCTGGCTTCACTTGAAATTACCGATTATAGGGCTATTTCTTACTCTAATGAATTCTTATTCTAATTTCTTACTCTGTGAACTTTTTTGTGTATGGATACGTTGTGGTTTTTCAAAGTTAAAGACTTCTTTACAGTTATTTTAGAAAAGGGGCTTCCACAAGAGGAACCAACAAAAACTCTCCCTTGATAAAAAAATAAATCTTCATCATCTCCCACCCCAACTGCCAAAGAGTGACAAACCTTCCAAGTCTCTTTTGGCTATTGAGTCATGATTCTTCATTAGGGCATTCTTTCCCCAATTACTCTCCACACCCCCAGATTGAGCTTCCTAGGACATAAGATAGGGTTCTCTTAACTAACAAATGCCCCCTCTTTCTATCTTTTCTTTGGACTAAATTTTCTGGTCCATGGGTTTGGCTGTCCTTCGCAGAGACCTTACCTTAACTCATGTTGAAGATTTCCCATGCCTCCTGGCTTAAAGGTTATAGTTGGTAACTATTGATATTTGCACTCTTAATCAATCAATTTTCAATCAATCAATGGAATCAAATCACCTACCATGCACCAATCACTGTGTTAAACTCTGAAAATACAAAAGAAGAAGCAAAAGATGAACTCTGACTTCAAGGAGTTTACAATCTAATAGGGAGAGAACATGCAAGTAAATATATCCAAAGTAAACTATCTACAGAATAAATAGGGAAAGACAGAGGGAAGGCACTAGAATTAAGAGGCTGGAGAAGGCTTCCTGTAGAAGGTAGGGTTTCAATTAGGAATTAAAGGAATCCAGGGAGGTATGCACTGATGCACTGTGTACATAGAAGTAAATCATTCCAGGCATGGGAAATGGAAAAAAACGCCTGGAAGTGAGGGATGAAGTATCTCATGTATAGAAGAGCAAAGAGTCCAGTGTCCCTGGATCAAAAAAGTACATATGTGGCTAGGATTAAGGTGTAAGAAAAATAGAAAGGTGGGAGGGAGTCAGTTTAGGAAAGGCATTAAGTTCTAAGCAGAGAATTTTGTTTTTAATCCTAGAGGCAATAGGGAGCCACTGGACTTTATTGAATGTGTGTGTGTGTGTATGTGTGTGTGTGTGTGTATGTGTGTGTGTGTATGGTGATGATGATGATGATGATTAAACCTGTACTTCAAGAAAATTTCTTTGATTGTTAAATGGAGAGTGGATTGAAGTAAGAAAAGACCTGAGCAATGCAGATCCACCAACCCAGCAACATGCTATTGCAGTAATTCAAGTATGAGGTGATAAAGGCCTTCATTACAGTGGTAACAATGTCAGAGGAGAGGAGGGGGGCTATTTGAGAGATGTTTCAAAGATGCAATTGATAGGTCTTGGCAAGATATTGGATATAAGAAATGAGAAATATAGAAGAATCCAAGATGACACATGAAAAAAGAATCAACAGCCTGGTAAAGGAGGTACAAAAAATAAAGAAAATAATACCTTAAAAGAACAGAATAGGCCAAATAGTAAATGAAACACAAAAATCAGCTAAAAAAAAGAATGCTTTAAAAAGCAGAATTGGCCATGTGGCAAAAGAGGTACAAAAATTCACTGAAGAAAAGTACTTAAAGAATTAATCAAGCAGAAAAGGAGGTTGAAAAACTTGCTGAAGAAAAAAATTCCTTAATAATTAGAGTTGAGCAAGTGGAAGCTAATCACTTCATGAGACATTAAGAAACAATGAAACAAAATTAAAACAATGAAAGAAAAAATACAGAAGACAATGTGAAATAACACTGGAAAAACAATTGACTTGAAAATTTTATTGAGATTTTTAAAGAATTATTGGACTCCCCAAAAGCCATGATCAAAGGAAGAACTTTGACATCATATTTCAAGAAATTATAATGGAAAATGACCCTCATATTCTAGAACCAAAGGGTAAAATAGAAATTGAAAGAATCCACTGATCACCTCCTAAAAGAGATCCTAAAATGAAAATTGTCAGTAATATTATATTTAAATTCCACTTACACGTCAAGAAGAAAACACTACAAACAGCCAGAAAGAAACTATTCAAATATTGTGGAGCCACAGTCAGGATAACAGAAGATTTAGCAGCTTCTACATTAAAGGAATGGAGGAATTGGTATAAGATATTTCAGAGGGCAAAGGAGTTAGGATTGCAACCAAGAATCACTTATCCAATGAAACTGAATAGAACCCTTTGGAGTAGAGGGGGGGTGAGATGAATATTTAATGAAATTGGGGATTTTCAAGTATTACTGATGAAAATACCAGAGCTAATAGAAAATTTGACTTTTAGATACAAGACTCAAGAGAAGCATAAAAAGATAAACAGGAAAGAGGAAGCATAACGGATTCAATAAGTTAAATTCTTTACATTCCTACATGAGAAGATACTACTTGTAACTCTTAAGAAATTTCTCATTATCAGGACACTTAAAAAGAGTATACATAAACAGAGGATACAGAAGGTGTAAGTTGAATATGATGGGATGATATCTAAGAAAAATAAAATTAAGGGGTGAGAAAGAAGAATATGCGGGGAGAAGGGGAAAGAAAAGGCAGAATGGGGTAAATTATCTCAGAATAAAAGAGACTCAAAGGAACTTTACCCACAGCACAGCAGAAGATAGGGGAGGTAAAGAGGTAGGAGATCTTACTTTCATCATAACTGACTCAAAGAGGAAGCAATATATACACCTTGTTGGGTATAGACACCTATCTTTCCTTATAGGAGAGGAGGAGGCAGAAAGGTTAAAATGAATGGGAGGTGGGACTGATAAAAAGGAAAGCATAATAGGGGATCTGGTAGTCAGAAGTATAACACTTTTGAGGATAGATTGGGTAAAAGAAGAGAGAGTGGGATAAATGGGGGGAATAGGATAGAGGGAAATACATAGTAATCATAACTGTGAAAAAAATTTATAGCAAGTTTCTCTGATAAAGATCTCATTTCTCAAATATATAAAGAAGTGAATCAAATTTATTAAAAAAAAATCATTACCCAATTGGTAAATGGTCAAAGGACATGAACAGGCAGTTTTCAGACAAAGTAATCAAAACTATATATAGTCATATGAAAAAAGACTTTAAATCACTATGAATAGAGAAATGCAAATTAAAAGATATTAGAGACACTAACCTATTGACTAAAATAATAGAAAAGGAAATTGATGAATATTGAAGGGGACGTGAGAAAATTAAAACACTAATGCAGTACTGGTGGAGTTGTCAACTGATCCAACCATTCTGAAAAACAATCTGGAACTGTGGTATTATCATAGTTGTACATTATTTAAGTCAGGTGAAATAGATCATAGGAAGTGAGAAGACTAAGAAGTAGAGTTGCTATACTGTTTGAAAGAATCATATTGAAATCCTCTAGTATGAAGGTAGGAGAGAAAAATTGTGAGTCAAATATATTCATTGATGAAGGAAGTTGAGTGAACTAAAGGTCTATAGACAAGAGCTATTAAGATTTTGATTGGGTGATGGATGAAACTCAAAGGAATACAGGTTGCTGAGTGATAGGGGAAGAAAGTGAACATGGAAGTAGCAATGGGGAGCATATAGTTGAGTGCCAATTTCTAGGCCTTATTACTTGGCAGGTTAGATGGCAGAACAGTCATTTTCTCCCACGCCCCTTTAACTTTTTCACCTTCTAAAAAAGGAATTATCACTAGGTGTGAAAACTGCAATCAAATCTACAGGACAAAGAAGAGTGAAGCCTCCTATCCCTGCCCACACATGCCAGCCCCTACACATCCCTTGCCCCAAAACAAGTTACAGATACAGACTTTGTCTGAATACACTAAAAGAAAAGGATAGTCCTGAAAATGTCCTCTGAATGAATCTTAACTTTAGCACCACAAAAGCAACAGAAATTTTGCCCAAAATACAACTTTCCACTCTTTCTATACCCTGCAAAAAACACAACCAAATGAAACCATCTTAAAAGTAAACGCAATATTGAAATTCTAACCATGTTCAATGTCAATGTCAATCAAAGAACGAATCATAGAAACAATAATTATGTAGAAGACAATAATGGTGAAAACATAATTTTTTTATAGCTAAAGGAATCCTCAGAGGAAAAGTTAAATCTGTAAAAATATACATTATCAAAGATAACAAAGAAAGATTTCATAAAATGAATATGAATTTTTTTAAAAAATGAGAAACTAAGGAATAAAGAAATCTAAAAGAATCATAATAGAGGAAGTCTTGTAAGTTAGGGGAGAATTGATAAACTGGAATTCAAAAGTACATAAAAACAGAAATACACAACTAAAAGTTGGTTCTTTGGTTTGAGGCGGATAACTTAAATTTTAAAAAAAGCTTTAAATTGATTAAAAGAAGAAGGAAATTAAATATGTAGAATTTTAAATGAAGTGAAATACAAAAGAAATAAAAAGAATTATTGTTGCGTCATGGGCATAATTAAGTGCCAACAAAACTGATAATTCAAAAGAAATAGAGAATTATCTACAAAAATGTAAAATACAAAAATTAATAGAATATAAAATGGAGATCTTTATAATGCAATACCAGGAAAAAATTAAATTAGCTCTATTTTTTTTTTCCAAAACAAGAACAGGGACATCTTCTTCAATATGGATTTACAAAATAAGTCTTTTGGGGAATAATTAATTCCCATATGAAGCAAATTATTCCCCAAAGTGAAGAGAAAAACATTCTGCCAAACTCCTTCTATGCAATAGATGTAGTGCTAACATTTAAACCAGGGAAGGACAAAAGCTAAAAAAGAGAACCATGGATAATAACATTAATGAATATTCATTTATATATTTAAATAAAAGGTTGATAAAAAAAGAAGGAAAAATTTCTCCCAAATCCATTCATTATGAATAAGTTTGATTTATACTAGGAATATAAGATAATTTAATATTAGAAGAACAATTAAGATAACCATTAAAACCAAGGTAACCAAAACCACATCATTGGATCAACAGAAGGAGAAAAAAACTTTTGACAAAGTGGAAACTCATTTATGCTTTTTTAAAAAAGCTACGAAGAAGAGGAATAGCAATTAAATTTTTTTTTTAATTTAATGTATCTAAAATCAAATTCTAGTATTATATTTGAATCGAGCAACCTTTTAAACTCTCACCTCACCACTACCCTCACCCCTAAATTAGGAGATAATAAAGGATACCCTCCTTCCCTGATGGTATTTGATATGATTCCAAATTAAAGGTATAAATATACATAAAAAGACAAAATTGATCCTATTTACTCACAATGTAGTATTTTACTTAGAAAAGCCCAAGAAGTCACCAAATAACTAAAACAATAATCTCATTAAAATAGCAGTTTATAAAATACACTCACAATAATCTGTAGCATATATGTACATACATATACAGATATACACATATTTATATGTAAATACACATATATGTGTGTATATAAATGCACATATATACATACATATGTGTACACATACACACATGTATATATAAAACCACATCTACAAAGGAATGAAAAGGGAAGTCCAACTCAAAATAGCTAGAAAACAAATAATATACCTGTGATTCAATCTGCTAAAGCACAATTAATGTCCATATGTATGCAGCTGCCAGCTGTTCTTTGAAGATTTTTTTAAAATAGTAATTTAAATAAAAGGATAATTCAGGGTTCATGGCTGGGGCATGCCACATCATAACAATGGCAATACTACTAAAATAAATGTATAGATTTGGTGCAATACCAGTCAAACTATGAAGGGGATACTTTTCAAAAACTTCAAAATTTTTCCAATTTTCAAATCCAAACATTTCCAAAAATTTCCAAAAAATACTTTTAGATTCATTTGGAAGAACAAACTAGGTAGATTATCAAAAGATATAATGGGGAGAATTGACACTTTCAGACTTCCACCTATATTGCAACATTGTTAAAAATTGAAAAGTTTGACCATGGAATAGATGAGACAAAATTCAGAAATAAATGAATTCAGTAACTCAGTGTTTTATAAAGTAGAAAATATACATTACCAAATAAAAGACTCCAACTAACCATCAATAAGCATCTTTTGGAGTTCACTGTGTGCCAGGAACTGTGTTTCTATGATGAGGTAGGAGAATAAGAATCATGGCTATAGTTCCTTAAAGTTTTCAAATCTTAATCTATTATATCATTTGATTGTCAAAACAGCCACCTTGTGAAGAAGATATTTTATGACATTCATTTTACAAATGAGGAAACTGAAAGACCAAATAACTTATTCAAAGTCATAATACTATGTGTCTGAGGGAGTATTTGCACTCCGAACTTCCTGGCTCGATATCCAATACTCTACTATACCACATAGCTGCCTTGTCATCCTATAGAAAATTCCTCCCCAAGACCCTACTCTCTTCATTTATGATAATGTGCCCCAAATATTATTTGAAGAGGAAACCCAACAACACCCATTCTACTTCAAATCCCATTCTATGGACATCCTTTCCCCCTCTTCTCCAACTGTCTTCTCCATTTTGGTATTCTTTGTTCTCAAGCTCTCATTCTAATTCCTCTTTCTGCATTATCTTTGTCCAATAAAAGGTAAGCTGCTTGAGGTCTAGTTCTTTGTGCAGTTCCTGGCACATAGTAAGCTCTTAACAAATGACTTATCTTTCAATCTGGAAAGATAGTTTGGGAAAGATCGTAAGCTGTGAAGGACTTTAGAACATATTTTATCCTAGAAGCAAAAGGAAGCCATTGGAATTTAATGGGCATGGGGTATATTGTGATCAGATCCATATCATAGAAAAATCACTTTGATAGCTGTTAGAGGGTGGTCTGAAAGGGGAAGAGTTGAAGTAAAGAAATCTTGCAAGTCTAGATGACAGGTGCTCCGGTCCTCAGTGGCAGGATGACTGGAAAGAACCAGTGAGATGTGAGAGATGTTATGGAGGTAAAAATAGCAAGATTTGGCATCAGATTGGATATCTAAGGTGAGGAAGAGTCCAGGATAACAGTGAGGATGCCAACCTGGGACTCTGGAAGAATATCCACATCTTAAAAATATGGAGGTTTGGAAGATGCACCATTTTATGACTTTCATACTGTATTTGAAATTCGGAAACCCAAGTTAGAATCTCAATTTAGACGCTGACTAACTGCCAAGGGAGGTAAGTACAAAACCAGGAAACTACCTACCTGAAAGTTGTGTTGGGTATTTTGTAAACCTTAAAATGCGGAGTCAGAGAGCAGTTTTCATAATCGAGTGTGTTCTTCTACTTAGATACATTAAAAAAATTTTTTTTCCTTCTTGGGCTCATGGCATCATATAATTCTCATCTTTAGCAGGTGACAGCAAAAGGATAAGAATGATATTATTTCATAGGACAAATTTGCTTTTTCCCCACAAGGAAATAACTGAGTGAGGGATTGTAAGAGGTAAAAGAATTGTCCTTGAACAAATAATTATAGTAGTTTTTCTTTTACATAAGAACTCCCTAATGTGAATATTAATCATAGTTAACGTTTATTAAACCCACACAGTATGCTAGGCATTGTAACAAACTTACAGTAGATATAGTTCCTGTTTTCAGGGTCTTTATGTAGTAAAAATACAAAATACAGGGGAAAGTATTCTCAGAAAATAAGCAGGATTAAGCTACTTAGAGGGTGTGTGTGTGTGTGTGTGTGTGTGTGAGAGAGAGACAGACCAGATAGACAGACAGACAGAGACAGAGAAAGAGAGGGGGGGGGAAGGGATGTTGATTTTTAACAGGGAGTGAAGGTGTTTTATCTTGGTTGTTGCATGGTTTGGTACTTACCTCCCTTGGCTCATTGATCTGCCAAAGGTGGCTGAAAATAGATTTTCCAGAAAAGGCTTAAATGAAGTGACAGGTTTTTGCAGGGCTATAACAAGACCTAAAATGCTGCCTGCCTCTGAGCTTTAACTCAGGTTTGGAGGTTGTTTTGTTTTTGTTTTTTTTTTTATTTTGGTTGCTTGAATTTTGTCCAATGCAGTGGAAAGATTTGGAGTCATTTGACATCAGGGGACCCTGGGTTCAAATCCATCTCTGCCATTTGCTACCTGTGTGACCAAAGCAACATCATTTCAAGTCCCCACACCTACCTCTCCACATCTGTAAAGTGTGGGAGTTAAACTAGATGACCATTCACACTCAAAATCTGTCTTTCCACGATCCTCTTCTAGAAATAGATTTCATGAAATATCTCTCAGTGACAATCTCTACTTTTTGCATTAAAAACTGGGATGAGCACCTAGCTGCAACTCCTTCTGGCTAAGAGGAAAACATCAGAATGAAAAGATCTGAAAAATGCTCCCCTCAAGAACAGTTTGGAAATCAAATGTTGCATTGAATCCTAGGAACTCAGTAAAGCAAGATTATTTCTGATAAAAGAAGCCTATTGACCATGGATCCTCATTCATCCCTCACGCCCATAAGGTACTGAAAGACTCTAATGCTATGTTCTGAATGTTTCAGAAGTGAAGTCTATGAATGTTTCTCAGGTTTGGTTTTTTTAAATAGTTTACTTTTTAATGAATCTGTTAAAAAAATTTAAACGATGCTCTGATGATGTTTTATTTGCTTATTTTTCTTTCAAAAGAAAATGGGAGAGTCGTGACAAATCTTTGTCTTTAAATGATTAGGACTGAAATATCTTTGTCACTCTCCTCTTGCTCCATTTGGCCCACAGTAGGTCTGCTGTCTGTGAGTACATTGTTTTTCGTTTGTTTGTTCACTTGTCTTTAGTTTGACTCCATGCTCTTCTGTTTTGCTTTTTACTTCAGGTCCATTTTCTTTCTGATTTGTGATAAATTTATTACAGATTAAACTGAGGTGGAAAATAGAAAAACCCAAAGACTTGTGGCATTTAACCCTCTGAAGAAGTGTTGTTAAAATTTTACAAAATAGTGTGGTAAAGGTTTGAAATATTTGCTGCAAGCATCCCTATTTTAACATAAATCAAATAAATTTGAGGTATTCCTTGTAAAGTTCAAATTTTATGCTGAATGAAATCAATAAATCCACATTAAGATAGGTGCCAGGCATTATGCTAAGTGCTCGGGATACAAAAAACAAAAGGCACAGGACAATCCCTAACTTCAAGGAGTTCAAAGTTGAAGGGGGAAGACAATATGCAAAAAAAAAAAAAAAACTACATGCAAACAAGATATATACAGAATAAACTGGAGATGATCTCAGAGAAAAGGCACAAAGATTAAAGGAAGACTGGAAAAGGCTTATTGTAGAAAGTGGAACTTTGAGCTGAGGCTTGAAGGAAGTCAGGAGGTAGAGAGAAAGAGGGAGAGAATCCCAGGTATGGGGGAGAATCAGTGAAAATGCCAGGAGATGAACTATGTCATTCAAGAAAAAAGGAAGTGAGTGTCACTGGATAGTAGAACATGAGGAAATAAAATATAAGAAAATTGGAAAAATGGGGAGCAGTCAGTGAAGCCTAGAGGGGCAGAATTACCCCAAAGGTAATGCAGGTAGTAACCAGCAGAGCGAGGAGGATATTCCCAGGTAAGAAGGCCATAGGGATATTCCAAGGCAAGGAAGCCATGGATAACAAATGAAAGTCCCCATCTCAAAGAGACTCTATCATTCTATCGGATACGTATCACATATAAATAAACACAACAAAAATGCTATCCACATCCAGAGAAAGAACTATAGAGTCTGAACGCAGATCAAACGATACTATTTTCTCTTTTTTTTGTTTTTCCTTTTTCATGCTTTTTCCCACTCTGTTCTGATTCTTCTTTAATTACAGACTAATGTGGAAATATGTTTAATATACATATATGTGTGTGTGTGTGTGTGTATAAAAGAAAAGATGGCTACAGTCATGTCAAAATAAAATAAAATGAAATTTAAAATAAATAAATACATGCAGCTAGATGGTGTAGTGGATAGAATGCCAACCCTGGAGTCAGGAATATGTGAGCTCAAATCTGGTGTGTGACACTGGGCAAGTTACTTCACCCTTTTTGCCTCAGTTTCCTCAACTGCAAAATGAAATGGAGAAGGAAATGGCAGACCACTCCAGTATTTTGCCAAGAAAACCCCAAACAAGGTCACAAAGGGTCAGACATGACTGAAATGACTGAACCCCAAAAAAATATGCAAAATAAACCAAGGTAATTTTTCACTAGCAGCTGGTGGGGAAAAAACAGGTAGGGATTAGGAAAAACCTCACAGGGGAAATTTGTTGACCTCTACTTTGAATGAAGTAATTCTAAGAGATGAACATAGAGAAGGAGCATGTTTCAGGAATGAAGACCAACCTATGCAACATCAGGAAAGATGAGATAAACTTTTGATGAAACCTTAGAAACAGTACTAAAAAGAGAAACATGTAGCAGTCAAGGAGGGAACAAATATTTGGATGACATTTGCTATTACAAATAGGCTTACGAAATAATAAGAATGAAATACTCTGTCAAATCGCCGTTAGAACTTTCTTTCCATGGCCATCCTAGAAGCAAAGGGGAAGCTATTGATTATTGTCATTCTTTCTTGGAAATGAATTTGAAATGGTTTTATTAATTCGATTGGTATGAGTTTATTGAAAAGGGAGATGGACTTAACCCTGCAGACAATGCCGAAGAGATCACATCCCATGTTACAAAAGCAAATTAGCACTGGATTTAATCCTTATATGAACACTGGGACTGTTTTCCTGATGGCTTTGAAAACTATGAGGGAAACTCTGTGGACTTTATCAGCATAACAGAGAAGGTTTGCATGAGTTCTGGGGCCCTGACAGCTAGCAAGCATAGATCCTTGGGGTTGCATAGAATTCCTACAACTCTTCCCTTCCCATTGTGCAAAAGGAACATAACTGCCCACATTAGCTGTCCCAGATCTAACCCCTCTGGCAGTCATACACAGCAACACTGTACTCATGCCAAAATGTCACCGCTGGAAGATTTATTACTCCTTTATAATATTTCTTATAACTTTCACAAATCTGGTTTCTTTCTCAGTCCTTGGACTCCTGGCATTTGACCTCTAACGTTCCACCAATTCTGGATCCTGACAAAGGGTAGTTCTCTAACTCAAGACCCTGTTGGTAGCAACCATATATTTGGTGACTCCTACCAAAAAGGAATGAGTCCAAAGCATTTGTCTAAATAGATGAGGGATCTGTAGCCCTGAAAATTTAGAATTTCCCATCCATGCCAGTGTAGAGTGATAGGCACAGTGGTAGGTCTGAACTCAAGAAAAATCTAAGTTCAAATACTGACCTAGATATTTGCTAGCTGTGGGTCTTTCAGTAAATCGACTAAGATTTTTTAGACCTCGGTTTCCTAATTTATATAATGAGAAGAGCTTCATCACAGGACTACTAACATCTTTTCTAGTTCAAAATCTAAGATCTGTGATGAGGCAGATTTGGTGACGAGATCATCTCAGCAGACTGACACATTCCTTTTGTTCATGGATCAATGTGGAAAAAAATAAATTAAATCAATTTTTAAAATTTCTTTAAATCTCTTATAGATCTTTCTCAAGTTTCTTTTCCACATATTCCTTCCCTCAATTCTTTCTACCCTGCCCAAAGTTAGAAGAAATACTCAAGCAAATAAATTCTGAAATAGAATTCTCCTTATCGTCTTTATATTTTCAATTCAATAAGCATTTATTAAGGATGACTGTGTGCCAGCAATTGTGCCGAGTGCTCGGGGATACAAAGACAATACAAACATTTACTGCCTTCAGAGAATTTCCATTCTGTTGACTTACTGGTTTCTAAATGGAGTTCAACCATTTTCTCACATGGTATACAATAGTAGACTTTAAGAGAAACCTATGAATATACTTTTTTTTTCTTCTATGACAAGACACTTAATTATCTTGATAAATTTGAAAGAAGATGATGAACTTTTCACCCATTTCTTCAGTGAATTTCCTGGAAATCATTCACCTTCTGACATCCTGCTCTGCGGATGGACCCCAAATCATATTTTGTTAGTAGTTCCACCAACTACCATGTTCCATTTATGGAACAGCAAAAAGAGAAGTTTTCAATATAAAATGAGAATTTAATTGAATAGATAACTTTTATGAACTCAAAATATTCAGGGAAGTTTAGAGAAGAAGTCACTTCAGAAGAGCATGGTAGACATTGGCCCCCTGTAAAAGGACAGAGCACCCTATCTTAGTACAATCCTTAGTACAATTTGTACTTTCTATACCACTGGCCTAAACAAAAGCAGGAAATAGAAGTTGTTGGACCCTAACTAAAATCCAGATATCAGAACAATGAGCCAAGGCAAAGATCAGTTTCTTTGTAACATTATCTTCTGGCAAAAGTAAGTGCTGCAAACATGGCAGTGTTCAGTAAACCCCAAGAGCACAGACAACTAGGGGGATGCACTCTGCGTACAACAATAGCTGCTGTGAAAATTAGAAGGCATTTGACAGAAATTAAGTTTAGGCAAAAACCTTGAGTCAAACAACACATTGAGTTCCAAATGGACCTACAGATAAAAGGTAGCATTATTTAAAAATACAAAGAAACAAAAAAATTAGAGAACAGATGAAAGTATCTTCTACAATTTTAAGGGGAGAATTTTTAACAAATTGTGTAGATTATACAAAAAGCACTAAAAATCTTAGCTAGTAATGAAATAATGAAATTAGAAGAGCGATTGCACAGTGTAGAAGAAAAAAATTTATAACTGACAACAGTGTGCATATGCGTGTGTGTGTGTACATATATATGAATGTGTGTGTCTCCAATATATAAAGGCAATTGATAAAAAATAATGTCAAAAGGCATTTCCTAATACATATATAAATGATTTGGAGAAATAAATTTTAAAGTAGCTTTCAGAAGATCATCAACAATGCAGATCATCAACAACCATATGAAAGTGCTCCATATGTATGTATATGTGCATGTGTATGTGTGCGTGTGTACATGCATGTGTGTGTATGTATATATCAGAAAAGCCATTCTAGAAGTGACTATGAGGAGACATCAATACACTTTTGGTGAAGTTGTGACGTAGTCTCAATATTTTAGAAAGCAATTTGGAATTAAGCAATAAAAGTCACCAAAATGTTCATAACATTGACCTTGCTACTGTGTATATACCCAGGAGAGGTCAATGATAGAAATAACTCCCTCTCCCCCTCTCTCCCCTCATCCCTCCCTCCCTCTCTCTTTCTCCCTTCCTCCCTCCCTGTTTCTCTCTCTCTTCCTCCTTGTCTTTCTCTCCTTGTCCCTCTCTCTCTCCCTCTCTCTCTCCCTCTCCCTCCCTCCTTCCCTCCCTCCCTCCCCCCCCCCCTCCTCCATCCTTCTATCCCTACACAAACACACATAATAGTCTTATCAGGGCTTTTTGTAGTAGCAAAATAGGTACAAACATATAGATGTCCATTGATTGAGGAATGGCTGAACAAATTGTGGTATGTAATGGAGTAATAGTGAGTCATAAGAAAAAAAAATGACAAGTATGCAAAATTCAGAAAAAAACACAGAAACATTTATATGAAGTAAGATGAAAGAAAACAGAGCCACCAGAACAATATACATAATGACTAGTTACAATGATGCAAATAATAATATTTCAAAGTGGACAAATCATAAAAAATTGTAATGAATAATCTTGTTCAGCCATTCCTCAATCAATGGACATCCATTTTTTTTCCTTGTTATGCAGAAAGTTTGATTCACTTGGTTTTCCACATAACTGTAAACTATTTTACAAAAGATTTAATGTAAATATTTAAAACAAGCAAAAATTGTTTATTTCAAGCAAATGAAATACAATAAAACTTTTATAAAATAGAATAAAAAATAAATGAATAAATAAATTTACGTATTTTTAAACACCTAGTTAACCAGTTGAAAACAGAATCGAATTGGATTGTCTGAAACTATTGAACCAGAGTATACCTAATTTTAAAAATGCCTTGAATACAGTAGATATTTAATTCAATTTATAAGCTCCTTGGAGGCAGAGAATGTTTTTTTGTTTGGTTGGTTTTTTTGTCATTGTATCTTTAGTGTTTGACGCAGTGTATAGAGCATAATAGGCCCTTAACAGAGGCTTGTTGATTACTTAAAAATGATGGCTAAATGGAAATTTAAAATATTATTTAGATATTTCTAGACATTTCATTCAGTTGGAGCTCATGATGTCTCCATAAAAAAAACATATCTTTGTCTCTTCATTATTCATTTCTATCAGAAATTCTCTACCCTTTATCTCTGGCTAATATCCAAATATTTCTCATCATAGTTACTTCACTTTCTCCATCTTTAGATACACAGTTCAGATCATCTTTTAGTCTTTTTACTCATTTTATTATTTCTTTGGTTGCAATAGGGCTCATCAATAGGGCTCAAAATGCTGTGGAGAACATTTTAGGTTCACATAGGGTGATAGCTGGTTTAGAGAACTAAGCCCAGAATTTAGAGTCGCAGTTGCCTAACTGGATTTGAGCTCTGTCACTACAAGTTACAAGTTGTACAACATCAAGGAAGACTTCTCTATTGGACAGAGGGCTAACAAAAAGAAACAACCGGAATATATTTGCAGAAAAACAGTTGATGTTGGGTATCGAGGGTAAGATTTTGTAACCACCAATGGCCATTATAGAGTAATAGGTACATTGGTAAAATCTACATTTAAAGGTAGTTGTGGATTAATGTATAATTCCTGGGCCTACAGATTCATATTAATTTTAAAGCAAATTTCCTGAAAAGGGAACCAGGTATGGTGGAGGCATAAGATATGAATTCAAATCCTGACTCTGCCACTTGCCACTTATGTGGCTTGAGACAAATCACTTCATTCATCTTGTGTGTTATTTCCTCCTTTATGAAATGAAATTAGACTAGATGCCCACGAAGGTCTCTTTCAGGTATAAAACCATGATCTAAAGAAGAGCATAGACCACTAATGCTGGAAGGGACCCTAAAAGTCACCCAGTACAATTTACAGGTGAGAAGAATACTGACATCCTGAGAGGGGAGACCTGTCTACTAGTTAGTCGGTAAGTATTTATGAAGCACTTACTGTGTACCTTCTCCTAGGCCAACAGTCATTTGGTAGCAGGACTAAGACTCAGATCCCAATTTTCTACCTCCAGCTACCCAAAGCTTCTACTTAGGAAGTAAACCTGAAGGAAATACAACATGTTCTGCCACCACTTCCAATTTTTACCCTCATCTCATTCATTTTGATTTTCCTGAGAATTCACAAATGGGGAGAACTTGGGAACTCTGGATTTCAGTCAAATCAGTTGAGAAAACATCAGTCTGGGCAACTGTTTGGTTTTGTGTAGACAAAATAATCAAATGTTTGATTACACTTTTCATTTTCCAGTAGGTTATTTGCTGTCAAATAGACTCAGACTAAGTGTATTTGCTGAAAAAAGATGCCTATCTTCTCGTAGTAGTGATGTGGCAAATGGCAAAAATCAGTGGGGATTTCTCACTGGAATGAAACCATTCTCATAAATATGGTAGAGGACATGGTAAATGATTTGAGACTATTAGAACTTGGTAATAAAGTAGTCTGATGTCTCAGAAAGACAGTTATCCTTGAAGCCAGTAAGACTAGGACCAAGTCCCAAATCCAACATACTTTGTGACCCCTGTCAAGTCATTTAAACTTTGCCATATTCTAGGCAACTCTCTAAGACCATAAGCTACAGAAAAGCAGAAGCCTGAACTGGTAGGAGTTTCCTCACCCTGGAGTTGCCTGTACATGAAATCCATGTATATTCGCAGGCCCAATCCCAAACCATAATCTCAATATTGGAAAAAAACAAAAACAGCCCCCACAGTATTTGAAAAATGTTTGCAAGTCTTCTTTAATGGGCATAACAAAGTCATTTGGTCTGTTCAAGAAGAGGGTACTTTTATCGGTCTTCTCCAGTCAGTATAAAATCAGTAAAACTCCACCTAATTTTAACCTTTGATTGTATTTGCTCATTCAACAAACATTTATTAGACATTCACTATAAGCCAGGCACTGTGGCAGGTACAGGAAATATAAAGACAAATCTGGAATAACCCCTGCCCCCAGAGAACTTATTTGGGCCTTTGTTCAAGGTACTGTATTGGTTAGTATTTGATGATGAGATTTATTAAGTACCTAGTATGAATATAATCAGTCAATATTTAAAGAAATTAAGTCAAACTATTAGCTGAAAGGTCAAATGCTGAAGTTGAAGCTTGAATACTTAGGTCACATAATGAGAAGATGGGACTCATCAGAAAAGACCCTGATGCTGGAGAATATTGAAGGCAAAAGGAAAAGGGGACAGCAGAGGATGAGATGGATAGCTAATATAGATGCAACAAATGTGAACTTGGACAAACTTTGGGAGGTAGTGGAGGATAGAATGACCTGGAGCACTACGGTCCATGGGGTCATGAAGACTTAGATGTGAATGAACCACTAAACAGCAAGAACAAATTATGAATATGGCACTGGAGATGGACACAGAGATAAACAGGATGAGCTCCTCCCCTCAAGGAAACTCCCAGTTTCTTGATCCCAACTCTTAGTTTCAGTTTGACCACAGTACTATAACAGAGGAGTATGACTAGTTAAAAACCATAAAAAAGGTCTTCTTTTTTGGTGCGGGAGAGGGGAAGAGGGTATATTTCCATGGTGTTGTGGGAAAAGTAATAACTATGGGGTACCCCGATTTGAACTTCAGCTGTTACATATATATGCATATATATTTCCAAATATGTACATGCATGTATCTGTGTGTATATAAAAATATATGTGTGTGTGTATAGAATTGACATATCTGTGTACACATTGTATTCCCGACAGTAGAATATAGACTCAAGGAGGGCAGATTTTGTCTTTGTAGTCAGAGTGTCTAGCAGAGGGCCTGGCACACAGTAGGTACATTTAATAAATGCTTGCAAACATAATGATCCCCCCCAATCAAGTTCATTCAGTAAGAAACCCAATAAAGAAGCAGTCTCCACTCTACTGTCTTCATTATCAGGACGATGGGCAAGAAGAGGCTGTTCTTGCTAAACATTCTTTTCATACTTTTGGAGCTCAGCAAAAGTAGCCAGTTAATTAGACTCCATGGTTACTGCTATTGTAATATCTGCTTATTTGAAGTGCAAAGATAATCATCAATTGTACACTCTTGACTACACTATTAATGGTTTTAATCCCCACATTGTGTTTACATTTTGCATTATGACGAACACTTAGCCATTGTGGGATTTTTTTTTAACCATGCAGTAATTCAGCCCAGGCTGTCTCTATGCAATGCCCTTGCCATTTCATTCAACAGCATTAAGTGTTGTTTTTCCAGCGAGGTCTTGAAATGTGGGGCATTATGTATGAGTTATGCTAATTTGTTAGGGCAATGAATACATTAATTTCATTAGTAAATGGCCTCAAAGCAATAATTACCAGTGTAGGTGTGTCAGAAGCGATCATGTTCATTTTTCCCAGTTAATTATTAAGATTTTGTTCAGAGGGACCCGGGTCTGACATCCAGCTTCAATTTAGCCATAAATAAAACCCCGGAGTGTGCCGGGGTGAGGGAATGGAGCCAAGGACTTGTTTTGCATTTAGGCGTCTCCGCTTTGGGGGGCCAAGAGGGGTTGCCAGGAAGATGCCAAAAGAATTAGTGTCAATGATGTGAGGTTTTTAATAAATCCCCCAAAAAGGGTGAATTCTGGTAAAAATAGCAATTATGCTTCTCTAGCCCCCTTCCTTTCTTTCTATTACAAGATTTTAAATTATTCACTGAAAGCACTACTTGCTGGGATAGAATTGAGTTTGAAAGGTTGTCTACAATTCCTCTTTAAAGCTGGTGTTCATTTTTTTCTAATAAATGGAATTTTCCTCTAATGGATTAATTGGCTCTCATACCCCCTTACGTTATTGTACTCCTTGAACCATTTGCCTCTCATGGTAGACCCTGTATTCCAGTATTAGTTTCGACCAAAAAGAAAATCTGACATTCTTTTTATAATCATCCACCTGTTGGAGCCATTTAATGCATCCCCACTTGCTAAAAATGATGTGGGAAGGCTGGTTAAGATCCAGTAATCTCTCAGGCTGTTTATGGAATCTTGGAATACTCAACCATTCTCGATTTCCTGGTGTTTGACTATAATGAGAAAATAATACTCCCCTAGAAATTCCTTAGAGAAAAGAAATACAGCAGAATTTGAGGAGCAGATGACATGTATATGTAAAGAAAGGCCATGTGAGCCAGGAAAAGAACATAGAGAGACCAAATCCATGGCAAGAAGGAGGTGGAAAAAATCTCTGAACGTACCAAATTCAGTGTAATGCAGAGACTGGGCAGGAAGGAGTGGGGATTATGGTACCACATGAGTAAGAAAGTTGTCTTCCTCAATTTTAGCTAATGCTAATTGTCAAATTAAATATAGCTAGAACTGACCAGCTGACAAGCCATTCCCCATTACCAGTTTCAGCAAACAAACTTGTGTAGATTCCAGACTGTCTCATGGGTAAAATGGGTTGATCCTTGTTGCCTGGACTAAATTTCCCATCACTGGAAGAAACCACCCCAGCCACTGGCCTGGACAGCTGGAATCTCAAAGCATTTTCTGACATAACACCGTGAGCTCACCATTTTGAGGTTGTCCTAACGTACATCTTGCATCTGTACCAAGTCATAGCAATGGAAGTGTTCAAAAATGGCCATAAGACATTCTTTCAATCCATTCAGAGAACTCCATAGTGGACCTTTGTTTAACTTAGCCTTCCTACTAGCATTGCATTGCATCATAGTGATGAATGAAAAAAAGTATTAAACACAATGTGCAAAGCATTGTGCTAAGAGTTGGGGATACAAACACAAAAGTGGGAAACGCTCTCTGCTGTCAAGTAGTTCACAGTCTAATGGGGAGGACAATGTCTAGGAGATTTCAGAAGCAGGTCAGATGTCAATGAATCCTCTTTCATGTCTGTGCCACTTATAAAATCATATTCGTTTCTGATGTTGGCAGTGCCAAGGACTCTGGTAGAGGGAATATTCTTTTCATGACTGTCCAGGAAGAAATGAGCAAGCAGACAGCAACAAAAATTAATCTGTTGACTCAGTTGAGTTGATGGTGGCAATAACAGTGAATCTACTTTGCATAGATGGGGGAAAAGTGGTCCTAAAACTAAGGAATTTACATAATTGCTGATATGGTCTTATTTTTAATTGATCTAATAACCATCTCTTTCATGAATGATGGGTTTTTACATTCATATCATAGATGAGGGTCCATAGTGATATAGTTTTCTTGACTATATCACTTTAATCACCATTGCCCTCCATCACCATCATTGAAATATATTCCCAGGCCAAAAAGGGTGGGGAATTATTATTAATTATTATTAAATCTATGTTTTGGGTCTAAATTTATGATTTCATCACTATAAGGAGCTCCCTTTGCCAATGTAGATCAGCAACTCATCTATAACTACAGTTTTTCAAAGTTCCTTGGAGGGCCAAAAGGATAAATGACTTGTTCAAGGTCATACAGTTAGTATATGTGAGAAGTAGGATTTAAATCTGAATTTTTCTGATTCCAAGACTGGCTTTCCAAATACACCTCCCTGCTTTCTCTTTATTATATTTCTGTATTGAATGGCACGTGTGAGAAGTCAGAGGCACAAGGAACCCCTTGAGAGAATCCTTTTCTTTTGATTCTGGGGACAAGATTAAAGCACTAAATTGGGGATCTTGCATTATAGAAGCACCAAGCATCAGACCATGAGAATATACTCTTCTATCTTCAGTTCTCTTAGCTACTTCCAAGACTTAATAAGAAAAAATGGTGAATTCCTATGGCAAAATGACAGTGTCTGAATGCATTGACTTTCCGACTTCCTGCTGGTCCTTTCTACTCTTCCCTCTCCATAGCCATCACCCCCAAATGATCCCACCCCTGAGGCCTACAGCAATTTGTATTTATTGTTTCTCACTAACTCCAAAGAGTAAGGCAATACTGTAATTTTACAAAGGATGAAAGGATACTATTGTTGGCTGATGTGGCTTTTCTCTGCTTTGAGAAAAAGAATTATGTCATAAACAATTATTAGATTAATCTAATATGAAGTGACTCGTCATCTTCTATTAGACAAGAGAGTCTTGGCTTTTATTTCTGCCTGGAATCTTCCCTATGATATCCCTTAGCCCAGTCCCTGTAGTGCTTCTCATAGAATCTTAAAGTTCAAAAGAGATTAGGGTTCATCATATCTACCCTTATGCAAAGCTAGATGTCATTCATACTCTCCTGACAGGTAAAGTCATTCATACTTTGCTAGAAGTCACCTGGGGATGGGAAATTCTCTTATAACCCCAATCCTCTTGGACACGGGTCTTTCTATTTAAAAAATTATTATTATGAGAAAATACAAAATCAGCATCTCTGGAAACTTCTCCCTGGTGGCTGTACTTCTGCTTTCTGGAATCCAAGCAGAACAAATTTAATCCTTTCATAGAATGAGCCTTCAAGTATTCAAGGCAGTGATCACGTCACAGAAGCACAGCATCACAGACTTAGAGTTGGTTAGAGGTTAATCCAACCCTTTCCTTTCACACATGAAGTAACTGGGGACCAGAGTATAGTGTCTTACCCAAGGTACAGCCAGGATCTAAACCCAAGCCTTCTTGACAAGTCTGGCCTTCTTCCCATTGTACAATACCCCTATTTTCCTTTCCCAAATCTCATATGTCATGGTTTTGAATCTCTTCACTATCCTGATCACTATTTTATGGACAAGTATGAGCTTATCAATGGTCTACTTAAAATATGGTGTCCAGGATGAAAATATTATTGTCTTATTCCCATCCTTTTCTCACCTTCTCTATTTGCTGTCCATTTTTTCTCTCTGTTTATTTTTTCCCTTCTCTCCTTTATACTCTCTCTTCTTGTCCATATTTTAATCTCCCTACATTTCCTCCAATTTATTGTCTCTTCTTCATCACTAGAGATTGTATTTGTTCATTTAATCTGTGCCTTTATATTCAAGGTCCTCTAGCTAGTCTTCTTTCTAGCCTTGACAACACACAATTCCCTTCTTGTCCCCCCACCATCTTTACTGTCCTCGATTCCATACACTCTCATGACCTGAAATTTCTATTACTTTGCTGAGACCCAAATTGCCCTCTCTCCAGATCCCTCAACCTTCATTCTGGCACATAGTGAAGATATGCCCATTTTAGCTTAACTCATTTTTTTGTTATGATTTAATTAACTAAATTTTATTCTCTCAGACAGATTTGATTTGCATATGGATTCTGTTGGTTTTAAGTATCCATATTATGAAAGAGATTTGGAATTCTAAGTATTCTTTCCCTTAACTGTGCTGTGCAATGTTCTATATAATATCAGTGTATATATTATTATTTTTCTAGAGAACCATAGTATTTTAGATCTGGAAGAGAGCTTAGTAATCATTGAGGCCCAATCTCCTCATTTTTCAAAGAAGGAAACTATGAACCCCCAGAGAAGTCAGGTGACCCCACACCTGTACTATTGCAATAACCTGCTGGCTGGTCTCCCTGCTTCAGGTGTCTCCCCACTCCAATAATCTTTGACTCAGCTGTCAAAATGATCTTTCTAAAGAACAGTTCTGACAGTATCCAACCAACTCCAATGACTCCCAGTGTTACCTCCAGGATCAAAAGGAAAATCCTGTTTGGCTTTCAAAGCCCTTCATGATGTGACTTCTTCCCCCTTTTCAATTCTTCTGACACTTTATTCCCCTCCAGGACCCTCTAATCCAGTGAATCTGGCTTCCTTTGCTGTTTCTCACACAGGTTACTCTATTGTTTGATTCCATCATTTTCACTTTCTGTTTCCAGTGCCTGGAATGCTCTTTCTCCTTGTCTCTGGTATTCTTCAAGTCTTAGCTAAAGGCTCATTTGCTGCAAGAAATTTATCCTAGACCTTCTTAATTTTCATTCCTTTCCTCATAGACTACCTTCCAGCGTATATCTCATTTATTCACAAATTGCCTCCTCCATTAGACCATGAGTTTCTTGAGATCTCAAGAGTCGAAGCTTTTTTTTTATTTTTTTACCTATATAAGCATCCCCAGTGCTTTTTTTTTTACCTATATAAACATCCCCAATGCTTAGTACAGTATCTGGCATAGAGTAGGTGCTCTAGCATTCAGCATCATGCCTGACACATAGTAGGCATTTAATAAATATTTATTGACTAAATGAAAAAGAGATCCTTTCAAACTCAAATATTCAGAGTAAGAAGTTGTTGTTCAGTTGTTTCAGTATGTTTGACTCTTCATGGCCCCATTTGGGTTTTTCTTGGCAGAGATACTGGAGTGGTTTGTCATTTCCTTCTCCAGCCCATTTTACAGAAGATTAAACTGAGAAAAATAGGGTTAAGGAACTTCTCCGGGGTCACATAGTTACAAGAATCTGATGTCGGATTTGAACTCACGAAGTCCTTCTGATTCCAGACCCAGTCAGAGCAAAATAGCTTAATACAAAAAAATAGTTTTTTAGATCTCTTTCTTCAGATTGGTTCAATTTAACACATATTTATAAAGCACATAACTATTGCTGAGGGTGAAAGAATGGAGAAAGGACCTAGAGGACCATGGAGAGACCTGCATTCGAATCACAGCTCTGATACTGCCTCCAATATTACATACCATCCTTAGGTCTCATTTTCCTCACCTATAAAATGAGGACCTAGAGGACCATGGAGAGACCTGCATTCGAATCACAGCTCTGATACTGCCTCCAATATTACATACCGTCCTTAGGTCTCATTTTCCTCACCTACAAAATGAAAGGATTTGGTTCAATGATCTTCAAGGCCCCTTCTAAATCCAACCTATGCTCTATCAATATTACTCATTGAAGAGAGGAAACTGAGCTACTTTTTCAAGTTTATCCTCATGAATTACCAAGAGGAAAGGCTGAACTCAGGAAGAGGTCAGACAGAAAACGTTGTCCCTAGAACACCAGAGAGCCCAGTCAGCCTTGGCACTACAATGCTTTGTTCCTTACCCCTCACCCTACCCTCCATTTCTAAAATGGTAGATGGTCCAATAACAGCTAAGATCTGTCCTGGTTCCCACCCACACTCCTGAAATTGAGAGTTTATGCCACCTTTGATTTCAACCCCTTTTTAATAGACTTCAGTGGCAGGTTGTCAGACTTTCCCACTATCCATTTCCCTCTGTCCAGATCCCACAAGTCCAGTGCCAAAGCCAGGTTCCCAATATTGGATTAATTAGGATCCTCAGACCCCGAACTTCACATACTTCTGTTGGCTGTGACATGAAGGAATGCTACTTAACATGTTTTTTGTTACTGTTGTTGCTATGATGTTAAAAAAAAGCATCATCATGTTACTTTTGATGCCATATTGAGGTTCTAGAACTCACTAATCAGCTTGACTCTATGTTCATTCATATGCGTTTGGGGGAAATCTGAACTTCTGAATGTTAAATGAATATTTATGGCACAATTTAATACATGTTTAGTAATGTAAAGAAGCTGCTTGAATGATGTGGTTTGTCCATAAGCCCCACTAGAAACTCATTTACTAACGGGCCCCAACGTTAAGTAAAATAAACAGCTTTGCTTTCGACCCTCCATTTTATAACCACCTTAAGGGAAAGGTGGGGAGGGGGACTGTGTAACCATGTGGGTTTAATTCATGGACTTCCTGAGAAAAGTGCTCCAAGGCAATACAGTAGTTGAGCCAACTTTCTCTGTTAAGTCACACAAAAAAAAGAGATTTTGACCAAATACAGGGGATCAACCACAGCTGCAAGGAGGAAATTTAGAATTATCATCATCCCAGTATCAGAAGGTCCTTTATGTTTATAGCTCCATAAAAGTTCACAGTTAGCCTACGTGCTGCCAACTAATAAAAAAGTAATGAAAAATTTTGCAGATTTTTTTGTGTAGACAGCAGTTACCTAATCCCTCAAATCCTGATGAATTCATATATTCAAAATATTTAAAAAGGGGGGGAAACACACACAAGACTTTATTTGTGAGCCTTCTAATGGAACAGGCCTTAACCTCATTACAAGATAAGAAATGGCTATATTGTTTGGCTGAACATCAATATGTGCTGGATAATATAGACTGATTATTTTATTGCCTGAACATTCCCCAAACCCTAATTAAGCAATGACACTCAAGGGTGAGTGTTATTAGGTAATAATGAAGGCTTTGTGCCTTTAACACCCCTTGAAAAGTGTTATTACCCAGTAACCCTCAGCCTCACTGTCTTTTTGTGATTGTGAAGTAGGTTTCTAATGTTGTTGTCCAAAAAATGAAATCTAACTAGGGGGCTTTTGTATTTATTGAACAGAATACATCCTTGCATTTGGGGAGGTGGGGGAGCAATCCATATTGGAAAGGCAAGAAGAAACAAAGGGAAAGAAGTTCAAAACATCTTTTTTTTTTCCTGCTGTTTTTAGTGCTTGGTGGTAGGTTTTTGGGTTTTTTTGGGGGGGGGGGTGCTGTTCCCTACTGTATTTTTAATAGTAAAGTGAAGAAACCCTCTGTGCGTTTCATAAATCTCTCCCTCTCCCCCTTCCTGCTCAGTATTACCCTCTAACTTTGCAGCATCACCTGGCTGATGCAGCCTAGCAGGCTTCACCTTAGTCTGGGCTGCCTTTAACTATGACTTTTCATTAGAGCAGGGGAGGGGATGAAGGGAGATTTAAAATTGGAGGTATTTCAAGAGTCTGTAATACATTACACCTCTGTATGTAAAAGCCATATTGTAAAGGCTCGAAATGAAGGAAGTAAGGATTGGTTGGTAGGATCTGGTATCAGAATTCAAATGTGGATAAATCTGACTTTTTAAAAGCTGTGCTGTAATAGACTGTTGCTATTACTTATAATAATTAATTGGTTGATAATACCTTCCATTAGACTCAAGGTTTTCCTAGAGGAGTTCTAAAAATGCTTTACAGAGTGTACAAACCATAATCCTTTCAGTGTCCATGCAAAACCAATCAGTGGCCAGTCTCTTTTCCCCCATTTTATAGCTCAAGAGGTTGAGCGTGAGAAAGAGAAATTAAATCATCTGATGTCTCTTGTGGATAGGCAGCATGGCTCAGTGTAAAGAACTGGCTTTGGAGCCAAGAAGACCTGGGTTCCAGTCTCTACCTCCGATACATATTAGGATAGTGAATCTGGTAAGAAATTTAACTCTCAGTGTATAAAAGAGAACCAGCCTCAGATTTGGCAAGGCCTAGATCCAGGCTCTGCTTCCAATATATAATGACTGAGGACCCTGAACAAGTAACTTAACCTCATATGACACTGGCATATCTCTGGTATGGTGAGTCATATGTTACTAGCAAATACATATTAGTAAAATTAATTTCCTCACTGAGAAACTCCTTACACTGAGAAATCACATGACTAGAGAAGGGAGGGAGGGAGATGACGGATAGGCAGATAGACAGACATAAAAATGGATGGATGGATGGATGGATGGATAGATAGACAGACAGGTAGGCAGGCAGGCAGGCAGACAGACAGATGGATGGATAGATACATAGATGATATATTGAACTGTGTGGAATGGGAAAGTGGGTAAAGTCAAGAAATTGTAGGTTGAAATTCTGCCTCTGATGTTAGCTGTGTGGCCACTGCTAAGTCACTTTTCTAACCCTTGGTTTTAAATTAGAGATTAGACTTTTGAAATTGTTAGAGGAGCTGAAAGGCAGGTAGAGTTGTCTGAAAAATTTTCATGACTAAAAAACATATGAACACCAAAAAGGTGTAATAATAGCAGTTAGTATTTGCATAGCACTTTAAGGCTTGCAAAACACTTTACAAATATTATTTCATTATCACAATGACTGGGGGTAGATGATATTAGCTCTAATTTTACAAATGAAGAAACTAAGGCTGAGGAAGGTTAAATGACTTGCCCAGAGCCATATAGCTAGGAAGTGTCTGAGGCTGAATTTGAAATTAGGTCTCGCAGACTCCAGGTCTAGTTGTTTCCATTTTTGTGTCTGGCTCCCAGTACCTAATGTAAAATAAATATTTAGAGAAAAATTGGGGTCAGAAGAGAGAACTTGCGCCAATGGGTGGAAATTATAGGGAGGAAGATTTTGGCTCAATATAAGAAAAAACTCTGAACAAAATGACTGCTTTGTCCAAATCATGACTTTTGTATCAAAAGAGATGTTAAAAAAAAAAGCTTTGTGACCACTTATCTGGATGTTGTTGATACAGTTCATGGCTTATTAGGGTTTGAACTTGGCTGGTTGTTGTCCTTTGTTTTCAAAGAGCACCAAAATGACATCATCATCATATTGGAGTCAAGGTATATTGTGTCCAGTTGACTGATCAGACCAATACAAGTTCGGAAAACTCTACCACAGTTTGGGTACAAGTAGCCCACATGAACTTTTGGGGTGGACATGTGTTGAAATTTTCACTTTTCTTTTGAGCTGCCACAACTCTACTTTTCTCACAGAGCCCCACCCCTTATTTGATGCGGGCACACCATGCTGGGTGGTGCTGTGTTTTTGTCTCCCACATTATACAATCAATTCCAACTTCTTCAGAAAGACCTTAGGGTGTCCTTGTATTACTCCTTCTGGCCTCCATGTTAGCACTAGCATTAGATGGCCCTGAAAAGCTTCTCCAACTCTCTTTGATTTTGTGAGCCCAAGATAGGAACATAGACTTTTGATCAACTTTGACCATAAACAATGTTGTTTTGAAGTGTTTGGTTACCCTCAACCATGGAAGGTCCTTAACCTTTACCTTAAGAGCCTTTGAATGACTATGTGGGAAGTTTAGATTAGCACCAAATATGTCTTTAGGAACTAAGAGATCAGCTTATCCATGAGTTTTCTGATTGGGTGGTGAGTGAGGCATGTCTGAAGAAAGGATGAAAACACAGTTAGATTGCCTCTAGAATATCACACTCTCAGTCTGGCATGCATATGGCGACCATGGGGAATTCACTTAACTTCTGAGCATCCTAGGTACCCTTCTAAGATCATGTTCTAGAGATGGCTTAAAGACCTACATAAGTGAAGGAAATTGACCAATGAGGAGTTCTTCATACTAATGTGAGAGTCAGAAGGAGATAATATACTATGGTTTTAAGTAAGCTAAATGGCAAAGCATGCCCCCTGCGACCCTAAACAAGTATAGTGTCTCCCTCTCTCCTGGCAGCACAGGCAATAGCATTGTCCCTGGACATCAAGATCTTAATGGGACTTCACTGTGTGTAAAACTGAAGTACTCCCAGCTTTGAGCTAGTGTGAGCTTTTCAGGGAGTATATTTTCAGTGACTGAAATAAAAAAAGGGAAATAAAAAAAAGTCTCTAACATTTCCTCAAGCACCTATTCCAAGATCTTTTCTTCAGAGATGGATTTCAGGAGGGCAGGCCTCCTAAGTATACTTTACCTTCCCATTATTCAGAATTTTCAGAAGGATCATTTTTCAGTAGGACACAATTGCCCACCTGGTACTTCGGCAAAAGCCACCCTCACCTACTTCCGTGGCATTCCCACCAACCTGCCTGTACCCTCAGTCCCAGTCATTCCATCATTTCCCATGGAATCTGCCCAGAGCTATTTGTGGAACTGCCTCCTGTTACTCTTTGACTGGGACAGAGAGACAAATGTTCCATATTATCTTTAATTTCCATAAAATTGTTTTAATCTTTTCTTTATAATAAATGTATAACAGTGCCCTTGGGGGGAAGCTCTGGTTTACGTTACAGGTGTCTCAAGTGCAGCTTTGTGCTAGAAAGAAATACTCAGATCTGCTTGTCTCCCTCCCCACCCCACGCCAACACCACTGCCATCTCCATCCCCCAAGAGCTCCAAGAAAATTTCCTGACAGAAAAGTCTTTAGGGAATCATCCTTAGGCTTAAACAAGGAAGAGGCCTCAGCACTTTTCTTCAGGTATCATCCTTGACCCCACACTCCCCATACTTGAGAATAATTAACTAGCCAAATTTTATCAGCTTCATCAGGTAGATGCTCTAAGTAGAAAATGGTCTGACTTCAGAATGGGATGTTTCTCTCTGAATCTCCTTGTCTCTGTCTTCCCTTCTCTTTTTCTACATAAAGCATGTTCCAAAATTCTTAGTGCAATTTTAAGATCTTAAAGCTTAAAACAGCAGCAAGCAAGCCTTTGAGGGCACTAGATCTCTACCCTGACCTTGTTGTTCAATTGTATCCAACACTGGTGACCCGATTTGGGGTTTTCTTGGCAAAGATACTGGAGTGGCTTGACATTTCCTTCTCTAACTCATTTTGCAGATGAGGAAATGGAGACAAATGGGGTGAAGTGACTTGTCTAGGGTCACACAGCTAAGTGTCTGACACACTAAGTGTCTGAGGTTGGATTTAAACTCAGATCCTGATGACTCCAGGCCTGATCTTCTATCCACTGTACCACCTAGCTGTCCCCATATTTATACACATAAAAAATCAAGTAAACCTATACACACACACACACACATTTATATATATATATAATATATATATAAATATGTGTATATGTGTGTAAAGAATGTTTTGTTTTGCTACTATTCATTCCCAATATCTTTTCTGTGATTTGTCATCTTTGAGAGTTAGTATATGTCCGAGTTGAGATCTGAAATTAGTTTTTTGAGATTTCATTCTCTAATCACTGTGCCATCTAGCTATCACAAACATATACATATATGTATATATTTTATATTATGTATATATTATATAATATGTATATAGTATGTATATGTGTGCCAGTATATTTTTGTGTATGTGATAAAGTAAATATCTTTGTAGACCTAAAATCAGTTCTGATCATTAAAAAATATTCAATAACAAGTTTTAACTAAACCAAAGTCTTCTCCTAAAGCTCCTAGAGCTCCATTTTTAAACTTTTTAGTCCATTTTGCCCTTTAATAACAGGCCTGATGGAAGAGGGATAAAAGGCAGGGGGAGGGTTGGGATTAGGGGGGAGGCGAGGGATGGGGCAGGTCCCATGAATACATTTTTTGACATTTTGTTTATTAGCATTTTATCTAGGCTAGTGGTAAATGGATGGACTTGTCAGCAGAAATCTCTTGGTGAAGTAAATAAAGAATCTTAATAGGCAGGGAAAATAGAACTAAGAGCAAATTGCTCACAAAGACTCTAATTTATTGGTTGCCTTTGCGCAAGGATTCTGTTCTGGATTCTGGCTTTGCCAGAAGAAACAGCTGAATGATGACATGCATCCACATTGACAGAGGGAAAAAGATGGGAGAGAGAGAGAGAGAGAGAGAGAGAGAGAGAGAGAGAGAGAGAAGGAGGGAGAGAGAGAAGGAGGGAGAGAGGGAGAGAGAGAGAGAAAAACAGAAAGAGAGAGAAAGAGGAGGGAGAGAGGGAGAGAAGGGAGAGAGACAGAGACAGACAGAGAGACAGAGACAAAGACAGAGAGGCAGACAGAGAGAGTGAAAGAGAGAGAATTCTTAGAAAAAGAAAAATAAAACATAAGGAGAGAGGCACTCTGTTTCCCCAGGCTGGCTTCTGAAAGTTGCTGCTTTATTATTGTTACAGTTATTACTACATAAAATGAGAACCCAGGAATGACGACGCCTCTATTTTTTATTTTCTGGCCTCAGTTAATAAGTCCATGCAACCTTCATGAAAGGAAAATATTGAATGTGGCCACACCAGATATAATGTGGCTATTTGTGTTTAAGTATAATATAGACACCAACCGGGGCTTCTCAGTTATTAATATTTTTTTAGGTTAAAAAGGCAGCAATAAATCATAAGAAGAATTTTCAAGCAGTAGAAATTTTTTTATAGAAAATTGCTTGCTATTTAAACAAAATATTTGCTCTTCATCTCAGGAAAATATGGGGATGCTTTTGAACAAGGAGCTTTTTTCCTTGTTCCCTGCCTCTTCTAATTAGCCTCATCCTACTTGAAAAGCTAGCTGAACCTTGTGGCATCCTAAGAAAATGGGGTTCAGATTTTCTTTGGCCAAAGAGGTGACCCTTTGGGTTAGTGCTGGGTGTGCCTCCATAAGAGTGCAGGGATCAGAATTTAAATAAGCATCCAGCATGGTCCTTCTTATGACTGAAACACACAATGAACCTGCACCTGGCACCATTCTGGGCACTGCAGGAAGCAAGTTACATAGATGCATCCCTAGCTCTAGGAGACGCCAACAGAAGGCTTAGAATTAGGATACTAACAAGTCTGTTTGACTCATGCGGCTGAGGGAGGAAGGAAGGAAGGAAGGAAGGAAGGAAGGAAGGAGAGGAAGGGAGGAAGGGAGGGAGGAAGGGAGGAAGGGAGGGAGGGAGGAAGGGAGGGAGGAAGGGAGGAAGAGAGGAGGAAGGGAGGAAGGAAGGGAGGAAGGGAGGAAGGAAGGGAGGAAGGGAGGAAGGGAGGGAGGAAGGGAGGGAGGAAGGAAGGAAGGGAGGAAGGGATGGAAGGAAGGAAGGGAGGAAGGGAGGAAGAGGAGGAAGGAGAAGGAAGGAAGGAAGGAAGGAAGGAAGGAAGGAAGGAAAGGGAGGGAGGAAATAAGAATCAATATCACAAATATACATAAATATTGCAAATATCACATTGTATCCTCACCACCATCCCGGGAGAATGGTTGTATTATTATTCCCATTTTACAGTTGAGGAAACTGAGTCAGACAAAGGTTAAATGACTTCTCCAGGGTCACACAACTAGTCAGTGTCTGAGGTGGCTTTGGACTCAGGTTTTCCTAACTCCAGGGCCATTACTCTATCTCCTGTTCCACCTAGTTGGGCTCTCTAGCTGACAGGAAAAACAAAACAAAACAAAAAAACAAAACTTATCTACAGAAAACCACCCTGGTTCTAGTCACAGGAACTAAGTCCTACCTCTGATGTTTCCAAACTTTGTGACTTTGGACAAGTCACTCACTTTCTCTCAAAGCCTCTATTATCTCAGCAGCAAAATGAAGGGTTTGAACTTTATGGCCTCTTAACTGTCTTTACAACTCCCAAATCACCTTGTGTGATCATGGACAAAGATACTTAACTTCAGTTGTCTCCTCTGTAAAATGAGAAAGATTGGGCTAGACAGTCCACCTAAGCAGAGGACAGTTATCCCTCTGAGCGAAACAATTTACATCCTGGGAGGAAGGAGGAATTAACTCACTTCCCTTTTTCTTTGGATTCGTTTTGCCAGGAGGAGAAGAAGCAACAGAATGGTATGATGCTCCCGTGATCTTACGCTATGCCCCATGTCTGCAGTGTTTTCCCTCTTCCCTTCCACCTCCTGGTTTCCCTGGATTCATTACAGTTTCAGCAAAGATCTTTCCTTCTGCAAGAAACCTTTCTCAGCTCCCTTTGCCTCTACCTTGCCTCTGAGATTAGTACCAGTTTGCTCTATATATCTCATTTGTACAGAATTGTCCAAATGCTATCTCCTCCTCCATTAGAATAGGAACATCTTGAGGGCAGGGGATTGTGTTCACGTTTCTTTGTATCTTCAGCCACTAACATGGTGCCTGGCACATAGTAAGCACTTAATAAATATTTATTGACTGACGACCCAAACAAATTGACTTAATATAGCCCAGTGGCTGCCGTTCCAATGGCCTTAGTGATGATGATAGTTTAAATTACCCTTAATAACGTTACGTAAAGCTACCTGTATTAGTGTTTATTGATTGACAGTGGAAAGGAAACATGATAATGAAAGGCTGCTTAAATACTCCCAGTGGCCAAAAAAGGCTAAATAACTATGTCAAGGGAGGATGAGATTCTAGCCATGTGCACAAGAACAAATTTCGCTCCCCCTACCCTATAATAATCACAGTCTTGGTTTCATATTCTAAACTAGACATCTCTCTCTCCCTCCCTCCCTCCCTCCCTCCCTCTCTCTCTCTCCTCCCTCTCCCTCTCTCTCTCTCTCTCTCTCTCTCTCTCTCTCTCTCTCTCTCTCTCTCTCTCTCCATCTCTCTCTGTGTCTCTCTCTTCTCTCTCTCTCTTTTTCTCTCTCTCTTTCTCTCCCTCTCTCTCCCTCTTTTCTCCCTCTCTCTTCCTCCCTCCCTCCCCTCCCTCTCTCTCCCTCCCTCCCTCCCCCCATCTCTCTCTCTGTCTCTCTCTCTCTTTTTCTCTCTCTTTCTCTCTCTCTCCATCTCTCTCTGTGTGTCTCTCTCTTTCTCTCTCTCTCTTTTTCTCTCTCTCTCTTTCTCTCTCCCCTCTCTCCCCCTCTTTCTCCCCCTCTCTCCCTCCCTCCCTCCCTCTCTCTCCCTCCCTCCCACCATCCCTCTCTCTCTTTCTGTCTTTCTCAGATAAGTTCCTAAAAAGAGTTCCTGGCATTCCAGGTGATGATTGTAAATCTACCCAGTTAATTTATGAACCAATAAAGTCCTGTCAAGTCTCCTGCTCATCTTCTAGAAAACAGGTCTGCAGAAGAAGGGAGGGGAAAAAGGCTGGCTAGTTACTAGGGAAATATATTCTTGTTTCTCTTCTATTCCTCTTAATCTTTTCTTTGGAGCTAGTTTCATTCCACCATGGAATATAGAAATCCCTACCAATACGGACGACATTTGGTGCGATATGGTCGACATTGTTAGATTGCGGGGCTTTAAGGAAATTAACAATAAATGCATCATTATTGTATCCAAACTGCCATCAGATTAAATTCAAAGCTTGAAATGAAAAGCTGAGACAGTCAGTTCCTTACACACACACAGAGGAGATGAAGACTGTTACAATGCAATAGCATTTCTTAAACTTCCCTCCTCCCTTCTCCCTTCAGTAAACACCTTGTAAATTTGTCTGAAATTTTCAAATTTTTCCTTAATTGAGGTTCCTTTCCTGTTCATTTGGGGTTGGGTGTGAAAATATATCAAGTTGCAACAACACAAAAGGCTGCTCTCTCAAGCCACATTTCACAACATTATTTCATCAGATGGTCTTAATTTTCTGCATGACATTATCTTTTCAAGCTGACATAAGACCGGGCTGTGATATTTGCATACTCAAGACGGAACTGTGCAGCTTAACTCTGTTTCTCCTTGTGCGGGGGATTTAGGGTTTTTGCACTTTGAAAAATCAAATGAAGCATCCTTACAAAAAAAAAGATTTCCTCAACCTTTGAGTGACTATGCTTCCATCTTTTAACCAAAGGAACACTTGGAGCTATTTTAAATGTTCCCATTCTCTCTGAATCAGTTGTCTGGATGTGTGTGAGGTATGTATGTACATACATCCTTTTTTTTTTCCTGATAATCTCTAAAGTGCAGTCTCATTAAGTCAAAGAAACATGGCTACCTAGCTAATATTCACAGGACAAGCAACTTGTTCAAGAAGGAAGTCATCCTCATCAAAAGGAGACAAATTCAAATTTTTAAGGAAGAAAATAATGTGCAGGCTGGATGCTCCTGTCATGCCACTAGCAAGTATCATAATTATTATTTTGGACAGTCCTAAGAAAAGAAATAAGAATCTCAAGGCCCCAGAAAAAAAAAGACTACTCCACGGTCACACAACTGAGACGTAGCAAGGTTGGAATTAAAACTCAAGTTTCTTCATGTACCATCAGTCCAGTGCCTTTCCAATAGCTCTGTGTGGTCATTGATGATTCTTTGGAGAACTGTGAAAATTTTGACTCTTAGGGCCATTTGCATTCAATATATATGCTCTCATCTGGATTCCTAGTTGGAGGCTTCCACCATATTGCTTTCTTGATGGTGTTGTCACCTCCATTTTTGCTGTCATCATTGCCATTGTTGATATTCCTGTCATTTTTTTCCCTAACTTCTAGAAGAATGATTTCCTAAAAGCCTGGAATCCTTCTACAACAATATCTGGGCTGGTTGGAGTATGTCCCTCATTCATTAGACCATTTAGTGAGAAATAGTTTCCTAGATAACCTAAAAAGTTATCCTAAGAAATGACAGTAAGTCTAGGAAACTCTCACAGGGCTTCGGGAACAGAGATGATTAACCATAAAAATTTATATGGGTACTGGACCTCTGAGATATTCAGTTAAGCCTAAGGAAGCAAAAAGTGTGATTAACACAGAAATTCACAATGGAATAGTAATCACTATGGTTTCTATGACATTGGTCGTTTACAAAGCAAGGTGATGTAATAGAAATAGATAAAAACCATGGTCTTCTGATTGGTTTCCCTGCTTCTAGCTTCTCCTCACTTCAATCCACTCATTCAGCAGCTCTATTCAGTGACCTTTCTCAAGCACCACCTGAATAAATCCCAGCATCTCTCTATTGCCTCCAGGGTCCAACATAAAATGCTCCATTCGGCTTTAAAGCCCTTCCCAACCTGGTCCCCTCCTATCTTCCCATTCTTCTGCCTTATTCCTCAGCGCTCCACTCACTCTGTAGCACACGCTGGCCAGTATGTTGGTCCTATCCCAACACTGGAATGTTTCACCTCCTCACCTCTGCTTGCTGGCTTGTCCTGCTTCCTCCGCGACTCAGCTCAGTAGCATATATGCTCCTTGAGATCAGAGACCACGTTTGTTTGTTTGTTTGTCTGTTTATTTTAGCTTTATTTGTATCACCAGAGCTTGTCACAATGTCTGGCACATAGAAAGCACTTAATAAAAGCTTTTTGAGACTGACTCAGGAAGATCTGAGTTCAAATTCTCCCTCAGATGCTTCCTGACTGGGTAAACTTAGATAAGTCACTTAACCACCTTTAGCTTCCATTTCTGCATCTTTGAAATGAGGATAATACTAGTACCTACCTCACGGAGTTTTTGTGAGGAGCAAAGGAAAGTATATATGTGAAGGATTTTGCAAACTTTAAAAGGAGCTCTTTAAATGCTTGCTACTCATTGTAGGACATTTATGTGAAAATTACAGTCTGTACAAATGGATTGGGGAACTGTTTGTGACAATGGAATAGAAAACTTCAAATCTGAACTAACTTGTGTGTCTGTGTACATCCAACAGTTTATTATCCTTAATACATTTTGATTTAATGACGTTTCTTTTTAGAAATTGAATGGGCTTGGGGCAACAGTAAAAAATAATTCACAGATGACCCACTTGCCATATTGATATCATTGTAATGTCAAGAGGATGGAAAGAATTCTTCAATCTACTGGGTGGGAGCCCTGTGGGCAATCTTCAACAAGTCATGGATGTGTGCTACATAGGATGGAGAGGCATTGTTGGGTCTCTGCCTTACTTATTGTAGGGAAAAGGCTAGTCAGGGAGGTCAGATCACATAGTCATTGAATTATGACATAGGGTTAAAGAAGCATTGTTTTAGCCCCAGGAGGGATTGTAAAGGTTATCATGTTCAACTCCTCATTTTGAAGTTGAGGAAACTGAAACCCAGAGAAACTAAGTTACTTACCCAAAGTTATAGTATTAGTAAATGGAAGATCTGGGATTCAAACAATTTCTCTGGCCACAAATCCAGTGTTCTTTTCACTGCATCAGTCAACAAATATTTATTGCATTCCTACTATGTACAGGGAACTATGCTATGTACTAATGTTATAAAGATGAAACATGGCCCAATACCTGACAGCAAGGAGTCTAGGTAAAGTATTTTACTAAGCTCAAAGCCTTCTATGAATTCTAGCTACCACCTTAATATTATAATCTGGTCTAGCCAAATCAATAGACATTCACGAACTACTTATTATGTGCTAGGTGCCATGATAAGCACTGGGAATACAAACACAAGGAGAAAGAAAGAGAGAGGCTACCTTCAAGTAGCTTTGATGCAAACAGGGGGAAAACAACACATCAAAGACAGCTGGAAAGGGGCTAGGAGAAAGAGGGTCCTCAGAATGGGGACATGATAGGAGATCTAAACAAATGCAATCTGGTGGGAGATGAAGACATGGTTGACCTGATGATCTCCTTCAGTGGAGCTTCTAGAGTCTAAAGTATACCCACAATTTATCAGAACCAACTCTACTAAATGGCACCAATTTAAGCTGAAATCATTACAGAAAGGGAGCTAAACTGTCACACTCAGCTCCCAATTGTGATCCACTAATTGGAGACTTGAAATGTGGAGGATGAGGTCCAGCAAGACTCAAATATGCAAACTGAAGGATAAGGAATTGGGAAGATTCTGAGCCTGGGTGGAAGGACTTAGTTTTTCTTGGATTCTAGCCTTTTAATTTTATTTTTACATTATTTCTAAAGCTATAGTGGGAAGTCCTGCAGGTATGAAGCTAAGGATACAAATAGTCTTGTTACTCCAAGGGGTAATAGAAGGTTGCAAGGATAAGATTTGTTTGATGAAACATTTATACTAAATAAGGGGCCTGGACATCACAATGGATATCCATAGGAAGTCTTCTGGCTCTAAACCTTCCTAGCAAAGTATTATATTCACCTAAGAATCAATGAGAATCTAATATTCTCCATAATATACACCCCTCCTGGTCATCCAACAGGATTAGAGATATGCATGACTCTTAGATGTAATACTTAGTTATCCTGGGCTTTCCTGATTAAGGAATTGTAAAACATAGGGCTAGAAGGCCAGGTCTGGTTACTATCTCATCTCTGAGACTGGAACAAAATATGGCCCACTTCACAAAATGATATTACCTTAGTCAAGCAAAGAAAGATATCCATAGCAAGGGAAGGTTATTTAGCAAAAGATTCAACATTGCTCTGGCTGGACCCAGTTTCCCTGCCTCTGTGTGCCCAGGGAGTTTAGTGGTCAGAGGCCCAGGGGAGAAGCCAAGTGATTTTTGCATCCTGACATTTTTGGACCCAGTCCATCAGGATCCATCAAGAAACTGCATCAATATCCTGAGTTTTTGGTCCATTTATCCAATGAAATCTTGAAGACAGTTTCAATCTATTTGAAGGAAAAGCTATCCTATTCTCCATAGGGTAGGGTTTTAGGAATAGCTAGCCCAGTCTATATGGTAAGACTCTAGAAAATATGGATCCTGTCACAACAGAATATAAACACAGGGTAAAGTTTATTTCATATTCATGTTTACATTCCTAGTATTGAGTCCAATGCTGGCCACCTCTTGGATGCTTAATCAAGACTTTCTATCATTGCTGTGGTTGTATATGCATTGACCTGAAGATTTTCTAATAAGACTGATGGCTTCATCTTTTGGTTTCTGGTCAGAATGAGCAGACTAGAGACATTTTGGAGGTAGTTACCTATCTGCACAGAATTATCTGGGGTACAGTGATGTCACACAACCCAATAGTGGATATTCTTGGCAGTGTGTCCATTGTATTTTAAAACTGCCTGTAATTCCCTCCAGTAGCAGTCAGCACTGGTCTCCATGCTATATGAAGTTAGCATGAGAAAGAACCAAGGAGAGAAATCTTAATCCAGGAAACCCAATTTGAGAAAAATTCAAAAAAGTGTTTTGGATAGAGAATTATACAGAATTATTTTGTGGATATTTCCACAGTGGGCATCAGTGAGGGCTGGTTATCTTTGTGGCAGGACAGAAAACACCTGAATTGCTGCTCTAGGACAGGGGTTCTTAAAGTTTGCATCCTGGACCCTATGAATAATATATCCCTTCTCAGAATAATTTTTTTAAATGCATAAAATAAAATAAAAATACTTTTTGTTCATTTCTACTGAGGTCATGAGGATTGTGCTCTCCAGCTCTGAAAAAGTGTATATATACTCTGAGATGAGGTTTTGCTTTGGGGCTTAGTTTTTGTAAGAAGGTTTGTGTGCCAGATGAGACTCTGGGTAGACAGTAATGTGCCCCCCCACTCCCCACTTTGAAAACCCAGACGTTGGTGCTTCTCTGTCTGGTAACAATGTATTGTCTATGGTCAGACAGTTGGAAGCCCTGTCTGTTGGTCTTTATTTTCCTACTTGTGTTTTCCCTGAAGTTCAGGGTGTTGACGTTTTTCCCTGAACTAAGTGAATGATATATGTGTTTGATTAAAGTAGACTGTTGACCCCTCAAAATTTGCTCTCCTTTTAGAAAAGCAGATCTAAGAACCTATACAGCAGGCCCTCCTGTACATGCCAGGGTCCTTGCTGTTACACAGATCTCCTGCAATCTAAGGGATACATGGACCCCAGACTAATAACAACTCTTACTCTAAGGCATAATTTGTCATAGGAGCAAAGGACCATATCTCTAGAGATAGAAGAGACCTCAAAGGCCATCTAGTGGGATTCCATCATTGGTAAATAAGCAAACTAAGGCTTGGAAATGTTCAGTAATATCCCCCTTCAGCACACACATGTGCACAACATGCACACACACACATGCACACACCATCTTGAAATGCTGTAAAAGTTCTAACAGACATGACATTAACTCTTCCCTAAGTAAACCATGCTCCTCACTTACCCTCACGCCATATATCCAAAGAGTTGCCAAATCGCCCCATTTCTATCATCAAAACACATCTTGCATTCTGACCCACTATCTTACTCACACTGTAGCCAATATAGTCCTGGACTTCAACATTTTTCACCTATATTCTCACAATAATCTTTTCATTGATCTCTGCCCCAGATCTCTCCCCATTCCAATTCATCCTACCTATCACTGCTGCCAAAGCAATTTCTCCAAAACAGTGATCTGACAGGTGACTCCTCTTCACATCAATTGCAGTGACTTCCTATTGGATGTAATATAAATAGAAACTTTTCTTTAGTTTTTAAAGTCCTTCCCAACCTGATACCTTCCAATCTTCCCAGTATCATTGAACACTACTTCCTCTTCCACCCTTTGCAATCTAGTCAAACTGGCTCCATTCTTCACAAAGCTCTCAATCTCCCATCTCTATACATTTGCACCAGCCATCCCACATGACTAGAATATACTTTCTACTTCCTTCTTCCTCCTAGAGTTCTTATCTTCCATTAAGATGCAGCACAAATATCATCTTCTTCATGAAGGCTTTTCTAACCCTCTGATGTTCTAGAGCAGAGGTGGGGAACCTGTGATCCCGAGGCCACATGTGGCCTAGGTAAACTTAGCTCTGTCATTAGAAGAGAGTGCCTGGCACATAGTAAACACTCAGTAGATTATCTATATATTTGCCTGTCTATCTATCCTTGAAAGCAGAGATTGTTTTATTTTCGTAAGCATATTCTCAGTGCCTAGCAGTGACTGGGACAGAGTAGCTTCTTAAATATACTTATTAATTGGCTGACTAGGTGTAAAGTCTTCCAAGTGCCCAAATGTTTTGATGCTGATCTATTATGATACAGCTGTACTACCTTTTTGCCCTTCCCTAAGAGGTGAATATGTGTGACAAGATGAGGAGTGCTCCTTCATTGATGAATTCCTACCTCCCCTACTCCTCATGATGTCCAAAGTATTCTTATGCAAGGTGTTTATGTGCTTCTTGGAAAATATGACTTATTATTACAGGCTGATACTGGGCCTGATCTCCATACATAAAAGGATGTTTATGGTTTGTCTCCCTTTCCAAGTCCCAAACATAGGACCTTTCAATGCATCCACTCCCATCAATCAGGCTAGCCCAATGAATGGAGGTTGACTCAGTCACTTCCTCCCTCCCTTCTTTCCTTCCTTCTTTCTTTCCTTCCCTTCTTCTTTCCTTCCTTCCCTTCCTCATTTCTTCCTTCCTTCCTTTTCTTTCTTCCTTTCTTGCTTCCCTTCCCCCTTCCTTCCTGCCACACAAATAGCACAAAGTATTGCATGTCTTTTGCATTGGTTGGTATCTCCCACATTGGGACTGCATTCAGATTTTTATATCCCATCTTCAACTTTTCTCCAAGAAAAAGTAGGATGTCCCTACTTAAGCAATATTTTCCAACTTTAGCATGCAGCTGATTCCCCTAGAAACAACCTAGCGCCAACCTAATGAACTTCATGGGCTCACTGGGGTTTGCTGAGTGGAGTAATATATCATCCAGCTACATCACAGCCTCCTGGTCAAGCATGTCCCCGGAACCAGAGTTCATGGACCAATGGAAGTTAATGGGCACATTGCACATTCTGAGGACATGACCAGGCTTTTATATTGCCAGAACCCGGTCAAAAACAATCCCCTCCACTTAATAATAAGAATGCCAACAACATACTAACATTTTGTTGTTATTCTTTAGTCACTTTCAGTCATGTCCGACTCTTGGTGTTGCCATGTAGGTTTTCTTGGAAAAAGTACTGGAGTAGTTTGCCATTTCCTTCTCCAGCCAATTTTACAGATGAGGAAACTAAGTCAAACAGGGTGAAGTGACTTGCCCCAGGGTCACACAGCTAGTAAATATTTGAGAGCAAACTCGAACTCCAAAAGATGAGTCTTCCTTTCTCCACTCCCAGAATTCTATCTACTGTGCCACCTAGCTGTCCAGGTTAATATTTAACACTTTTAATGGTTTGCAAACTGCTTACTTAACATGATGTATCTCATTAGAGTATGATGAAAAATCTGTGATCCAAATACTCCTGGCATTATTATCCCCATTTTGCAGATTAAAAAAAGCAAACAGGTTTAGAAAGGCTAAATAACTTCAGTTAAGTGAATCTATCTTAGCTGGTATGCACTAATGTTTTCACTCTCATAACTTCTCAGTATTGAAAATAATCCTTTAACGTGTCTGTGAGTCTGTCAGTGATTGGCTTCCTATCTTATATGATTTTTGTCCATTATTTTCCACAGGTTCTATAAAGGATCTTCTCAACATTTTAGAAGATTTCATCTGGTTTTGTGTTATTTAAATTTTTATTTAGCATATTACAAGGACTAGTTCCATTGATGGTTTGCCTTCATTCTCATTATATGACTACCCCCATTCTGATTGCAGATCTCCTTGATAATATCTTTTCTGTCACATCTTTTGTGTAAGTCATTGGCAATATCCATCAGCCTACTTCACTTTATTGGTCTTTGGATTATTAAGAATTTTGATTCTTCAGAAATTATGTTGTTCTGTGATTTTTATTTGTATACCATTACTAAAAGAATATAGTGTTTAAAAAAAGATGAGTTGTTCCATCAAATTTGAACAGAGCTATATAATTTTTCAAATATAATTCAGCCTGCCTCTAGGTTAATAGCTATTGATGTTCAATTTATCACCTGTTTGCAGATGATAATACCATCTATTATATTTTATAAGCATTCAATATCTTTGTCTTTATAAAATCTTGAAATCAATTGATCGAGGAAAAAATCAATTGATCATCACTTATCATGGGAGAATAAAAATCAAAACAACTTTGAAGTTTCTTATCACATGCAGAAAATCAGTGGAAATGACAAAAGATAAACTCGTCAATGTTGGGGGAGAGGTGCTGCAAAATAAACAGGAATACGAACAGACCTCTTGGTGGACCAATGAATTGGTTCAACCTTTCAGGAAGCAGCTTGAAATTCATTTTAAAAAATGATTAAAATGTCTGTGTACTTTAACCTAGAGTTTTCTGTGAGGAATATGTCCTAAGGAGGCCAATGATAAAATGAAAGGTCCCTTTTTATACCAAAATATATTTAGCAATACCTTTTGTACTAGTAAAGAAGGAGAATGATTCTTGACCAGAGAAATAATAAACAATCATGGTACATGAATGTAATGGAATATTACTGTTCTATAAGAAATTATGTGTATGAAGAATACAAAGAAATATGGAGAACTCATATGAACTGATTCAGGGAGAAATAAACAAAACCAGAAAAATAGTGTACAAAAAGTTGTAACAATGCCAAAGCAGGGATTATCAAAGCACTGACAAAGCTTGGCCCTGAAGAAGAGATGGTCTTATGTTCCTCTCTCCTTTCTTTGTAGAGGACAATGGGTAAGGAACATTTCATATTTTATCAGATTTGATTGATGTGTTGTTAGTTTTAGTATGCTCATTTTTAAATTTTTTATGTTATTCTTTATTTCAAAGGATGACTTCCTGGGGAAAGAAAAGGAAGAGATACATTTGGAGCCATAGATGATATAAAAAAGCTACCAATACAATTTTAAAATAAAGTCAAACAAAATTCATCTTTACAGAAAACAAAGGAAAAGAAAGAAGAGGGGAGCAGAAGAGAGAGGAGAGGAGATCAATTCTGCTATGTTTTTAAAATCCATATCCCTTCCATTTTGGATTTGTTTCATGGGTACTTGATTTGGTACAGCTGTCCTCTCTGATTATATTTTCTATAGTGCCATTTCCACTTCATTCTTTAGTACATTGGGTTCCAAAGTGTTGGTGAATAAATGCGATGATTCCATTTTCATAGATAATGAAATAAGTCACTGTAAAAATGCTGGCAGATTTGTTCCATTTTGTCTATTTGTTGTGCTCATTTCACCTATAAATGCTTTTAGGCTGATCTAGCTTAGTTGGGCCTTGTGCCAAGCTTTTTGAAGACCCATTTCCCCTCTTTCCTTGTTGTTCTTTTATGAGGTGATATTGTTTATAAAATTTCACCATCCTCCTTCATAGTCTTCTGCAAATGAATTTCTATTCTAAAATGGCATTACATTTGGCTCTGTAGCTACAGCAGAGGGAATGTTGATTGGACTTCGGGAATTTTATCTTAGGATCTCTACATCTTTAACCTCAGCACTGATGGTAGAAAAGCAAACTTTCTCTCTCTCTCTCTCTCTCTCTCTCTCTCTCTCTCTCTCTCTCTCTCTCTCTCTCTCTCTCTCTCTCTCTCTCTCTCTCTCTCCCACAGTTGATGTAACTCCATATATATATATGAGATCCTTGTCTAGTGACCAATGTGTGTATGTGGATATATATATATATTTCATATATATAACATTTCATATTTTATCAGATTTGATTGATGTGTTGTTAGTTTTAGTATGCTCATTTTTAAATTTATTTAAAATATCTTAATTAAATTAATTCAATTAATTAATTAATTAATTTAATTAAAATAATTTAAAATTTATTTAAATTTAAAATTATCCACATACACACATATCATCAGTACTCTAATACAAGATGACTTGATATCTCATGAAATAACATTTCTGGCTGTTATTGGATATACCATAAAATCAGCTCTATATACTGCCTTCTTTGCTTCTCCAAGGTGGATCTCTGAGCCATCCTTCCAATTAGCTGCCACTTTCTTCTCTCTTCTGGTTCCATGTATCAAAAGAATATCAAGTTTGACATGATTCAGTTACATCAACTGTGGGTCCACCCATTGGTCTCTAGACAAGGATTTCATATTTAAGACTATCAGCAATCAAACAAAAATGTATAGATATTCTAAAGACTTTATGTTGTTTAGCTCCCTCCACTTCCCCTCCTACCAATCTGTCACTGTGGCCAAAGGAAGGCAAAGGAGCTGCGCAGGAAGAAGTAGTTTGTGTTGATCTTTGTCTCATGGGCTGCCATGGATGACCCACCAGTGGCCAACTTCAGTCAGTTGAGAGTTCCTCCAATGGAAGGTCCATGTTTTCCTTTTTTTGTATCCCTAACACTTAATATAGCACATAGTAGGTATTTAATAAATTATTATTGACCAACTGAATGATTGCCAAGATGGTTCTCAGAAAACAGACTTTCTCCTGCTTTGCCCATACTAGACCTTATTTAAAATGCTAAACTACCTTGGGTAGCTAGGTGACACAGTGGATAGAGCACTGGGTCTGGTACTATGTGTTAGGTACCATACTAACTGTGCTAAGCACTGGCAAAACCGATACCTACCCTCAATAAGCTCCTAGTGTGATAGCCTACAGCTATGTACAAACCATGTGAATAGTAGTAATTCTCAAAGGGAAGGCATTGCCCTTGAAGGGAACCACAAAAAGGCTTCTCATAGAAGGCAGGATTTTAGCTGACTCTTGAAGGAAGCTCAGAAGGGAGGGATGAAGAGAGGCAACTGAAGTCCAGAGAGCTCTAATGTCTTGCCTAGTGGCTTGAAGACTGTGCCATAAACCTTTGAACAGAATTGCTGCCCAGAAGGCTAGTCTCTTTTCCCTGTGATCTGCATCCTCATTGCATGAAGCTGGGGCTCGTTTTTCTGTGTCCTGAAAGCATTTACAATGGCCTGAACTAAATGCAGTCATGCCTTGAGGCAGAAGGGTGAACTTACCTGACCCCTCGCAGGCCCTTCTAGCATTAAAACACCATGATGTGGAGCCTGACAACAGTACTCCTGGCATGTGCTGGACTTCCTCTGACTAGAAGCTTGGGCTTAAAATCATTTCTAAATAAGGACTAGGGAGGAGGAATGGAGCAGAGGGAGGAAGAGAGAGAACCACTCAAGAAAACAGGACCTAGATAACACAGAGGAAGGAGCCTAGCAAAGTGACAGGGAATCAGAGGGAGAAAAAATATCTGTTTGTGTTCAGACTGAGATGGGGTTGGGGGGGAAATGGGAGGGAAGGGAACCCAGCAAAGATATTTCAGTCAATTTTCTGTTCAAATAAACAATTCCACCGTTAATAAAAAGTGGTTCCTTTTGATGATAGCCAGCTAAAGTGCACATTCTCTGTAGTAAAATAGCTTTTAAAGTAAGTTTAAAGGGTTAGCAGGGCTCAAATGAAAGTTTAAAACCAGCTGCCTTCTCCCTTCAGACCTAGCTAGCATCACCAGATCCCCAAAGCTCTTCCTCTCCCTGCTGCAATGTAAGGCAGCAAAATAGGCCATTGGCCCCCTAAAGAGATGAAGACTTTTTGCGGGGAGGCATATAAATCGGAATGAGTTCCATCTTCATGCTCAAAGATGGGATGGGAGGTTTTGAGACCTGTCTAGAGTGTTAGTTTCTTCATATTCCTTGAATTTAATAAGGAATAATAAGGAAACTAGAGGGAAATTACACCTTCTCTAAGACCGTTGTATTGAGTAGGCTCAAAGAAATGTGTATTGATTGGAAGATGGAAAAACTTGTTTCTTCATTGGTAATGACACATTTTCTAATTATATATTAACCTACACCTCCTTTTAGCTATATTTAAAGTGAAAAGGGACCTTAGAGGCCTGCTAGCACAAGCCCCTTGGAAATAGTCCCAGTGAGATCAAGTTATTTGTCCAAGGGCCCCCACATTGTATGGCAGGGGTTAGATTAGAACTCAGGTCTGGTGATGTCAAGTTCAGCACTCCCAGTTTAGTGCACTCTCTGTTAGATCACATCACTCTCTTGGTGTATATGTTATGTGGATACTAGCAAGAGGTGCACGGGATGGGCAGATGGGATGGGATCTAGATAATTGGATGGAGTGCCTCCATTAATGGGGTCACCAACCCTTTAGAATATTAGGATATTATCTTCCACATTAGAGGCCTCTTGAGGACAGGATCTGTATCTGGAAATTATTTGTATCCCTCAAACCTTTGTTATTGTTTGGTCATTTTGGATTCTTTGTAACTCCATTTGGGGGGAGTTTTCTTAGCAAAAATACTAGAGTGGCTCACCATTTCCTTCTCCAACTCATTTTACAGATGAGAAAACTAAAACCAACAGGGTGAAGTCATCTGCCCAGGGTTACACAACTGGTAAGGATTTGAACTCACAAAGATGAGTCTTCCTAATTCCAAGCCCAGTCCCCTATCCACTGTGCCACCTAACTGCCTAAAAAACTAATATAATGCAAAAAGAAGGCAGTCAAAGTTTTTTGATTGTCCAAGCAAGCCCTGTGGGAATCCTGAGTGTCTATACCCCCATAAACCTTCATCTTGCTCTCAACCACTAGAAGGAAGGGTTTGTCCTAAAGAAAAAAAAAGTGAACTGGTCATGGAGGTGAAAAAGGAGATAGAGGCCCTCCTTTCTTGGTTAATCTCAGATATGAATGATGTAGGTCACAAATAAAATATCGCTCTCTTCTTTTATGAGCTGCAATATTGGGATTGTATCCATTTCAGAGCTCATTAAGCTTTGATAACCAAGGTGGTTAATGACATGCCGTGGATCTTTTGTGTGGGCACCCATGTAGAAGGAGGCCTCCACCATGTGTGTGTTTAACACAGACGCTGCTTCAAGATGCTAATTCACATGTTGGAGGAGAAATTGACTTTTGTTCTTTGAGGGCTCAGGGCCTTAGAACTATTGTCTTTGGAGCGCAGTATAACAAACACTTAGTAGCTGAACTTCTGTCTTATGAGGAACACTTATTCTCTCAAACCAGGCCTTTCAAAATGCAGCCTGTTTCCTCTTCTTTCCAGAGCTGCTTTCCATTGTACACTTCTCCATTTAGTCTCAATTAGGCATGTCAGAGCAGCTCCGTGACCCTGACATGGAAAATAGTATTGTAAGTAATATAGCTGGGAATTTGGAAAGGCTATACTGTTCCTGAAGAAAGCTTTTTTTTTTTTTAAACCCCTAAACACTGTGATGAAATGTTTTATGCCTGCACTGTCTGCGCAAGAAAGATGTGGAATTAAGGAGAGCCGTAAAATATAAAGACTCTAGACCTGCATATGATTATCCATATTAAATTGAAGTAAATTTACTTTATATTGCTCACTGAGAGTTCTTCACTGGCAAAATAAGATTTGTTTGTACTCTGTACTTCTCTGTTTTTCCAAATGTGAGCCGATGGAAGCTTAGAGTTAAAATTGCAGATTGTTTCTGTTGCCTTCCCCTTTTTTTTTTACCTCTGGGGTTTGGCTCTGTTAGAAGTAAGAGATCTCATTCGATTTTGCAATGGTGGGGAATCTGGTTCTCTCTTGTGTCCCAAAGCCAGGTGAAACTGCGCTCAAAATGAAGGGATATGGAGTTCAAGAAAAGACTTATCTCTATTAGATTCCAGACGTTTAGCCTATTTCCCATTTGCCTCAGTGGCTTGGATAAAATACAGATTCAAATCAATTCAACAAGTATTTATTAAGCACTTGTTATGTGCAAGATATTGTGTAAATGCTAGAAATATAAGTATAAAAAAGAAAAAAAGAACAAATAATAGTTCCTGTCCACAAGAAATTTACATTCTCCTTGAGGAATTTACATTCTACTACACCATCTACATAGCATACTTATCCAAATTACTAATGAGACACAGTTTGAAAGGATAAATAATTCATTCATGAAATTCTAAAGTTGGGATCCAAGAGATCTTGCCAGGCTAGAACTATGGGCCATATCTAATGACTTTACTTACGCTAGATCAAGTGTTATAATTGTATTCAAGAGACAAAATAAGAAGATCTGATGAGATAACAGTTCCAACTAAAAAAAGAGAGTCAATATGTATTTATTAAGCATCTGCTATATGTTAGGCACAGTGCTAAGTACTAGGAATGAAAAGAAAAGCAAAAGCTAGCTCTTGCTCTCAAGGAGCTCCCACTTTGATATTAGCAGTCAGCAAACTCAATGTGAGTCAATAGTATGATATGACAGTCAAAAACATTAATTAGCTACATAACTGAATTCAACAAGACATAGTACTTCTCAACTAAGAAGGCAATAACTCCATTGTCTTCTGGTAAGAACATGTAGTGTTGTTTTCAGTTCTAGGCAGTCCATTTTAGGAAAGACATTGATTAGCTATAGAGTATCCAGATAAGTGTGGTAAAGATGTCACACAGATATCAATTCAAGCAACTGCAAGTATTGTTTAGAGAATACATGGAAATTTCTGGAGTATAGTCAAAAGAAGGATCATTAGTTTCATTAATATTTAGAAGATTTCCATGTGGAAGGGGGATTAGACTTGTTCTACTTGGCCCCAGAGAACCAAACTTGGAACAATGACTCACAGTTGAAGGAAGCAAATTTTAGTCTTGACATAAGAAAAAATTCCCAATAATTAGAACCATCTAAAAGTGAAATATGCGTCTCTGAAGATGGTAGCTTTTTTGGAAGATCTATTAGCAAAGATGGACATTTACTAGGTAGGTTGTTGGTAGCAATCTTACTCAGGTGAAGTGAAACTTAATGGCCATTGGGATCCCTATCAACTCTGGAATTCTATGACTTTGTTAAAGGTATTTATCAGGCATTAAATATTGAGTGCTGGGCACTATAAGGAATACAAATGAAGTGTAAGACAGTCTCTGACATGAGTTTACAATCTTGTTTGAAGAGATAAAATAAAGGAGAGGGAAACAAAGAGAAATACAGGACAATAACATGATAAATTTCTAAAATGGATGTCATAGACTAGTGCTATGAATGTTCAGAGATAAAAGAGACAAATGAAGATTAAAGTGGTCAAGAATAATGGAAAAGATATCTAGAACTTCAATGATAAATATGTTCTGAAAAGGTAAATATGGAGGAAGAAAGCATTCTATGTAACAGAAAATCACATCCAAAGACATAGAGAAGAATGTGGGTAAAAGATTAGCATAGTAGGAACAATGAGTTTATACCAGTGAATCTTGGCACATGAATTTATATAGATAAGGTACCCCTCCCCCAAATAGCTAATCTCTTGTCAGAAGTAGTAGTGTGTCCCAGTTACTTGTAATAGCTTTACCTTATCTAGGTTATGAATGCTTCTAAAAATATTCTTTTGGGTTCATTTGCCATATAGGCCATAGTAGGAAGAGTGGTTTGATTTCTGTTGATACATAGTCAATTTGATTATACAAATATTTACAGAATGCCTACTATGTGCAAGGTACTATGCTAGATAGTAGAGATGCTTCAATGCTTTCATGACTCTGAATCTTTGCCAGTAATCCATCCAGTAAGTAGATCACAACCAACCCATGTCTTCTCCTCTTTTACATGCTATGAGAATCCCCTCACAAGAGAAGCATCTTTCTTCTGGGTCAGGAGAAATTGCATAGGTGCAAATGGAGAACTGGAGGGATCAATTATTCTTTAATCTCAACAAATGACTAGCCCATCTTGTTTCCTAACTATTTTTATTAACATCATTTATAATGCTCCCCTGGCACAATTCTTAACTGGTGATAGATAGCATTCAACTCATGCAGAACAAGCTTCTCTCTATTGTGGCATTCCACAATTCACAGCTATATAATATCACCAGAAAAGTTTAAAAAATAGGCTTTTAGGGAGACATATGGAGTCATTAAAATTGCTCAGTTTCCCAAAAACAATTCAGCCCACTCTCATCCTCCTGCTCAATTTTGGACCCAAGTCTATTGTCTATCTACAGTTTCTGTACAATATATACTGACAGACAAGTTCTATGGGTTAATCATCCAAATACATATCATAGTTTGACAATGATCACTCTTCATCCATTTGGTTTGTCCTGTGTGAATCGTTAGATTAAATGCTAATGTAATATTTCGCAGTGTTCTAAAGCATAATGTTATCAGCAGGTCTTTATCCAGAAACAAAATTTCATGGGAGATTTTTACTATCTATGGTAAAATTTGTGATTTGGACTTTGCACTGTCCATCCTGTGTGGATGTGGGGAGGAGACATTTGGTTAGACTGTGTCTCCTTGACTTATGCTTCATTTGCCATTGATAATCTTAGAGTTGTCAAGCGAATGATGTCTCTTGTTTCCTCTTTCAAAGAGTTTGTATGATTTTAACATACATAAAGAATATTTTTGTTCTACTGAAAATAATTTTTATCAACCAAGCAAAAGGGTTATTATATTTTCTGAACATTTAGTCAGTTGTGACTATTACAATGTGATAGTCTGTAGAATATTATTTCTGAAAACCTGCATATTTGTTTCTCCTGTCTTCAAGGATTTCCTTAAACCTTTAGTAGATTATTCTTATAATGATTTTATAAAAATGGAAAAGAAAGCATCTGAGCCAGTAGTCGTTGAAGTTTTCCAGATCATCTTTTTCTATTATTACTATTTGGTAATTTTTTAAACAAAAACTTGGTATCTCACTATATTCAGATAACTTGATAATTTATCATACAATACCTTCAAAATTGTATCATTACCAACAAAGACCTTCTCCATGTTCATACAGAATAAAAATCAAATTGTTTGTCTCCTTTTTGTTTTCTGTAGTGTAATCTCTATATCCTCATGAAGTAAATTTGGGACCTTGATGTTTGTGTCTATGTGTGATGAATGTACCATCAATGGTGGGGGGGGGGGGATTTTTTAAATACTCATCTTGAGCCATGTTTTACACCTTTCCACTGTTGTACTCCTTTCTTCTTTAAATGTTTTCAAGTGTCAATTTTTTTAATTATCCCCATCTCTCTCTCTCTCTCTCTCTCTCTCTCTCTCTCTCTCTCTCTCTCTCTCTCTCTCTCTCTCTCTCTCTCTCTCTCTCTCTCTCTCTCTCTCTCTCTCTCTCCTCTCTCTCTCTCTCTCTCTCTCTCTCTCTCTCTCTCTCTCCTCTCTCTCTCTCTCTTTCACACACACACACACACACAAATTTCTTACTGTTTTAAGGAGAAAATACAGCTCTTCTAATATCATCCTCCATAACATTTATCCATGAGTTAATATTCTAAAAGGGTGTTTCCCTTGGCTCTCATAACTTTCCTTTTGGCAAGGGTATCAAACGTTTACTGGCTAAGATTGTTTATTGATTTGAAAAAAAAGTCCTTGGTATGATTGATTATTGGCTCACATTAACTAAATTCCATAAGGAAATAGGGATAGTCTCTCTTGATAGCTGTTCTTTTATCTGTTTCCTAAGTGTTTTGTTTATTTAAATAAATCAGGTTGGTGTTGTTTTAATTCTATGCCATATTTAATTTTCATTTTCATCTTTCTAATTTGGTATAGATTTTGATCTTTGTTCTATTCTAATCAAGAATAAGAAGATTAAGGCACTTGAAAGGAGTTGGAAGCAATATTTGAACTGAACCTTGAAGGAAGATAAAACTTCTAATAGATGAAAGTAAGAAAAGAGTATATTCTAAGCAATAATCTATTTAAAGAGTCGATTAAAATATGATTCTGACATTGGTAACCTATTGTTCATGATTTGCTAAAATATAATTAATTTCACACTTATGGTACTATTTTAAGCTTACTATATAAGTCTGTGAAATAGCTAGTCAGTTTAAAAATGTGTGTATACATATATATGTGTGTATATGTATGTACATATATATGTGTGTGTCTTTATGGATATGTATACATACATACACATATATGTGTATACATATATATATATGTATATACACAGCTATAGACACAGATGATATAGATATATGAGTGCCAGGTAGCTAACAGGCATTTAATAAAGTCTTATTTATTGACTTGAACAGAGTTCTAAAGGAAACCAGAGTTTCTGAGACACATAAGTAAGTGGGGTGTGCCCTCCTAGCTCTAGGGTTAAATAAATCAAAGGCTTAGATGCAGGAGGTGGCTGGTTATATATGATGAATGGTAGGAAAGTCATTTTGATTGCAACTATAATGTCCTTTTTGGGAAATTATGTGCAATAAAACTAGAAAGGTAAGTTGGATCCAAGAATATCAACTGTTTGCTCACTAAAGTTGTTTCTTGATTCTTGTAGTCTTCTTGGTGTGGAGTTTGGTTCACATTAATTAAACTTCATATAAAAGCTTAAATTCCTTAGGAATATTACTATTCCTAAAGAAGTAGCAATTGTCTGTGTTAGTGTCTGTTTTTGTATCCATTTCTCAAATGCTCCATTTAAGTAGGTCAGGTTTAAGTAGCTTTAATTACATGCCTATTTATTTTTCATTTTTATTCTCCTAATCTGATATTGATTTTGATCTTTGCTCTAACCAGGCATAAGAGGATTAAGGCACTTCATAACATTGAGGCCTAAATTAACATCTGAGCTGACCCTTGAAGGAAGATAAAAATGTTAATAAACAGAAGTGAAGAGGGAGTTCTAAGCAATGGGGGAGTCATGTGCAATAAAATTGAAGAGGTAAAATGAGCCCAAGTTGTGAAGGATTTTAAATGCCATATTATAGAGATTATATTTCTTTCTCAAGGTAATAGGGAGTCACTATAATTTCTAAAATAGGAAAAATGACATGGTGGTTGCAGATGTTTCTAATTGGAAAATGTGCCACACTAAAAATTGTTTAGTATTTTAATTTAAAAAAAAACTTATCTTTCTCTTGCCTTAAGAGAAATCAAGAGTTATAAGAAGGTTTCTATATCCCATAATGTAGGACTGTTCCCATGGCAAGTAAATAGTATTTGTTTTTCTTGCTCTCCCATTCTTTATTTCAGTAGCTTCTTCCCCTTTTGAAGTAGCCAATATCATTTTTATTCCTTAAAAATACTGCAGTTCTCCCATTTAGGTTTGCTCCTTCTCCCTTGGGTGGTGTTCTAAGTTTCAAGTCTTTTTTGAGCTATATTTTCTCCTGCCTTCCTGTCCATAAAATTTCACTTATTCTGTATCCCATTCCCTATAGCACAGGGTTGAAGTTGATATAGGCAGATGGAGGCAGTGGGACCAGCTAAGATCTTACCACTGTGAGGGAGCTCAGAAGGCATCCAACAATTTATACCGAGGCACGGTTCTACTGAGTACCCAAGTATATCAAGTAGATTGTTTTGGGGAAATCAGGGGCTTAGTACAGGTTTTACAACAGAGAAGAGCCAGGAAACATTAACACAAAAATGCACTTGGGATCACACATGAATAATTTCATTAAACATGAACTAGGTATGGAATGATCAGATCTAAATGTGCATGCTCTGGGCTACATGACCTGTAAACAGCTGGTCTGCACCTCTGTTAATCCTCTAGAACTGTGTAGGCAATAAATCCGGATGGAACGAAATATTTAAGGGAGTGTAGGTCCACCTATGACTCATAAATCCCACCGTACAGGTGACTGCCTACTCTGCCTATACATCAGGCTGGTCCAAGGGTAAGACCAACATATAGCCTGAGAGGAAAGAGTCAATATTTCCTCTACTATAAGCTTTTTTTATTTTCTCCATCTCTTTCCCTCTCATCAAGGGATTCTCTTGTTTCTAGGGCCTGTATGGTAGACCAAAAGACCGAACAGGAAAAAGAAAGAGTTCTGTATAATCAATTTTCGCTTACTTGACAAACTGAAGAATTTGACTTAATTCACGAATTATTTATTAGGTTTTACTGGATTTATAGGTATAAAATATAGTCATTTCTTAATTACACATATAATTCTTTCTTCCCCCACACATAGCTGCCAAATCAGGTTTAACTTTGTCACTTCTTTACTATTTTTTTTAGAAAAACAATAACTCCTTATTGCTTCTAGGTTAAAATAGAAACGCCTCAACTTGGCTTATAAAACCTACATAATCTGGCTTCAGCCATGAAGATGAAAGTAAGATGCAATATCTTTCATTGTCCTCTTCTTGGCTTCAGCCAATGCTACAATCCCAGAAATCTCCAGGATCAGAAGGATTCAGGGGCAGATGGGTTGATGGAACAGTAGAGCTAGAAGAGATCTTCAATGTCGTATAGTGTAATTTCCTTTTGTTTCAGAAAACTGAGGTTTAATGACCTGACTGAGAGCTTACTCATAATACCAGAACTAGGATTTGAACCAGGTCCCTTGACTTTAATTTTAGGACTTTTCCACTGTACCACATTATTCTTCAATCAAGGAAAGCATGTATTATCCTAGAATACACCCATCAAATCAGAATTTTTTTGAAAGAGATTGAGAATTACAGAGAGGAAAATGTCCTGATAGTCTGTGTCCTGGTGGAGGAGTGAGTTTTCTACTCCATCAGACGTTGGATAATGATGTAGCATTTCTAATTACTCTGGCAAGTTTCATTACTATTGCACTTGACTGGTTTGGATTTCAACCTGGGCCATGATTTTCTCATCTCTGGAGACTTCAACCCTTGAACATTCTTTATCTCTGAAAGATCAACATGATGAAAAGTGGGATGACCAGGTATCCAGATTCAACATCTTTCATGGTCTTCAGAGGGACAAGTTTTTGATTCTCAGCATTCTACTTTCCTCAGGATAGAGCATGGCCTGCAGATTAAGTACTTAAAACTTTTCATCCATAGTAATTTGCAGGGGGGGAGGTAGGAAAATTAGGAGGTTTACCTGAACTTGAGAAAAGCTTGCTGTTAACATATTTTCCTGATTTTTACCTTGCTTTTCTAAATTACTTTATCCATTTTCACTGGTCTTGAAATTGATTATAAAATGACTGGGTATTTTGAAGAAGAAATTCCAAGAAGGTTAAGACTCCTGAGGATTAATTTGAGTAGACTGATCCCAGAATTAACTTTAAAATGAGAAGTAACTGGAGTTTGGGGGAGGGAGTATGGTTCAGATATTAGGATGCAATATCTTTCATTGTCCTCCATATGGCAGATATTCACAAGTTACTAAATTGACTGATTTGCCTACCATAGTGGATAGAAGGAAAACATGGGGTTAATTTCAGCTCCTAAAATGCACTGACTGTGACTGTGGGTAACTCACCTCATAGTGTCACTCTCCAAAATTTTTAGTTACAGATGAGTTCCTGTTTGCCGGGAGGGAATTTTCACACAGGGAGTTCCCCACATGGATGAAATCATCCTGCCATCCCTTAATCTTCTAGTGGAGTTGCAAATAAGTAGCAAAAATGGACAAAAACTGGACCAGAGAAAGTGGGAGGTAGAAAAACTAGGAGCCCAAATGCTCCCTAAATTGGCCTATTCCTCACACATTAAGCCAGAATTGGCTAGAGCTCTCTTTCTCCTTTTGAATCTTAGGGGACTGAGCATCTCTAGTGTTTTATCATCTCCACACAATTCCACAATAGCCAGCCAAGTGCTGAAGACTTCTAAGATTTGGAAAATGAATCCATATTTCTAATATCAGTCCTTTTCCCCCCTTCAGCCTATTTGTAAATGATTTATTATAGTAGCAAGTCCGATGGTGATAAGATAATGCTTTTTAGAGGTCATTAAAGAGTTTGGGGAAAGTTGCTCCAAAGATAGCCAGCCTTCCATTGTCAGCTCGATACGGCAACTTAACAATTTATGTCAAAGTTTGCAAAATGTGTTTGTCTGATAAACAGTCTACTCTGTGGGCATCAATCATAGTTCTTTTCCATAGCGTGTTGTATTTTTCATGAAGTGAACTTTAGTGACTTTGCCCATCTACAGGAGTTTAATACTGAAGTGTTGGAAAGAGAGCCTCCCAACATGCAGCACGGGCCTACGTTTGTGGTTTCATCATGTACCAGCCAGTGATGATGGAGGCCTTTGTTCTCACTGGAGCCTGGATGGCATGTTTGGGGGTGAGGAGAGGGGGGGAAGCAGGTCATTTTGATGCCTGTCATTGAGGGAAATTCTAAACTTCCAAAGGGGAGGCCAGAGAAGGAAGAAATGCCCATATCTGGATGCTTCTCCACACTGCTAACACATCCACTTTTCAATCCATTGAGAATGAAGGGAAAAGAAAAGACTGAATGAACTGGGATATGTGTACAAAGGTGTTAGGGACCCGGGAGTCTGGGCCTGATCTCTCAGGCCCACAGGCCTTATCTCACCAGCAGGGGCCTGTAGGCCTTGGTGGAGTTAGCTGTAAGCAATGACCTAGGCGGGAGACAAGATAGTAAGAACTCGGTTTATTGAAGCAGTGAGCAGTGCTTTTATCTCTTTTCTGACACTAGAGCCCTAAGTGAACCTATCAGCAATTAGTTTGCCCTTATAAGGAAGTAATATACCTTTGACCAGGACTGCCCAGGGCAGACACGTAGCCCTAGGAATAAAAACATTTTGGGCCTTCTTTGTTCTCCAAAAGCCCAGGAAAATAGCCTTGAGCAAAACAGGGGCGGAACCCTTCCTCCCAGTGCCATCTTGTTCATGCCTTACCAGTCTCCCCTCAGTTTACCTGAGTCGTGACCTGTGAATGCCATCCAAGAGGCTGGGGGTTGGCAATTCCCTTACACAAAGGTAAATTATAATTTCTGAACAAGCTAATTTAGGAGGACTAGAGACAATGTGTGTAGGGGAAGATGATATTCCTGGGGGTCTCAGAGCTAGTATTTTCCCTGAATTCAGGAGGGAACCAAGAAATATGGACAGATTGGATTTGGAAAGACTGCACCTTTAGATATCATTACATGAGTAAAATAATAATGGTTAGAAGAACTGTTTGTTTTCAATTAATCAATTATTGGAAATTGATTAGTGTTAGCTATATGTCAAGTCTTGTTCTAAGCTTTGAGGGACATAAAAAAAGGTAAGAATTGTCTCTGCCTTCAAGGAATTCACAGTCTAATGGAAGAGGCAACATGTAAACAACTATTTACATACAAGATACATACTCAGTGTACATACAAGATACATGGTAGAGTAGATGGAACATAGTAGATGTTTTGTTCAGACACGCAATCAATGCTTTTAATTGGTCTCTCTATCCTTGGACCTGTGAATTACTGGTTTATCTATTAATCATGTAATCTTGGACAACCTCTTTGAGGCTATTTGTTATTTCTTCAAAGTAACAGCTAATCCTTAGAAGGAATTTTAAGGTTTGCAAAATACTTTACCTACATTATCCCGTTTGAGCCTTACAATGACTATGATAGCAGCGTTATTAATACTCACATTCTGCAGATAAAGAAAGGGAAGTCAAGTCAAAGGAAATCAAGTGACTTATTCAGAGTCTAATAGCTAATATGTGTCTAAGAAAGGCTTCACACTAGGGCCTTCCTGACTCCAAGTCTGGCATTTTATTGTCTATACTAAACAGCCTCTCATGTATATAATGGGATTAATAGTGCCTCCCCCCACCCACGCACTGTCTACTTTACTGTGCTCAGTAAGACACATAAGATGGTTGATTTGTGGTTGACAAATGGTCGCAGAAATAGACATTATTGTAATTCTATGTTAGCTATAGCAAAACTTATTTCAAGTGTATTAGAGGGAAGTAGGTGATGACAGTGGATAGAGCATTGGGTCTAGAGTTGGGAAAATCTGAGTATGACCTCGAGGGAGTCATCTGACTTCACGGTTGTTCAGTCTCTCAGTTGTGTCCAACCCTTAATGGCCCTTGAGTCCACCATGCTGTTTATGGGATTGGTTTCCTTGGCAAAGACAGTGGAGTGCTTTGTCCTTTCCCTTCTCCTCTGGATTGAGGCAAAAAAGGTTAAGTGACTGGGGTCAGATTTGAACTTAGACTTCCTGACTCTAGACCCAGTCCTCTATCCACTGAACCACCTAGCTACCCCTTTAACCTCCATCCACCTCAGTCTCCTCAACTGTAAAATGGAGATCATAATAGCATCTACCTCTCAGAGTTTCTGTAAGAAGAAATGAGATAGCTTGGTGTATTGGGGTGCGGGGAGGGGACAAATGGGGAGAAAATTTGGAATCCAAAGTTTTGTGAAAATGAATGTAAAAAGTTTAATAAATAAATTTATTAAAAAAAAGAAAAAGAAATGAGATAATATTTGTAAAGTGCTTAGCACAGTGCCCAGCACATGGTAGGCACTTAATAAATACTTGTTTCTCTCATTTTTTGCCCAATTTAAAATGCTCTCATACATGCATGCATGTATGTATATGTATATTCCAAACCCCAAGCCAAAAAAAATCTCTATTTTGCAAACCCCAAATCTTACTATTTTACGAGCATTTTCTATGACAGATAAATAACTTTTCAAAATTGCTTCAAGCTGAAAGGAGATTTCTGAGCTTATGAAAAGAGCCTATAAGTACTTCCATACACAAATTCTGTAAAATCAAGTTACATTAATAGAAGTAATAATTAATTGGTCTTTATCCATCAGAGTTAACACCATCAGAAAGCTATTACCATCCTCAGCACCCAAAGTTGTAAGTTCTCAGAGGGCTGGGGCTCCCTCCATAACACCTAGCAGGGTAGTTCTGTCAGGCAGTGGAGAAAATGATTGTCCAATTTGGAAACCTGAGCCACTTCTGGGAAATGCTGGGGGCTGTGTTATAATGAAAATACCAATCCATATTAGCCATGGTTGCCATAAGCAAAAATCTGAATATCTAGCCAAACCTACTTAAGGTCTGTGTAGTAAACCCACATTCCTAATTTTATTAGGGATGTGCCAAGTTAAGCACTTTGCTGGCCTTTGGACAGATTTATAGCTTGACTTTACTAAATTACTGGTGACTGACAAGAGGACATTGTTTTATAGGATGCTATTTAAATTAAAAAAAAAAACCTGCAGGGTGTTTCTGTAATGTTGTCACTTCAAGTCCAAACTGGAGAAAAAAGAAGAAAAAATGTATTAAGGAGCAATCTTCATTAGCTTTTATGAGTTTAATCTCATTCAGTCAAGAGCTTCCTTATAAGGAAAAGACATTTTGATGTACAGAGACAACCTCATTTTTGTTCCAGGTTTTAATATAAAAACAATCTCCTAACCTCAGAGGAGTAACAGCAAGAAAAGGCAAAAGCCGTCTTCTTTTCCATTTGACTGTGGGTGTCTAGATGTAAGAACAGGGAGTGGAGGAGGAAGGACCTGGGATATTTCTCATTTTCTTGCAAATGGGGCTTCTTCCAATTATTAGCCTTCTTTTAATTCCCTCTTCCCTCCCTCCTCCTCCCTTTCAATTGCCCTGGCACCAAAGCTAGTTATTGCCTGGAGTTTGTTCCATCACCCACAGGAAGTGGACCAACCCTCTGGGTTTTCATATATAAAGTGGTCTACTATTGGCTGCAGAAGGCTGACTGTTGGCTTCTTGCAGGTCTGGGAAGTTGTTGACTGACTATATGAACAGCTAAATGAACAGAATACCAGAAAAAAGGACTTTGTTACTGTGGGGCCAAGACTCCTTGAGAATCTCAACCTTGGTCCTTGGCCTGAATGTCTAATTCATTTATTCAATTCCTGACTAGTCTCCCTTTTCTCATTAGAAAGAAACATCCCTGAAGGCAACTATTCCTTCTGGAACCAAAGTTAAGATAACTATACAAACAATAACTCTGTCTTAAAGGTTCTGAGATAGTTTCTCTATAAACGACTACTGTGGAAATCAAAATTGTGTTTGAAGTAACTCTGAAGGTTACTCAAAGTGATTATTACATACTTTTTAAAATTCTAATTCTAACCTGTACAAATAATGAGCCAATCATTAAGCCTGTAGCTTTTCCACTCACTTTTGCTGGTTAGTGAACCATAGTTTACTCACATATCATTGGAATGTGTAAATAGCTTTAATATTCCCTTGGATCTATGACCAAATTAATGTGGGTGGTCTCTCCGCAGATGCAGATCGCTTCTTTGTGGTTTCCATGTGTTTGTGATTGGTGATGCACCCAGTGTCTTAGGACTCTTTCAAGAAAGTCTTCCTATCATTGTAATGATACCACTGTTTTGTTTTGTTTTTTTTATCTCACTCACTCTTCTTTCATACTCATATTTCTTGGATGACATTTTTCCTGCTTCTTCTGTACAAGTTCTATTGGTGTGGAAAATATATTCCTGTGTTGCTTTTAAGTCTCATCTTTACAGCTGTTTTAGGAATTTAGGGTTAAAATGGGAGTTGATCAATCATATCACAGCATGAATTCCACCTAGAGATATTCCAGAAAAGGATGCATGATTTGTCATGGGTCATGTCTAAGAATATAAGGCTCAACATGTCAAGGATCCATAATTTCATGTATTTGAGTAGATCTCCCAATGTAGAACATAGACCCCCTCCACCTTAATCATAGTGGTTGTTGGGGGCTAAAACATCTTTACCAGGTCACCTGGTGTGGAGCCTTCTTTGTATGGGTCTCTATAAACTTAAGTAGGATAAACTTCAGAGTATACATAGATAGTCCATAACCAGAGATGAACCTGAACGCTTCAGCTTGGTAGGACCCGACAGTATTTGCCGTTCATTAATGTAGACTTTGAGTCAGTCATTCAACACACACTTACTTAGCATTTACTATGTGCAGGCACTATGCTAACCACTGGGGAAAGAAGGGTAACATCCATGGCAGGATGAGGCACTCAAAGAGAACTTTCTGGGTCCTCATTATTCAGGGCTACATATAATTATCTTAAATTAATGGATTAACAAGCACTCATTAAACACCAACTAAGTGCCAGCCCCTGAGCTAGGGGCTGCATATACAAAGACAGAAGTGAAATTGTCGCCTCCCTCAAGGTCCTTATATTCTAAGGCAGTCAAAGTACTGTGTGATATATGGGACACAAACCAAAAAGAAACCATTTCCAGTAGCCCTGAATTCCTGGAGAAGATATTTCCTAGAACCCTACCAGTCACCTCCTTGACAATTCTACTTTAATTAAAAAAGTAAATCTAATTCTGATCCTAGATTTTCTTGCACATGAATCTGATAATCTTTTCCTTTAATCTAAGAAGAACATTGGCTTAGAGGAGTGCCCAACCTCCAGAATTGAAGACCTAATTCATACATATATGAATTAGGTTTTCAATATAGATATAGATATATACATAAACACACATATATGTATATAAACACACATATATATGTGTATATGTATATATATGCATATAAACACATATATACATATATACACACACATACACACACACACACATATATATATATATATATATATATATATATATATATATACGCAGACATGCATACATATATATATGTATATATTTGCTGGACTCATTTTCTGATTGGTATGAACCAGAGGAGATTTTGAATATCCAGGCTTATGGAATGTGTTCTTGAAATTCTGTCTTTACACATCATGACTCCCCTTTCCACCTTTGTTCCAACCTAGACCCCAAGATTAAAAGACTTCTTCAAGGGTTCAGAGAATATATGGAACATGACTATGGTATAAATTAGGGAAATGATGGTACCCCAGCACTAAAGAACATAATCTGAAGACATTGTATAGGATTTTCATGGTGAATCCCTTTATGGCAAGAATGTGACTTCTTATGATTTACCTGATTTACCAAGGCTCTGTATCATATGTACTGACCCCGAAGCAAAAGTTTGTATCCCAGTTAGAGACAACCACTCCCTGTGCCTCTTTTAATACTTTGGTTTTCATGTTTCTTTTTTCTTCCAAGTCTCATACGGCAGATTAGCTGGCTATTTCTTTCATCTGTCCCATTAAATTTGTTCTTTGCTTTCTGTAGCCTAGAGAAAGTCACATGGATGTGATGTCACCTCTAATCCTATTTTCCATTTGTAAACTGGATTTTGCTAACCACTTTTTAAATAAAAATATAGTGCGATTCGAATGTACTAAGGAGTTCCAGGGATAACCATATAATTTCAAAACGATACTGATTTTGTTTATATGCGGCATAATCTTTTACAGTCTTTAGTCTTTATTTGAAGCATTGCAAAGTGGATTTTTATGAAAGGTATTATAAAGGACTCCTTGTTTCTTCATAACAGATTCGAACGTTAGCTGATCAGAGTTCAGATAAATAGTCTTTACTCTCCATTAAAATATTAAAAAGCCTTTGGTAAGAAACCAGCATAAAGATCCCTCATTCTTGTTTAATGAACACTTGTTGGCAAGCATAACACTTTAATAGCTTTGCAGAATGAATTTTCTGCAAGCATCCTCCATTTCCCTGTCAGACACTTGTCCAGGTGCTGGGAATTTATTGGGGGAAGCATATTTTTACTCATTAGTTTTGTATTTGATTACAGAACAGTAAAATATGAACCACCAAGTCCCCGAGGCATCGCTGTGTACATTGAGGTTAGTAATTGCGTGTCATCGTGTTTTCCATTGGAATTTATATGGACGGAGAGGATAGGTGCTTCTTAAGTAGGTTTAAAAGCAAAGCAGATTTGTATTTAATCTGTTTTTGCAGGCATATTTTCCCTAATGGAGAAAAGGTTAGGCCATATCATATATTTTAAACACAATTTTAATTTATTTTTTCTCCTGTCTTTTTTTCCTCCTTCAGAGTTGAAGCATATCAGATTTTCTTGCTAACCACCAGTGGGGAAAAATTCTCTTGAAGGATAATAAGAAGTAAAGGCTGTTGAAAAGGTTCATTCTGCCCTGTTCCATCAGGCACAATGCAAAGGGATATCTACCTGGGTAGACAAGGTTCACTATTTAAACCAGGAAATTACTTATAAATTTCTAAAACATATATTCAACAAATTTATTTTCCTTCTGTACACACGAGAGTATTTACCTTAAAATAACTTAAATGTAAGGTGACTCAGTTATATTATTGTTGCTTTTCCTGGTATACAAAGAGAAGTTCCCACTTCTATGTTTTGCATTATCAAAAAAGGGTGTGCTAAAAATGTGATCTTTTGGACTCTTTGGTGGTTAAACAGTGCCACTCATGCTGTGCTCCTTTCTCTAAAAAATGCACATAAACGCAACTTCCAAAACAGAATCTAATGAGGTCCTTAATAGTCACAAAACTGGCACATTTGATAATTAATGTTCCTTACTGAATTTGTGCTGATGCAGCAGAGTTTTAAACAGAGAAACAAGTTATCTGATCACATACTTGAGCTACTAGTTAAAATCTGGAGAAAAAAATTACTTCAGCAAAGTTGCTGAAAAAACAATGAAGGGAAGAAGGTAGGATGTATAGGGGAGTGATTGAATAAACATAGAAGTTAGGAAGGGCTTGGATGGAAGAGGATAAATTTCAAGTTAATAGGATTTTTTTTCTTAATGTGATTTCATCAAATAGGTTAATCCCTCCACCAAGCCTGTGATAACTATGATTTAGCAGATAAGTCCTAGGAGACCAAAGGGAAGATCATTAAATCTGAAGTCAGATCATTTTTGTTCAGTCATTTTCAGTCCCATCTAGCTCTTTGTAGTCCCTCGTTTGGGGTTTTCTTAGCAATGATACTGGAGTGTTTTGCCATCTTGTTTTCCAGATCATTTTACAGGTGAAGAAACTGAGGCAAAGAAGGCTAAATGACTTGCCCAGGGTCACACTAATAAGTTTCTGAGGCTGGTTTTGAACTCTCAAAGATGAGTTCACCTGACTCCAGACTCCATGCTCTATGTGCTATGGTACTACTTAGCAACCCAGTTCTCCTCTGAACAAGAAGCCCTTCTCCATTAGGATTTCTGCTCAGAGTATGGAACTAACTCAACCAAATACATAGCAACTATGACTTTAGCAGATGAGTCCTCTGGAAAGTACTGACTCTGGAGTCAGAAGATCCAAGTTCAAATTCCTCCTCAGATTAGCATGGACATTTGAGCAGGTCAAATGAAATTTTGCTATATTTGCCAAAGAAATTTAATTTCCCCTTGCCTCTTCCCTAACCACTAAAATCAAAATGAGGGCTGTCTCTAGGGATGTGGTTTCCACCTTTAACATTATTTTTGAGGTACTGATGATTGGACTCAGTATTTCAAGACTTGGCTGCCTAAAAGCAGATAGGTAATACACTAGACAGAACGCTAGAACTGGAATTAGGAAGACTTGCATTCAAATCCTGCTTCAGACACTTAGCAGTTGTGTAACCCTGGGCCTGTCTGCCTCTGTTTCCTCAATGGTAAAGCAGGGATAACAATAGTACTTTATTCACAGGGTTGTAGTGAGGACACTGAAGTCCATGCTCGGGCTGGCCAGTCAAGCATTCAAACTATGCTTCAGAAGGCACAACTCCGAAGGGCTGGCCACGTTGTTTAAATGCAAAATATATGCTTGCCAAAAAGACTATTTTATGGAGAACTCACATGGGGCAGGCAATCACAAGGTGGTCCGAAGAAGCGATACAAGGACACTCTCAAGGTATCTCTCAAGAACTTTGGATTTGACTGTGCAACATGGAAGATACTGGCATAGGATCTCTCAGCTTGGCGTGCCCACATAAGAAAAGGTGCTCTGCTCCTTGAGCAAAGCAGAATTGAGACAGCACAAAGGAAACACAGGATGCGTAAATTTGGGATATCCACCCCAAATATTAACACGGACTATCTGTGCCCAACCTGTGGTAGAGGATTCTGAACTCGAATTGGTCTGATCAGCCACAGTCGGACACATTGAAACTTCACTTTATTCTGGTGATGTCCTCTTAGAGAATGAAGGACAGCAACCAGTGAGGAATAAATGGGATAATATTTGTAAGGGACTTAGCATAAAGCCTGGCACATGGTAAATACTAAATAAATGTTTGTTGTCCCCACTACCATTTTAGGAGTAAAGTTATCTAATTAAAATGAACATTTGGAGACAGATAAAAAAATATGACTTGAAATCTTTAATCAAATGAGGAGAGGAAAAAAGACAGAGACAGGAAGAGGGAAAGAGAGAGGGAGGGGAAAAGAAGGAAGGAAGGGAAGATGAATGAAGAAAGGAAGGATAAAGAGGAATAGAAGAAGGGGAGAAAGAAGAAAGGAAGAAGGGAGGGAGGAAAAGAGGAAAGAAAGAAGGATGGATGTGACAATAGAAGAAAGAAAAAAGGAGGAGAAGGAGGAAGGAAGAGGGAAGGAGGGAGGGAGAAAAGAAGGAAGGAGAGAAGAAAGGAAAGAAGAAAAGAAGAGAGAGAAGATGGAAGAAGAGAGAAAGGAGAAACCAAGGAAGGGGGAGGAAGGAAGGAAGGAAGGAAGGAAGGAAGGAAGGAAGGAAGGAAGGAAGGAAGGAAGGGAGGAAGGAAGGAAGGAGAGAAGGAAGGAAGGAAGGAAGGAAGGAAGGAAGGAAGGAAGGAAGGAAGGAAGGAGGAAGGAAGGGAGCGAGGGAGGGAGGGAAGGAGGAAAGGAAGGGGGGAAGGAAAGATTAGAGAGCCGGGGACTTGAAAAAAGAGGTTGAGGAGTACTCATTTTTTGCTCTGCTTTATTTTGTAAATTGCATTGATGTTTTACAGAGGCTTTAGTGTGTAATATTTTTGTTTGTAAACTCCCATTTATTTCATTCAGGATGTTCATATGAAGCAGAGTGTGCAGTTCACAACTGAGATTTAAGGGGATTTGAGGGACATAGAGAAGCTAAAAGATAATGGGAGACCCACAACAGAAGCATAGAGAGCATCAGAGATGAAGAGAGAGGCTCAGCAAGGATAGAAGAGATGTGGGAGGAACTTCAAGCAGATCAATATGGTGCAAGAGGAAGTGACAAAGGATGACAATTGCATAGGAGAAAGGATTAGACAAGTGAGAGAAGAGATGGTATCGGCCATCTCCAGAACATCTCCAGAAGCAGATTGAGACCTGCTGGAAGGCATAGAATGAATCAAGTAGAGACCAGCTCATGTGGCAGCAAAGAATCCTAGAAACTGGAAATGGATGGCTCTAGCAACTCATTCAGTTCATCTCCTCTCAGGAAACAGAGGTGCATGCTCTGCGGTCTCAGAAGGGCATCCAACACATGGCGCTTCTTCCACACATCTGGCATTCATGACATGTCTGTTTAGTGAATAAATATTCTACATTTCAGGATCATGTCAACAAAGAGCATTTATTAAACTCGTCCTGTGGAAAACACTGCATTCTGTGCTAGAAATTCAAAGAATCCAAGGAACATGGGTACATGAGGATGCTTGAGTGTCAAGTTTAGGAAAGCATGAGTCTGTGCCAGTGTCCAAAGGAGTGAGCTGAAGGCTGAGACCTCCAGTAGGATCCTTACAATATTTAGCCACGTGGAAGCATCTCTTGCTTGTTTAGCACACCATTTGATTTGTAGCTCATTCCGTAAACTACTGATAAGGTTGTTTATAATATTTTTCTACTGGTGGTCTGTCCTATCAGAGAGTTCACATGTTTATCAGTTGTTTAAGAACACACACATGTTATTTACTATATAATATCATGCAAGTACTTATCTTATTGCTGAAAAATAACTTAATTCAGTCATAAAATGGAGGCTTAAAACAAAATAGAGTCAATTATGCTAAATTGACAGATAACCTATTTTAATAAGATAATTTTTTCTCACTATAGGGAGGAAATATGCAAATAACTATGTAAAAATAAGATATGTTGTTATTGTTTGGTCTTTCAGCCATATCAGACTCTCTGTGACCCGCTTTGGTTTTCTTGGCAAAGATATTAGAGGAGTTTGCCATTTCCTACTCCAGTTCTTTTTACAGATGAAAAAACTGAGGCAATTAAGATTAAGTGACTTACCCAGGGTCACACAGTGTCTAAGGCTAGATTTGAACTCAGGTCCTCCTGACTCCAGGACTAGTACACTATCCACTGTGCCACGTAGTTGCCTGTTCACAAGCTAGATTTAGACAGGATCAATTGAATGTAATATCAGAAGGAAGGTCATATGATTTGTCTATAAAATATGAAGATTCCATTTAACGAAGACTTTGTCAAAAACTTGGGTTTGAGGTCATTGGAGGGCAATGAAAAATGACCCGATTTGCTAAGTATATCTGAATGCAGAGGCATGTGGCGCAGTGATACCACCATAACAATACTGGTCCTCCTAAACCACTAGTCTCAGAGACAGGAAGAGCTAGATTCAAGCCCTACCTCTGACATATTTTGACTCTGTGACCCTGGGTAAGTCACTTAAACTTTGAATGTTCTAGGCAATTCTGTAAGACTGTGAGTTGAATAGAACTTTCCAACCTATAATGGTAGAGGAAATCTTCCCATCTGGGAGTTCCCTACATCATAGGGCCACAAATTCATCTGCTCTTTTCAAGGAAAACAAAGTCTCAATGAAAGTTGGAGGCCATGCCCTGGCCCCAGGTGTCCTACCAGCCAGGGAGGGAAGAACATTCCCAGAGCTAGTCATGATACCAAATAGTGTGGTCACATCATTCAAGGAGTAAAGGACCACCCCATGCCTTTGCCTCCCTCTTGGTCATAGGAACCTCATGTCTAGCCATGCAAAAATGTAGAGATTCAAGCCACCTGAAGTCTTAATATTGCCTTTGACTGGTGGTGGGAAGACACAGCATTTGGAGACAAAAGACCAAAGTCCAAATTCAACCTCTGTTTCTGTATGTAGTCACTATGTGACTGATTACATGGGCAGCTAGAGGCACCATAATGCACAGAACACTGGACCTGGAGTCAGGTAGACCTGAGTTCAAATTTGACTTCAGACACTCACTAGCTGTGAGACCCAAAATAAATCATTTCGCCTCAGTTTGCCTCAGTTTCCTCTAGTGTAAAATGAAGTTAATAATAGTACCTACTTCCCAGGTTGTCATAAAGAAAAAATGAGATGGTATCTATACAGCTGTCATTACAGTGCTGGAAGATAGTAGATGGTATATAAATGTTGTTGCTGCTGTTGTCATGCAACCTCTCCAGGACTCAGTTTCCTCAACTTTAAAATAGAGGGCTTGTATTAGATAACCTCAGAAGTCCCTTCCAACTCTAAATCTATGACCCTAAAAGGGTTTCAGTGTTGCAACTATTTGCATTATTGTGTAGGCTATTTTTATTGATTTTTAAGATTTGTGCATTTGTAAAATATGTAGCAATTCTTAATTTATTTGAATAAATAAAGGCTAAGTAAACTGTGTAAGTTGTTTTAAGAAAAATAGGGAGCTATGTTTTTTTGGTAGAAAATGGGGCATTGCTACATGAAGCTTGAAAATCAATGAATAGAACATTGGCCCCGGAGTCAGAAAGACCTGAGTGCAGATCCAGCCTCAGACACTTACTACCTGTGTGATTCTGGGCAAGTCACTTAACCTATATCTGCCTCAGTTTCCTCATATGGAAAGTTGGGATAATGATAACACCAACCTCTCAGGATGTTGTGAAAATAAGATGAGTTAATATGCGTAAAAAGGGGGCAGCTGGGTGGCACAGTAGGTCAAGCAGGAAAACTCTTCATGAGTTCAAACCTGGTTTCAGACACTTACTTAGGTGAGTGACCTTGGGAAGTCATTAACCCTGCTTTCCTCAGTTTCCTCAAATGTAAAATGATCTGGAGAAGGAAATGGCAAACCACTCAATTATCTTTGCTCCCAAAAAAGCCCTAAATGGGATCAAGAAGTCAGTCACAACTGAATAAGAATAAAAAGCATTTACTATATACCAGACACTGTGCTATGTGTTTTTATAATTGCCTCATTTGATCCTCATAACAACCCTGGGAAGTGGATGCTATCATTATTCCCATTTTACAGATGAGGAAACAGGTAAACAGAGATCAAGTGACTTGCCCAGGGTCACACAACTAGTAAGTATCTGAAGCAGGGTTTGAACTCAGATCTTTCTGACTCCAGCCCCAGCATTCGGTCCAATGCACCATCTAATCCCAGGCAGGAGAAAGAATATGTTTCACAACATGAAGATCTAAAATACATGGTAAAGGCTTTGTTTAATTCTAACTTATTTTTGTAGGGGGCTTCAGTTAAGGAAACTCTCTTTCCCAAGATAGCTTGCTACCTGCCGTACTATGGTCTTGAAGATTTGCCCGGGGCACCGAGATTTGCCTGGAGTCATACAGCCAGCATATGTCAGAGTCAAAACTTTAATCAAGGTCTTCATGACTCAGAAGTCAAATCCCTATCTTCTCTACACTATATATATGACATACAAAGTTACATGAAGCCATTTCAAGAGGGAGAGAGTACCGACAACTAGAAAGGCCTGAATTGTGCTATGGAAAGAAAGATAGGAATTGCATGAGGCCAAATGGATGTTCCAGATATGGAGGACCACCCAACATGTGGACATGAAGCAAGGAAGCTAGCAGACCAGTTTGCTTGGAATCCAGTGAAGATTTATTTTATCATGAAGTTTAGAGAAAGCAATCCATTTGTTTATAGTCAGAGCATAGATAATAATATAACAATACATAACATATACATATAACGTAACATATACAGGCCCCTGACTTCAAAATGGCTTATATTTAAAGAGGAAATAAGATAACGTATGATACAAGCCTGAATGGAAGATGGTAGAGGGGACTGCCATTCAGGTAGGCTCTGGGATATTCCCCTACAATTTTGAGATTTCGTAATACTGTGAAAGTCAGAAAAAAGTGACATCAAAGAGATGCCAAAATCAGTTTCAGAATAACAGTCCTATGATGACTCTCTCCAACTTTCTCAGAGGACTGTAGAGAGGCTCCAATAAGACAGGCCCTGCTGAGTGCTACATAAATGCTAACTACCATTATTGCTAATGTTGTTTTGGCAGATGTGTTGTTCCAAGTCTCCATATATGATCTTCTCTCTGCTTGAACTCTTTTCACTGGAAATCTCATCAATTCTCACGGTTTTAATAATCATTTTTATAGAAATATATTCCTAAACTTTTTCTCCAGTTTTGACCCCTTTCCCATGCTATAGATCTGGACTTACAACTAGCTTTTAGACATCTCCACTTTGATGCACTAGAGACGTCCCAAACAGTCAGCTGATAAATTTTATCAGGTACCTACTATGTGCCAGTCTTGATTCTAAGTTCTGGAGATACAAAGAAAGATAAAAGAAATTGTTTCTCTTAAGGAGTTCCCAATCCAATAGAGGAGGACAAGATGCAAACAATTCTGCACAAACAAGCTCTACACAAGGTAAATAGGAGATAGTCATCTGTGGGGAGGCACCAGAATCAAGAGGGCACGGAAAATGTTTCCTGTAGAAGGAAGTATTTTGGAAAACCTGAAGAAGATAGAAGATGAGAAAAAACCTGTAACTACTCTTCTGTTCCAACATCCCCAAAGCCTCAGTATTCTTTGGGACTCTATCCATTCAGTTACCTATTATATCCTGTTGAATTTCACAATCTCTCTCATACCTTTCCTCTCGTTTCTATTTTCATTGCCACCACAATAGCATAGACCATCATTATGACCTTCATGGATTGTTACAATTCATGTTGTGACAGGAGACTTCACTGGTCTCCTCATCTGCTAGCTCTTCCTCCTTTCTTCCCTCTCCATTCAATTAAATTATTTAAATAATCGTCCAATTTCTCTTTCTGATACATGGATCTGATTTTGTCCTTCTAGCCCTTTCAGTGGCTCGCTATCATCTGAATAATGTCCAGACTACTGAAAGGTTGAATTGCTCACCCAGAGTTCCAAGATCAAATTGTGTCAGAGATAGGTAGGGCTGAACTAGTGGTCTGTTAAATGCTGTAAAGTGTCAAAGACACCATTCAAACAAAACCACGTCTCTTATGTCATTGGGTCCATTGGCCATTTTATGATACCACCTGCTTTACCCTTAAGGAATCAGGAAGAAAGAGAAACAAATTGATGCACACAAGTAATCCACTGTGGGAAAAAAAGGGGAGATTGAGAGAAGTGAAAGTCAAGAGAGAAAAGGACAAAAAGGAAGAATGATCAGACCTGTGATACACTACAAAGAAGTTGATGGACTGAAGCTCTGAGGAGAGACCACGTGGATTTCATAATTAACAAGTGGTCTTTTTGAGAAGATAGTTTTTGTAATGGATAAACAAACAAATAAATAAAGGCAGAACCAGACATGGTGGACAAAATGGCTGGTACCACTGACAGAGAGGGGAAGCACAAAACGGAAGGTGATCTGGGACAAGTGGCTTGAAATAACAGCAAATCATCCAAGAGAAGATATCCAACTATATAAGCAATTGAAGATATGGGCCTCCCCCTTCTGGTGAAAGGGTAAGACTAGAACCCAGAGTCAGGCAACTTGTCATTGATATATGGATCTGAATCCTACTTCCTCCACCTTACATGACGTCATGATCATGAGAAAGTTAGCCTCTCAAAGCTCACTTTGCTCATCTGTAAAATGGGAGTAAACCTATCTCTAGGAGATGGTGTGGGGAAAGCACTCTAAAAATGTCAAAGCTTTATTCAAATGAGTTATCTTCATCCACATTTTCTTCATTACTCCCACCACCATTATCTTTATCTTCATAATGATCTTTAAAACTACCACAATGCTTTTTCTCCATATTTTTCAGTTACTAGTCCAAACACAGCTGCCTCCTATTCGGGGGGATGCCAAAGAGAGCTGAAGCCTCCCACATGAGTAACTGATCCCAGAGATCAGAGGGTTGGCTCGATGTCTGCCCTGCTGGTTTAAAAGCTTGCAGGTGCCCCCAGATCACTGAGGACAGCAAAGGGTCCTTGGAGGCTCTTTGCAGTGTTTGGTCCCCTTCCTCTGAGCTGTTACATCCCTGGTTTCCATGACCCTCCCTTTGCCCCTTGACTCAGTCGATGCGTGCTGTCTCAGAACCTCATAGACAGCTGTTAGGTTCTATTTCTGACAAACATTTTTCCTCTCATCATTTGTGGTCCTCATCATGATAACTTCCTTCTTCATCATATAATTCGAACTGCCCTTTGCCTCTGGTCCCTTCAAACCCTGTACTGAGAGCTCAGTTTCAGAATTCTACCTTTAGGGAGGCAATAGGTTTCCCCCTCCCCTCCACTAGGTGGGGAAATTCAAGCAAAGGCTGAATGACTACGTAATTGACTATCAGTTGACTAGTATTGGGGATTCTTCAGTTTCAGGCATAGGATGGACCTGTGAGGTCCTTTTAAATACCTGAAAATCTATGATTCCATTTTGCTACAAACGAGCCTCTTTTCATGACCCTCCCTTATCCTCTGGATGATGTCCATCCGCCCCATGCCCCACGCCCTGACCTGGGCTGGACAGATCCATACGGCCATTGTTATTATCAAGATAATCAGAGCAAAATTTCATGGAGTATCAGAACGGCCAGATTCCCTTCAAGTCAAGCTGTCATTAGGTCTGGCAGTGAGATGATTTTCCCGACACTTGGTCTTGGCATTTTATTCAATGCCATTTCACAACATTTATTAGCCCATCACTTCTTACTTTTGATCGCACCCCTTCTCTAACATGTCCTAGAAACTCTGCTCTTGCCTTCATGTTGGCAGCCTTCAAATGTTTGTAAATTATTAACACATTCCCCGTTAATTGTTGCTGCTTAGTCAGCTGTATTTATATTTAACATCTTTAACCTTCCCTTGTGTTCCAGGCCATTCATTTCGTAATCATTTCCCCAGTCTCAGTGTGCTTCAAGTCTCTGCCACAGATGTGTCCTGAATGGGAACATGTCAGTAGCCCCACCCCTGGAAACCTGAACTTCCTTCAAAGCTTGGCTCTAGGGTCATCTCATCCCCTTGGAAAAGACTTTCCTTATTTCCAGTGACCTTTCTCATCATCTTCTATTTTAAAAATACATCATGCATATGTATTAATACATACTATATATATACATATGTATATGCAGGTATATGCATGTAGGTAGATAGGCAGACAGAGATAGACAGAGATAGACAGATAGATAGATAGATAGATAGATAGATAGATAGATAGATAGATAGATAGATAGATAGATTTATATAGATCAATTAAATTAAATGAGAAAATATTTGTGCTAATAATAATTATCACAGTGCCTGGCATGGAGTAGATGTTATATAAGTGATTATTTCCTTCCCTAGTATGTATATGTATATATATATATATATATATATATATACATATGTGTGTATGTATATGTATGTGTCTATATACATACACGTGGAAACATGTTGTCTGACCCCAGCATAATGTGAGCCTTCTGAGGGCAGGTGGTTACATCCTCAGTGCCTAGCACAGTACCTGACAGATGGCAAATGTTTATTAAGTGCTTGATCCTTGATTCCTGGTTGGTTTCCAAGTCCCAGGAGATCAGACGAAGGAAGTATTTCTTAAAGTGAGAGAATAGGGAAGACTTGATAGAAGGAATAGTTTGAGCTTAGCCTTGAAGGCTCCACCAATTTTGACAGGCATAGATAAGACAATGTCGTTGTTTTGTGACCCCATTTGAAGTTTCCCAAGCGAAGATACAGGAGTGATTTGCCATTTCCTTCTTCATCTCATTTTACAGATGAGGAAACTGAAGCAACCAGGGCCACAGCTCATAAGTGTCTGGGACTGGATTTGAACTCAGGAAGATGAGTCTTCCTGATTTCTGAATTTCTTAGAAACACAAAGCTTTCAAGCATTAGCACCCACTTTGAGGTAGGTGGTAGACTTGTTGTTCAGCCATGTCTGACTCTTTATGATCCCATGGGCAAGGGTTTCCTTGGAAAATCTGCTGGAGTACTTTGCCATTTCTTTCTCAAATGTGTCCCGATTTTACAGATGAGGAACTGAAGCAAATAGAGGTGATGTGACTTGCCAAGGGTCACACAGCTATTAAGTGTTTAAGGTCAGATTTGAACTCAGATCTTCCCAACTTTAGGCTAGTACTTTATCCATGGTACCCCTAAGCTGCCCTACTTGGTGGTAGGTTACATACTCAACAAAGGAAACATAAAGCAGAAAGGGTAGCCATGGGCCTATCAGGAAGCTTGCCTAGTTCATGAGGGAGTGGATACAGACTGGGGAGTCTAGACTCACAAAGTCTAAAGTCCTTTGACACATAGGAGTGTCAAGGCAGACACCAAGCTAGAAGGTCTGTCTTCATTTAACCACCCCCTCACCTACGCTTTTCTGTTGGGAAAGGAGGTACAAGGGAGAGGAGGACCAAGAAACAGAGTTTGTCACAAATATCCAAGAATATCAAACCTTCACAAAGATGAGAATCACCTGGCCAGAAAAAAGTTTCAAAGGTCAAATGGACCATGAAGGATAACATGGAGCATGGTCCAAGGGATGTCCCTCCTCCCTTCCCACTATATGTGCAATAAATAGGACTTAACTTCTTGTTTGAAAATTACCAGTGTACCACAGAGGACAATTGTATGACATTGCATATTTTTAAAAATACACATATTTTTAAAGACTGTACCATAGTGGATAGAAGGTTCTCCTGGACTGGGGATCAAGAAGATTATTCAAATCCTGCCTGAGATATTTAACAGTATAAATATGTGTAACCTTAAAGGAGTCACTTTCTCCCCCTGTGCCTCAGTTTCCTTATTTTCAAAATGAGGGTGTTGAATCTGATTTCCTTTAAGGTCTCCTATAGTTTTGAATCTGTGACCCTGGAAGAATCAAGGAGACTGGTTCAAATCCTGTCTGAGGTCTCATGTTGGGTAGCTACTTGGCTTGCCTCAGGGGAAGCATCCTATAGCATTGAGCCAAGAAAATCCCAGATTCAAGTCTAGCTTTAGACACTTAGCTGTGTTACTTCATCATCTGTAACATAGGGATAACACCTCTCCTACCTCCTTTATAGGGCTATTGAGACAGTTAAATGTAAAAATGTTTAGACAGTGCTTTGCATGATTATATAAATATCAATTATCCGTATTTCCTCCTCCTAGTCAAGACTACACATAAGTCAACAAAGATCAAGTGTTCCTTCCTCTCTTTGAAAACAGGGTTCTTAACTCTGTGTGTGTGTGTGTGTGTGTGTGTGTGTGTGTGTGTGAGGGAAAGAGAGAGACAGAGAGATAGAGAGAAACAGAGATAGAGAGACAGATTCAGAGAGACACAGAGAGACAGAGACAGAAAGAGCGAGAGAAAGAGAGAGAGAGCACTGACAATCTGGTAAAGCTTATAGATCCTTCTCAAAAACAATGCTTTTAAAAGCACAAAATAAAGTATATAGGATTGCAAAGAAACCAATTATACTGAAATACAATTATCAAAAAAAAATAAATGCCAGTTCATAGACACCACCTTAAGAACCTCTGATCTAAACTCATTTCTCTATTATTTCTCAATCTTACCTCTATTTGGGGGCAAAAATCCCACAGACAGTATTTCTAACAGAGAAAATGTGGTAATTTAAGTCCAGGTTGCCACTAACTAGCTGGGTAACTTAAGGGAAGACACCTAACCTCTCCTGAAGCTCAGGTTCTTCAGATGGTGAATAAAATGAAATGGAAGTGTTTTTGACTCAATAGTCTCTAAGGATTTTTCCAGTTATGAACTCCAATGAGTCTTCACTTAGATTCTGATTCACATGGCACCAGGCAACTTACAGTTAGTTTGGAAAACCTTCAAGAAATTACAATGTGATTCCATTTCCTATTTATAATGAGATTATTGTCTTTTTCTTTTTTACATTTGCTTCATAAAACCAATAAAATGGCAGCTTATTCTCTTAGAGCATAATAGCTTCGGTAGTCCAGAAAATTCAGACCAGATTCTACCAAACAGAAATAAGCAACAATCCATGTTTCCTGATAAGTCATTAATGCAAAATAAGGCAGGACAGTGTTCCTTAGGAAGAACTCTGCCAGAAGACCCAATTTAGTGGGGAATTTGGGGTCACAGGACTTCTGACTCTCATACTTCTTACCTGTGTCTGCCTGAAGGCATCACTTCACCTCTTCCAGAACTCCAATTTCTTCACATATAAAATATGAGGAGAGGGGTAATAGACTAACTCATTTCTAGATTTCCTTCTAACTCTTGAACTTATGAACTTCAGGTTGAAATCCCTGGATTCTCATTTACTAATAACTATCTTTTACATAGCAATTTAATATTGGCAAAATGTTTTATAAATATTATCTTCACAACATGCCTGAGAAGGAGGTAGTAAATCTCATTTACTAGATATGTGATCTTGGGCAAATTGTCACTTGACTTTGGAGAAAGGCCAAAGGTGGGCAAAAAGAAAGACAAAGGGCCTTGAGTTCATGCCCAAGGTGCTATGGAAATAGTGCTTAAGAGTCTAAGGATCTGGGTTCAAATCCCAACTCTGCTACCTAATATGTATGTGAATTTAAACAATGTATCCCCCCTAAGGCTTAGTTTCCTCATCTGTAAAATCAATGAGTTGAACTAGGTTCCCTTTAAGGTGATGTCTAACTCCAGATTTTTGAACTAGAAATGATCATTGCGATCCAGGACCAAATGAAAGAACTGTGCATGTTAAGCTAGAGGAGAAGACACATGGACTGGGATGGGGACAATATTTTATATCCAGGGATGTGCTGGTAAATGTTTAACAACTGGCTAGCCAAAACAATATTTTAGTGCATGCAGGACTCTCTTTATATTTAACACATATTATTAACCTTCCTCATCACTTTTTTAAGTCTAGACAATACACGAAACAGTAAATCAAACCCTGATTTGTAGTTTGCCCATTTCATAGGTGTAAATACACTGGGAAGTTAACAATTAGCAAGCCAATATAAATTGGTTTGTATATACCCCTGAACTGTCTGCAAACATTTAAAGGCTGTCTTGTGGATGAGAGAAGAGATTTTCTTGGTTTTGCCCCGATGGGCAGAACTAGAAATATTGGGAGAAAACTGAAATGTGAAGGAAAGCAAAATTAGATTTGATATAAGAAATTTCTACCAATTAGAGCCATCCCAAAGTGGGGTGGGCTGCCACAAGATGAGGGAGGTACTCTGTCTCATGTCCCATCTACAAGCAAAAGTTGTATCACCACTTACCAAGTAGTAGAGGAGATTTTGCTTTTTCCTCTTTAGGGTTGGATGAAATGACTTCTTAGGTCCCTTAAAACTTTGAAATTCTTTGACTTTGAAGAAGTCAACAACATTTATTAAATGCTTACTAGGAAGTATGCTAAGAGCCGAAAATACAAATATATGCTAAAAGATATATACCCTCAAAGAACTTACATTATATTTGCTGAAAACAATGCATATAAGGGAATGGAAAAGGGAGGATGGGGAAGGAAAAGGCACCCTCGGGAAGACATGGTGTTCAAGTCAAGAAGGTCAGAAACGGAGGTGGGAGAAGAGCGAAAGATGGCCCACCAGGACACTTCCTCAAAAATGGAGGTTCCGGGAAGAACTAACCAATGGAAAAAGGAGATTGAGGCAGGTGGAGAGATCCCCCAGGGTGAGGAAAAAGCAAAAGTGTGATCTACCAAGAGAGAAAGATGGCTAGGCCACAATGGCAAAATCTAGAGAGTCAAAATTAGGGAAAGAAAAAGGGTGATGACTGACATTCCTGCAGCACATTAGAAGAGGGTATAGAAATATGCATATTTCATTTGAACATCACAATGACCCTATGGGGTGGAGGCAATAGGTATTACTCCCCCTGCAATTTTCAGAACCCCTCTCGAGACTCAGTTTCCTGGCCTGGCATTACAAACATAATAGAGATAATAACCCTTGCATTACCTGCCTCACATGGTTGTTACAGGGCTAAAATGAGCTAAGGTATATAAATCACTTTGTAAACTTTAAAGCACTTTATAACTGCAAGCTATCATTATTATTATGTGAAATTGCACCCAAAGTGTGGGGAGTTAATCTTTGCTTCTTGGGAAGATGGAAGGGCTGGAATGGTAAAGGTGACGGGAAAACAGGTACAATATGGGGAAATTAAGCAGCTGTAAGTGGATATAATCATCTCAAACATAACGAAGTGACAATTACTCCTAGAAGGGCCCACCCAAATGATAGCTTTTAGGTTGTGCATTCTTAAAAGGCAGGCCCAGGGAGCACAGGAGGCCCCCTCTCTCAGGTTGTTGGGGTTTTTTTAACATAATTTTCATAGTAGAATAGAGTTCTCACCCTTGAAGTGAAACTCTGATATGATTAATTTCTGCCCTGTATTTTCAAAAGCATTTGCCTCTTTTCCACCAGTGCATGGAAGACATTCTGGAGCTCAAGTGGATACTGTCGTATCTCACATCCCTTTGGTTGTCTCTGCGAGTAAGGAGTAAAGTCAGCATGTCATAATGATTTGGAAAGATGCAAAAATATAGCATAGTGGATGTGCATGTGTATGCCCATGAGTTTGGGTGTGTGCATGCGTGTGCACACATGTTGTGTGTGCACTTGCATAGATAGATCCAAAGCCATTGGCGGCACCTACAAATCTGTCCTTTATCTCTTTCCCACCTTCTCCCTCGTGCTGTTGTCATGAGGGATGTTCGGATGCTGAGGGCCAGGCAGATGCTATAATCTGTAGTTGGGGATCTGCTAGCCTGGCCACTCCAGGACATGCCACAGAATGCTTAAAGCAGGGGTGGGGAACCTGCGGCCTCGAGGCCACATGTGACCTTCTAGGTCCTTGGGTGTGACCTTTTGACTGAGTTCATTAAGGGGATTTGTTCTGTGAAGTTTGGATTCAGTTAGAGGGCCACACTAGAGGGCTACATGTGGCTTCTAGGCTGCAGGTTTCCCATCCCTGAGCATGCCTTGTGTAGCCCCCATAGCCATCTCTTTTGCAAATTATCCCCACCTGAAACCCAACAGTAATCCAATTAATTATCACTTTAGGCCAGCAAAAGTCAGTACTTTCCCCCGTGTAAAGGAACTCCATCTCTCTCTCTCTCTCTCTCTCTCTCTCTCTCTCTCTCTCTCTCTCTCTCTCTCTCTCTCTCTCTCTCTCTCTCCGTCTCTCTCTCTCTTTCTCTCTCTCTGTCTCTGTCTCTCTGTCGGTTTCTGTCTCTCTGTCTCTCTCTGTCTCTCTCTGTCTCTCTCTGTCTCTCTCTCTCTGTGTCTGTCTCTCTCTTTCTCTCTCTGTCTCTCTCTCTCTGTCTCTGTCTCTCTCTGTCTCTCTGTCTCTGTCTCTCTCTCTGTCTCTGTCTCTCTCTCTCTGTGTCTGTCTCTGTCTCTCTCTCTCTTTCTCTCTCTCTCTCTGTCTCTGTCTCTCTCTGTTTCTCTCCCTCTCTCTCTCTCTCTCTGTCTCTCTCTCTCTCTCTCTCTCTCTCTCTCTCTCTCTCTCTCTCTCTCTCTCTTTCTCTCTCTCTGTAGGGTTACTACAAATAGCACTGAATTTATTAGGACAACTAAATGGTGCAAAGATAGAGCACTAGCCTTGGAGTCAGAAGGTCCTGAGTTCAACTATAGCTTCAGACACTAGTTGGGTGCTTAACCATATTTGCCTCAGTTTCCTCATCTGTAAAATAAGCCGGAGAAGGAAAGGGCAAATCACTCTAGTATCTTTACAAAAAAACAAATGAGGTCACAAACTGAAACAACTCAACAAAAATTGAACTCGTACGAATAATTTTAGCATGGCTCAAACAACAAGCCATTTCTCAAATGTATAACGTCGTTGTTACTGTTTTCTTAAAAAGCTCTGAACCCCCATGAAATCATTTTGCTGGTTTACGCACGACAGCTCTTCTCTTTCCCTCCCTCTCTCCATCTCTAAAAGCGTGTATTCAAACCCTGGCTTGAAAGTCAAGGCAACGTGTTGATTGACTGTACAGGCATAATTGCGTTAATGACAAGACGCGGAGGCTACATTGTTCGATAGGCCGCTTATCATCACTGTTTATTTGGTTCCTTCTGCCAAGCCTGAATTAGACATCTAACTTGTGGTTTCCAGTCAGTCACTTAAAGTGCTTCAGTGTTGAAATAACATTTTTTTACAAGTCTTTTAGCTGTAGTTCAAGAGGAAAAAAAAACCCATCTACGGCATCATTAAACAGGGTTCCAAGTCAGTCCTTGCTGAAAGATGGGAGGTTTGAGCTCTTAGGAAATGAAATCTTTGATCTTCAGAATGATCAGCGAAAACATTTTTTGTACACAGGCCCATTTTTATCTCCCTGTTAAAGACAATAACACAATTTAGTCTACATAATACCTCTCCTTTTAATGCCTCCAGTCAGCCTCTGTTACTAATGCCTCCAACTGCTAAAGCCCCTCTGCCTGCTCTTTTCTGGGAAAGAAGAGAGCTGGAGACAGTGCTATCTTTGAAGGCATCACTTTTCTGGCAAGCAGTGAGAAGGACCCAAATGGATGGAGCCAGCCTTCAGAAGTGCCTTTTGAAAGGATAGCATCTCAAAGCTGAGGTCTTCTGTGAATAGAAATTGATGGAAAGTTAATTTTCTTTAAAAAAAATAATATAACTCACCCCCAAGGACATAACAGTGCTTTCCCCTCCTCGCCCCACTGAGTAAAGCAACAGGCTATTCCACATTGATTTCATTCTTTGAAAACAGGAAGTATCATCCTCTTTGAAGTGAGGACAGAAATCAAATAGTAGGAAACCATTTGCCCTCCCCAAGTTAAGAGGGACCTTTAGCATGCTGGTCGGGACAACTCAAGCTTGTCCTGGCTAATGGGATCCAGGGGCAATAGGGATAAACAAACCTCTCAAGTTACCCAAACTTCAAGTTCATCCAGTAAACCTATTTCTCTCCAGCCCTCTCCATCTCCCTGACCAACACTAGGGATTTGTGTCTTGTCTTGCTCGGAGTGATTTAAGTTTAAAAGTTGTCCCTACATCGCAGTACATATGCTTTAGTTACTGGTGCTGTTGACTTTTAAAATAAATCGTTCTTTAAATGGAGGAGATCCCCTCCCTTCCTGTTCTCCTCCTCACAATATTACTCTCCAAAGTAGAGGCCATGGCCCCCTGATCCTCAGAGGAACAAAGCTTCACTTCAGAGTTTCAAAGCAATAAAAGGATAGGAAAGTATACTAGATGCCACCTTCTCCAAGACAGCTAATCTCAAGGGTTATTTCCAATGTAAACACATCTAGACTTTATCCCTTAACACTCTCCTACTCTGGGACTCCCTTTAAGGTGTAAGCCCCAATCTCCACGTTTCTGAGTCTGTGTAAACACTCACAGACTCTATTGGGAATACCCCACCCCAAAGCATCCTGGACCTCCCCCTAACCCAGATCCCCTTTTGTGTGCAGCAAGCACTCCTAAGAGGGTGGATTCTGTGCTCAAGGGAAGGGCCCAGACTTTCTCCTCGCAGTTCAATTCTTCAGTGAGAACCAGATGAGCAGACAAGTATGGGTTCTGATCTGCATCAAAGGTCTTATTGCATTAGCTTCTTTATACCCCTCCCCAAACTTCATTTATTTTTCAAGTTCATCATCCTCCCAGTCTCCTTGATTCAGCATCATCATTGATTCCTTAGCCTCCATCTCCAAGCATTTACCAAATCCTTTTTCTACCATCATACCTCTCACATATATCTCTTTCTCATACATCTGTCCCCATAGTTAAGCTTCTTCTCACCTCTCACCTCCATTATTGCAGTGATATCTTCATTGGTCTCCCTTCCTCAGGTCTTTCCCCACTCCATCCTTCCACAATGTCAAAAGTGGTTTTTTTCCTAAAGTCTAGTTCTAACCATATCACTCAGTATTTTTAATGGCTCTCTACTGACTTTAGACTCAAATATCATCTCATTTTTAGCTCATCCTTTCTCTAAATTGCTATTTTCGTGTAAGTTTTTAATATAAATAATAATGAGTATAGTACCACCATATAACTGATAAATAAGTAAACATATACATATTAAGTATGCATTCTAAATATCTTTTTACGAATGAGATTCTTGATCAAAAAAGTTTAAAAAACATTGCCTCGGAAAATAGTTATTGGTCTGTACTCTCTGGTAAAGTAGGTGCTAATGAGTAATGAAACATCCCTGTGCCCCTCCACTGCTAGTGCCTTCTCTCCGAGATTACCTCCCTTTGACTTTGCATGTGTCTTTTATCTACAGAGTTGTTTCTGCATAGGTAGTTTTCCCTATTAGAAAGTGAGCTCCTTGAGGACAGGGACTGTTTTTTGCCTTTCTTTGTATCCTCAGCGCTTAGCAGAGTCTCTGATTTTCATATTCAACTTCTTTTAAAATATGGAGATAAAAATAGCTCCCAGTTAACAGGGTTGTTTAGAGGATCAAATAAAATGGTATGTGTTGGTCTTAAACCACTATATAGATACATATATACAATATATGTTATATATATTTAGTACATATAAATATATAATATATAAATGCATAAAATAAAATATAAATTATATATAAATAAAAAATATATAAATGATGCTTTCATCATTATTATTTATCATTATTGTTGGTGTTAATATGGTACAATAAGGTCATAATGGAGAAGGAGTCAATCTGCTTTGACTGAAGGTTGATCATCATTTGGGTGTTCTTTGTTCTAAGGAAATCAAAACTGTCTAGTCTCTATCCTATCTACCCTTATCTGGTCCCTTCTTCCATTGCTTATCTGTCCAGCTATGAACTCATCACTTCAGGTACTCCTTCCAGGGATGGGTGCCTTCTCATCCCATGTAACTCTCAATTATGTCCTTCCACAAGTTACTCACTGGAGGTCTACCCAAAATGCCGGGAAGCCTTCCTCTCATTCTCCTGATATTGCAAGAATGCCATGGGAGCACCCAGCTCTTCACCACTTTCTCTCCTCATGGAACCCAGCCACTTACTGCTTTTGATCAGATATTTCTTAGAGAGAATCCATTATGGTTTTCCCCATATTTCCTTGTTTCTAGTACGTTGCGTACTGTTCACACTGCCATGCCCTTCTCTCTTACCCTTTAGGTGAAGGTTGTCAGAAGAAGACATGTGTAGCACAGGGGAATCGGCAAAGGCTTCTTGGGATGGACAGGATTTGAAGGAAGTCAGAGAAGCCAAGAGGCAAAGATGAAAGGGTGGCATATTCCAGGCATAAGGGGTGGCCATGACAGAGACCAGAGGATAGTTTTGCATGTTTGAAGAACCAGCTGGTGATGCTGGAAGACGAGATGCCAAACAGCTCAGGTAGTTTTCAGCTTGTGTATAAGCATTTGCCTATTTCCCCCACCTTCTTCCTGTTTTCTACTTCTACTCGCCTAATCATGGGCAGGTAGCTAATGCAGTCCATAGAGAAGTGGATCTGGAGTCAGAAAGACGCAGCTGAGTTCAAATCTATCCTCAGATAGTTGATAGCAGGGTGACCCTAGACAAGTTTCTTAACCAACCTTTGTCTCAGTTCTTAATTTGTAAAATGGAGAAAATAATAGCATCTACTTTCCCAGGTTGTTGTGAGGATAAAATGAGATATTTGGAAATTGTTTAGTCCAGTGTCTGGCATCTAGTAAGCACTATATATGATAATTGTTCTCACTGCTATATTAATACATTTCCATACTGCAGGAATATGGGACAGCGTAGACTCAGTTTGCCTATTGCCAGAACTTTAGGCTTTGACCCTTGTGGAGACATACAAACTCCTATGTCATCAGGTCTCCAGATACTGTAGGGGTGGAGAGCTACTTCTGCTAAAAGATCTTGTGCGAGTAGCTTAACTAAAGGTACCCCCCAAATTCCTACTCAGAAAGGACTTTGCCCAGTAGATTAGAGAAGGAGACCACTCCAATAAACCATCCCCATATGATTAGTGTAGCCCCAGGCCAAGCATTTCTGAGGGGCAGCAGCTGATGGCAGATATAGCTCCAGCTGAGCCATTCAAGAGATGGCTCCCCCGTTGTTTTGCCCCTGTGTCCTGGATTCCTTGACGTACTTCCAGATGTGTCGATCTGGCTCTGTTGACTATGGCTGGTGGGGAGATACAACCCCAGTTGTGCAGCATGCAGTCCTGCTGATGGCATCCTGCTGTGGACCTGGGCTTCCTGTGCCCCAAGGCATCTTCCTATTGGCAGTAACAGGAGGTTACTGAGGATGGCTGACAACAAAGCTAATATAGCCATATAGGACATAAAAAGGCTAGGGTGCAGAATCGGTCCTGCCATGTTCCCTTGGCAGTGTGAGGCATTAGGGAGGGTCCTAAAAAACACTGCTATGGTCCATCTCTAAGCTTTGTCTTGTCCTCGGTCATCACTCTTACTTGAGTAACATCCAGTAAGCTGTTAAGAATGGTGGATGAAGCACGAACCATTCTGGGCAAGAAAAACTAAAAATGCCAGCAATGTGAAAGGGAGGCAGCTTTGCAGTACAATAGAAAAAGCCCTGGACTTGGAGTCAGGAAGACCTAAGTTCAAACCCTGCCTCAGACACTCACTAACTTTGTGACTTTGGAGAAATCACTTGACCTCTCTGAGTCTCAGTTTCCTCATCTGTAAAATGGGAATAGTAAAAGCTTCACTCAGGGTGCTATGGTAAGGATCAAATGATAAAGCATATGTAAAGTGCTTTGCTGACCTTAAGGCTTTATAGGAATACAATCGCTGTTAATGTTATGCGCTACTATAAAGGGAAAGAACTAATTTACCTATTTGCTAATCTGTTAATTAATTTGCTAATTAATATTAAACATAAATATATTGATCAAAAAAAGCTGTATGTATCCAAAAACAGAAGGGGAGAAAACTCTAAGAACAAACTGTATGTGATCACTTCTCACCATAATGTTCCTATCTACAGATTTCCTCTAGACTTCTCTTTAGGTTTGACCCTTTCTCTATCTCAAATTATTTTTGGAAAATGAATCAAACCCTGATGCTTCAGTGACACATTAGTAGAAGTGTCCTATGAAAGTGAGCTGCTACTTTGTGACCATACCAGGAGTAGCTATACTTCAACAAGCTACCCTAGAACACACATATATGGTCTGTTCTAGTCTCTTGGACTAACCAGGCTCTGCTGTGAATACCATGCTGCTTCCTAGAGCATCAGATCTCAAAGCATAGTCTGGGGATCCTTGGGGGTCCCTGAGATCCTCTCAGGAGACAGGTGAGGTTAAAACTATTTTCATAATAATGCCAAAATGTTTTCATCTCTAACACAGTACATATCAACAAGTAGAAACCCATGAACAAAAGTTCTTAGAAGTCTTTAATAACTTTTAAAAGTATGTATAATACATGTAAAAGTATAAAGTATAAATTTTTAAAAGTATAAAATTATATACCTGCCCTGAAGGACAGGTAGGTGGTACAATGGGTAGAGTACATTATCTAGAGTCAGGAACTCTTCTTGAGTTCAAATCTAGCCTCAGACACTTCCTAGCTGTGTGATCCTGGGCAAGTCACTTAACCCTGTTTGTTTCAGTTTCCTCATCTGTAAAATGATTTGAAGAAGGAAGTAGCAAATCACTCTAGTATCTTTGCTTAAGAAGATCCCAAATAGGGGAGAGTCAAATACAATTGAAAACAACTGAACAGAATAACAAGAAAATCCCACCTTTATTATGAGATATGAATATCCCAGATGGGGGCATGAAGAGTCCGATATGACTGACAACAACTGGACAATAACAAAAAAGGGTCCTAAGACCAAAACATTATAGAGAACTGCTGTTTTAAGGTAATCTCTTCTTCCTAGTCCATCTCTACTTTCTGTTTTGGAGCAACTTTCTCATTCAGATTTCTCTCTTTTCTTGGTAAAGATGTAGAATATCACGTGGTCTTCTCCACTCTGGGTCAGTTTTTCAATAAACTTGTATTCTTAAGAGATCCTGCTTTTCTCTATGTAATCAATGCAGGTTAAAAATAAGAGAAACTAAAACAAATGTGTTTGCAGAGCCCATTTCGAAATTGAAAGACCAGTTCACATGCAGAAAAATGCAATTAATTAGCTTAAAGGAAAACTACCTTTACTAAATTAAGGTTAAATTAAAAATTTTAATAAATTAAATTTTAAAAGTGAGATGTTTTTATAAACTCCAAAAGCATTCCTATAAATTAGCTTCATTGCTTTTAAACCTCAAATCAAGCTATTCTCTTCATTTAAACTTATCACATTTATCTATTTGAAGATAAGTCAATCCCTTTGCAAGTAGGACCATTTCTACAAATAGAGGCTTCAATATGTACATAAAATATCATTTGATTTTAGTGGTAAGAGTCATAAATATGTAAACAAAGCATAAAATCTACTTCGGAGAACTCATAAAAGTGATCATTTCAAGCAGGTAGACTTGTGATTATAAATTTAGATCTGGAAGGTCATTTAGTTCAATTCCCTCATTTTACATATGAGGAAAATGAGGTCCATGGATTACACAAGTCACAGGAGTAGTAAGCTTGACAGGTAGAATTTGAATCCATGTCCTCTGTCTCCAGAACCAGGGCTCTTTCCATTGTGCAGTACTGAGGGTCCAGGATAGGAGACAAAAAAGCATATGATATTGTCTGAAGGCATGCTAGGGAGCACAGGGAGATGAGTCTTCTTGAATTCATCCAGCCTCAGACACTTGCTGTGTGACCCTGGGCAAATCACTTAACCTTGCTTGCCTCAGTTCCTCGTATATATAAATGATCTGAAGAAGGAAATGGCAAACCACTCCAGTATCTTTTGCCAAGATAATCCCAAGAGGGGCAATGATGATCAGACATGAATGAAACAACTGAACAATGATAAGTTAAGCTTGAGGAGCCTTGTTGCCAGACTCATTGTCCTGTGAGGAACTGTAGAGTCTTCATCCTTCTTCAAGTCTTTCCAAAAAGTCTTTGGGGTATTTTGATCTGCATTAGTTGACAGAATATCTAAACTCTACAAAATCACATATCTTGGAAATACTGGACTTTGAAGAAATCACTTAATGGAGCAGTTTTTGAAATGTAGTCCAGGGACCCTGGATGAGGAGAGAGGTCCCCTAAGACCTTTGCAGGGGATCAAGAGGTTAAAAGTATTGCCTAATAGTTTTAAAATTTCTAACATGGTAAATATCAATAGATACAAATATGCAATACAACATGATAAATATGCAATTGCTACATAAACAAAAGCTCTTTAGTGTCCCTGATCATATTGGAGTGTCAAGGAATCTTAAGATCAAAAGATTTGAGAACCTTGGAATTAATCTCTCCGGGCTACAGTTTCCTCATCTATAAAATGAAAACATTCAACGAGATGACCTCTGGGATTTCTTCCAGCTCTAAATCTGCATATGATCCTATAAAGTAAGTGTAAGTGTCAAGAGAAAGAAACCTATTGCTTTGCACTTGAGATTCAGTTTCTGGTTTAATTTAACAGCAAACTTTTAGTAAGGACCTATCTTGTCATCAAGGAATGTCTATTGAAGCATGATGAAGCATATAGACTTATGTTGAAACAAAATACATACAAAGGAATTTAAATGAGAAAGTGCTAATACCTAGGGAGATTAGAGAGACCTCTTGTAGTAGGTGATGACTGAACTGTACTTTGAAGGAAGCTAAGGATTCTAAGGGGAGAGAAGATATAAAGGAAGAGTATTTTAGAGATGAAGGACTGATCATTGAAAGACAGTCTTTGAATCAAAAAGCATTTATTAAGTGCTGTCATAAAAGGAAAGCAAAAAGCAATCCCTGCCCTCAAGAAGCTGACAGTCTAACAGGGAGATAATATACAAACAATGATATACAAATAAGGTAGATGCACAATAAATTGGACATGGTTACTGTTGTTTATTGGTCACCTTTCATTTTCAAGGAGAACCAGTGATCTCACCATCACAGGGTGATGACTTGACTCATGTCTGAATTGAATTTAAGTGAGGCAGAGCTGCAAAAGTTGTCAACCTCACTATGTCTTCAAGAGTCATGGAAGAACAATGACAAAAAAAAGTCAAGATGACTGGCAGTGGTCCTAGATACAATGGATGACATGGGCATCTTCAATGCCTAGTCAAGCTCTAAGCCCTCCACAATGCCTGCTTCAACAACCTTATGGCCTTTGAAACAACTTGTTCTCATCTACCCACTCTTCATGGGAGGGGGTGTAGTATTCACATGTTTGTACCATTCCCCTAACTCACCAAGGTGTTTCAGGCCTGTGGGTTACCCTCAACCTGGTTTAGCCCATCTGCCAAAATAGTTTTCCCAGAGTACAGCTGATAGAGTTTTTTGGGACCACAAGTAAGAGTTGAGCACCAGGTAGACACCAAAGGTGGATGAGCAGCCCTGAAAAGGTCTTGGCAAGTCCTCTGACCAGAAGTGCTAGTCCCACCTGAGCACCCCATTCACCAACACGGGGAAGCTACTAGCATAAGGAGAATCTGAAATGCTCCTTCTAGAAGGTGGTATTTTAGCTTGGAGGAGAGAACAGGGACTGTTGTGCTCTCTGTTTTACTATCTCCAGTGTCAAGGGCAGAGACTTGCACCTAATCAGTGCTTAATATGTATTTGTTGAACAAAGTAATAAATGTGATGTCCCTTAAAGAGAGACCAGTTAATTGACCTGAAGAATCAGCTTAAATCCCCAGAAGGTCAAATAGAAATGAATTGTAACTAGTCTTAAGGACAAAACCCTAGAAAACTTAAGGATCACTGTCGAAACATGTTTCTGTTAGAAAATTCCAGCTTTTAGTGTTAACAATTGTCCTTACCTGAAAAACATGGAATCAGCACAATCCTTTATTTTAAGCTCATTCATACATTAAAACACCTAAATGCATGCAGACAAACATGGCCCTCCAGGGCTGAATGAGGTTTTCACCCTTCCCCATACTTAAGGGACTTGTGTGAATGCTGTCATGTCATCATCTCCCTGATGCCATAACCCTCTTGGAGAAAAAGGACAAACACGACAACCAACCATTTGTCCACTCCCTCATCCCTTTGCCCCAGGCCCTCCATGTGTACCAAGCTAATATCTAGTTTGCACAATTTTTAAACTTGACTTTTGGGCATTATCTTTTCATTCACCCTAGCTAGCAAATTTCTTCTGTGAATCTTCCTGAACTAAAAGGAATTCTTCCCTCATTAGAAAGCAAGGTAAGTAGTTAGTTTCTTGCAAAAAAAAAAAAACGGGTGGCACATACTTCAGAGAATGGCTCTCTCTGCACACATTGCTTAATTGAAGCGGTGGCAGAACACAAATTTTCTTTTGAATGGAGCTGAAAACAAATCACTCTACTTCCATGAAGGAGACTCCAAGACTGAGTAAGCCTTCAGTATTGGGGTTCCTTCCCTGGGACTCTTTTTGATTCCCTTCTGCTGAACACAGATGAGCTGTCTGAGTTACTCTTTGACACGTAAGCAGTTTTATAGATGCCTGGTGTATATTTCAATAGTTCAGAGGCAAAGGGGGTACATACTCTTGATTCAGCTCCAACTTGTCTCCCATCTTATTTTCAGAAACTCCTGTGAATGATCCATTGGAAAACGGATAGAAGAGGTCATAAAAGATAGAATAGACCATTTTGAATAAATGAAATTAAAATGCTTTTGCATGAGCAAAATCAATACAGTTAGAATAAGAAGATAAGTTGTAGAGTGGAAAAAATCTTAATAGCAAATGCATTTGATGACAATCCAATTCCCAAAATATGAAGAGTATTGATATATTTATAACACCAATGTCCATGTACTAATAGATAAGTGAGTATAGCTTTCAAAAGAGTAAATGCTGATTAATAACTATATAAAAATTCAAGATCACTAATAATAAGAGTGCTACACATTTAATTATTCTGAGGTTCACTTCACTCAAAAAAAATTCAAAAGTATCATAAAAAGTGAAAAAAATTGATGTTAGATATACTATGAAAAGTCAGGATCTATGATATATTCTTAGTGGAGCTGTAACTTAATCCATCTGTTCTAGACCCTGAATTCCACTTAATTCCAAATTATGTGGAAAAAATGACTGAACTGTTCATATTGTTTGACTCTAAGATTCACTTTGGGATGTAGGAGGTCAAAAGCAGGAAGAAAAATCACCTAACTACCAAAATATTAATTGGAGCACTTTGTGGGCAAGGTCTAGGGGGAGAAGAAGGAAGGAAGAGAAAGAGGGAGAGAGGGAAAAGAAGGAAGGGAAGGAGGAAGGTATGAAGGGAAAGAAAAAGGAGGAAGGAGGGAGAGAGGTATTGAAAAAGGAAGGAAGAAAAGAAGGGAGAGAGGGGAGAGAAGAAGGAAGGAAGAGAGAGAAAGGGAGGGAGGGGAGAATAAGAAATGAATGAATGAACAAATAAATGTAGTAACAAAGAAACATCACAAGTACCCATCTTTTGAGGAAGGTTGAACAAGGTATGGTATATGAACACAATTTAATATTATTGAGCCACAAGAAGTAATAAATATAAAGAATTTCAAGAAACATGAGAAAATTTATATTCTTTGATAGAGAGCAAATTTAAGAGAAAAAAATATCAACAGTGACTTTAATAATGGAAATAAAAAGAACACAAAGTAACAACTGAACTCAAAATGAAGAAAATTCCCTATACAGGATCAAGAGGTGAGATGACTGAAGGCTGACTGTAGACAATACAGTTGGACTCCATTGATGGTTTGGTCAGTTTCGCTTGATTGTCATTTTTTTTACAACTGAGGATTCTGAGGGAAGAAAATCAAGGAAAGACAAAGGGGAATTTTTTTAAACTAAAGTGTTTTTTTAGTTAAAGACAAATGAGAGTTTTAAAAGACTTGTGCAAATCAATTCATGACATTTAATTTGATTAATCCATCATTGTCACTTATAAAGCCTGCTAAATACATTTTTGTTTATGTCAACAATTTGCTCATAGAGAATCTGGCTAGGATCACTAGCCACTAGAGGCCTCTAGGACCTAGGAGCCCTCATGTTTAGTGGGAATGAAAGCCTTAGGCCGTGTATATCCTCTCCTGGGCAGTATATGTTCTGTCTTATATAATATTTTGGCTTCTGAATTGAGATTATGGACACCAGAGTAGTATGTCCTCTCTGACACCAAACTAGAGCATGGACCCACTAATTAAAAGGCATTGTGGGAACATAAATCCTCTGTAATACCAACAAGACATGTTAAATGATAGAAAAAATGACAAAAGAATGCAAACAGGTAAAATAATGGAAAAATACAGATACAAATGCACCCACTTCCTTGTTTCCCCATAAGATGGTTCTGGTAACTTTCTCAGAACCAAGGAGAACTCATCATCTCTCTGTTCTTCTGTTAGCAAAACAAAGGGAGATGGGGCAAGTGAATTGTTGGGAGTAGCCAAGTAAATCTGTTTAACCAATAACTCTGAAGACTTAGCTAGTTCAAGTTCCAGACTGAAGTCGCCTGAAGCCAGAACATGAACGTAGAGAGGAATAAGGATTTACTTCCATATATGAGACTAGCTCTTAGACCTCATTACAATGTAAGAGGGAGACAAAAAAAGGGATTTACTGTAGCAGAGTCAAGTGTCTTCAAGATTTGGCTATTCCTTGGTAACTTTCCCTGCATTTTATGGGCATGTACCCCCATCATGGGATCACAAGAACATAGATTTAAAGCTGGAAAGGTCCTTAGAGGTCATGTAGTTCAGTATCCTCATTTCACAGATGAGAAAACTGTATACTATGTTCATTCCCTTGGGAAGTCTGGTGTACCGCACTATGCTATGAAGCTGCCCAAGGACTCAGGGACAGGGTTTGACAGTGATAAATTTGTGTCATGAGATTAGTGACAACTGTGTCCTGGATAGCAGCCTTTGGCCCCTTCCCTCTTGCCTGGAGTCTCTCAGTGTCATAGGTCACAAGTAGGTTGAGAGAGGGGGTACATGGGGCTAGAAGTAATCCTTAACCTGTTCCTGGTATAACATTTCTAAACTTTCCAGCAAATACCTGAAATCTGCTTGCTTGTCTTTCCCATGGAAAATACACTCCAAATACCCATTCCTTTCCCTAGATCATCCCTTTTCTCCTGCCCGCCCTTCCTCCATCTTCCCATCAAAACAAAATACGCTTCCTGGAATTTATTGGAGTAGCAATTGGTGTCAATTTTTGACCAGGGTTGTTGGCATCTAGTTCTGACTCAATGGAAAAAACATCTGGTGCCAAACCCTTGTTGACAGGTCTTCTGGCAGACACATAACCCACTGAAGAGCTATTTGTCTGTTACTTATAAATTCAATTCGATTCAATGATTGATGTATTATAAAGGAGTAGTTGAAACAGAGACTAAATGAAGTACACTGTTCAATTAATCAGACTCAGGCTCTCCTAGCCTCAATTTACTTACCTGTAAAATGGGGATAATAGCTGTAACTCCCATCTCAGAGAGCTGTTGTAAGGCTTAAATTTATTATTTTATTCCAATCACCTTGGACAAAACTCTGGCCTCAGTTTCTTCATCAATAAAATGTAAGTCACTTCCTGAATTAAATCTATGATCCTTGGATGGGTCACTATATACTACACTACTCAATGTTTGACTGGAAGACATTGGAAAGGAGGTACTATGATGTATGGGTAACTTGTATCTAAAGCATTGCAATGCAGCCAAACAAGGTCTCAAAGTAGCCTGAGGCTTCCTAGGAATATAGATGTAGAGATGAAAAATCAACAAGTCGACAGACATTTTATTTAGCATCTAATCCATTCCAGGATCTGTGTTGAGTAGTAGAGATGGAAAGGCACAAGTTGTCTCTATCCTCAAGAATCTCCCAATCTAATGAGCAGGAACAAGGAACGATATGCAAAAACTACATGCCAACAAGGATGGACAAGTGGATAATTTGGAGGTAATCTCAGAGAGCAGGCACTAACAGGAAGGGGCACAGAGAAAACTTCTTAAAGAAGGAGGGACTTCAGTTTGGACTTGAAGAAATCCAGAGCAAGCAGAAAGAGAGGATGAGGAGAGAGATAATTCTAAGCATGAAGGACAGCTTGGGGAAATACCCAGAGTTGGAGGATGGAAAGACGTGTCAAGAACAAGAAGAAGGCCAATGGAGAGTATGTAGAGGTGAATAAAGGGTGGAAATATTGGAAAGGTGGGACAGGGGCAGCTTATAAAATGCTCTAAAGGCAAAAAGGCTTATATATTTGAATTTGATGGGAATAGGGAGCCATGGGAATTTATTGAGTAAGGGAAGTGGAGGATCACTTATAGATAAGTGGAGATAGACTGGAGTAGGGAGAAGCTTGAATCAGAGAGGCCAACTAGCAGGCCATTGCATTAGCCCAGGCATGAGGTGCTGAGGGTCTGCATCAGGGTGGTGGTGGCAGAAAAGTTATACAAGTGATGTTGAGAAAGTCAAACCCACAAGCTTTGGAGACAGATTTCATAAAGGAAGTGGAGATTCAAAGAAGATAGCTAGGTTGAAAACCTGAGTAACTGGGAGGATAGTGGTACCCTTGACATTAATAAGGAAGTTAAAGAAGAGAGGGGGCTTTGGAGGAAAAGATCATGATTTCAGCTTTGGATGCTGAACTGAACATTGGCATTTGGGAATTTGAGACTGAAGATATCTCAAAGACACTGAGTCCAACTCCTACATTTTTTTTTTAAATGAGGAACATAGAGTTTAAATAGCTTGCCCAAATTCATATCGGTAGTAAGTGGCAAAGTCAGGCTTTGAATCCAAGCGCTCAAACTACAAATCCAGTGCTCTTTTCACTGGACCATGTCATGAATGTTCCATCAATCTGAAACTTTTATAGACCCATCCTCATCCACTTCTTTATCCTCTCATGGAATTAAGTATTTAGCAAAAAAACCAAAAAACATTGATGGTTCTAACTATCTCTTCTGACTACTATGTTATCTCCTTTTAAGTTCTGCCACCCCAAGTGATACAACTTGGTGCCTGGGGGAAGATACTGTTTATTTATCCAACGGTTTTAAAAATTGACCATGCCTCAGCATCATATCTTGACTTGGCATCCTTACCAGCACCAAGACCAGTGCTCTGTGCAGACTGTTCAATGAATGCTCATCACTGCACCATGTTAGGTGCTAGGGAGTGTATAAGAAGACTATGAAACACACATCATCACTGACCACAGGGAACTTACATTTTTTTTCAGGATAATCATCACATTGTGCACAAATCACTGTGATACAAGGCAATATATGATATAGATAATAGAAGAGGGATCAACAAAGGTCTGCATGAGCTCTTAGGAAGGGGAGGTCGCAGAATCACAGAGACTCAGAATAAAAAAATCCTCACTGGCCATGTGGTTCAACTTGGGCCCAAGCAGGACTCTCCTATATATCATTACCTGACAAGCAGACATGGCTTGAAGACCTCAGGTGAGGGGGTGGGACCCACTACCTCCTAAGGCAATCATTGTACTTTGAAACTGTTATAGTCTTTCTAAAAGTTTGTTTTCCTTTATATAAAGCCTAAATTGACCTTATTGAAACTTCCATCATCTGTCCTCTGCTCTTCCCTCTGGGTCCACACAGAATAAATCTAACCTCACTTCAAAGTCCTGGGATGATCCTTTATCATTACTTGCTTGGAGAACCAGGAAAGTCTTTATGGGGAAAGTAGCATTTGAGCTGAACCTTAAAGAGTTGGGCAATTGTTCCAAAATTTTCTGGCCTCAATCTACCTACCTGCAAAATTTCAGGAGAAAATGTTACTGTGCAACAAGCAACATAATGAAACTTTTCAAAAATAATCCACTTGTCAGTTCTGAAAGTACAGTTGAACATGTATGAGTATACATCAAGAAATTAACATAGTCATATCCAGGGCAAAGCTAGACCTAGCTCATACCAGCTCATGAGAGCCAATTGTTAAAATCTCAGTGTATTTACATGTCAAAAATTGCAAATGCCACAAATTTAGGCTTGATTTACTGCTCTGTTGACTTCTAGACTTAAGAAAGTGATGGGAAAATGTAAATGATACAGATTAAATTTAAAAGTATATCATAAGATTACTTTTGAGAGCTGGTTGTTAAACTTTTGTCTGGATACATCACACATACATACACACATATGAGTAGTAGCATGACCTTGGGGTAAGGGTTATAGGAGCTCAAATATAGGTTCTGACACATTAACTGTATGACTCTAGGAAAGTCACTCAGTCTTTCAGCACCGAGTTGCCTCATGGTGAAGTGCCCTACATTGGTGAAATCCCAGTGATTTCACTATGTATCAGAGACAGGACTTGAACCCAGTCTTTCTAACTCTGAGGTTAGCCCTCTTTCCACTTTATCACACTGCCTTTCCTGTGTTTCTATGGGTACATACGTATGTATGTATGTATGTATAGATACAGGTGACTACACATGTATAATATATGTATATACATAAATCTATGTTTTATATATATGAGTATGTTTGTATGTGAGTATATATAAATGTGGGTGCATGTATATGGGCAGCTAAGTGGTACAGTGGATAGAGAGCTGGGCCTCATCTTCCTGAGTTCAAAGTCAGGCTCCAATACTAACTGTGTGACCCTGAGAAAGTCTTTTAACTCTGCCTGAGTTCCTCATCTGTCAAATGAGCCGGAGAAGAAAATGGCAAACCACACTCACTATGTCTGCCAAGAAAATCCCCAATGTCCAAAGAGTTGGACATGACCGAATGACATCCAAAGCACACATATGTAGGAGCTTATTACATGTACTATACATATGTGCATCTGTACCACTACAGTCACATATAATGAAAAATACATTTTTCTCAAAATCTAGTGTCTTTAAAAATAATGAACACCATTCATTCTAAGAACAAAATTAATGAAATGTTTGATGCTGGTTTTGCTTGTAATAATTATTTCATCTTACTCTAGAAATAGTGTCTCCCTAACATTTCATTCATTATCTTTATTTGCTAAAAAGGACAACATCCCTCCTGGTTTTTATGAACCAAGAGGAACTGCAGCTTTATTTAGATCAGCCTATGTTTCAACAGCCATCAGAAACAATGAAACACCTCCATAGAGCCAGCACACCTTCTTCCAAAACCATGGGCTTCTGTCTCTCCAACTAAGCTAAGGCCAACCACCGCAACTGACTTGGAGAAACTCACGAAGTGTCAGTCACCTAAATTCTTACACAAGAGCCCCTGAGCCTAAACTCCATGGGAAGTCTCAGAAGTTCTAAAGAGAGAAGTGTAGTCATTTGCCGTGCTCTCCAAACCCTGTTAAAAAGAAGAGCCATCTATCTACAGATGTACTTTGTAGCATTTTGACTTGTTTTGTTTTGTGAAGCATAAACAGCAGAAACCAGAATGTGGCTTTTTTTTTCTCCTTTATATTCCAATGAGATTTGGTAGTTTAGCTGGAGCTACAATGGAATAGCACTTGTGGTTCATGTTATATTAATATTGTGGCCTGATTATCAAAAACCATTACTCTTGGTTATCTTGCCCAGGCTGAACCAGGCGGCTA